>OX328131.1:27682898-28282898 GCA_946811695.1 Gonocerus acuteangulatus | reverse complement strand
TAGTAGTTATTTCTCTTGTGGACCGCCCATCTGGACCACCCTGTATATATATATATATATATATATATTAATAAAAACTGTCCTGACTTTTATTAACGGACTACTTTGTTAATTGGTATTCCTAAGAAAAAAAGTAGATAGATAGATAGATAGATAGATAAAAAGCTGTATTTAAGTTTTAACTTTTTACAGGGAGACCACTTAATGTGCTTAAAATAATATAACTTTACATAAAAATTATAAAATATAATACTAGTTTTATAATAATGAAAAATTTATACCTAAATAAAAAGAAAAGAAGAAGAGAGAAAAAAAAATAAATTCATATATATATAATAATAATAATAAATAAATAATAATAATAATAAGTCACACAAATTAAAATTAAAATAATTCAGTTTTGCACATTCAGTCGTACATTAAAGAAACAGCCACAAAAAATTAATCGAATCTGATAAAAGCACGGATTCTGAGGGCATATAAAACGTAGGCGCAGAGGTTGTTGAGCTTCTCACGGTCTCTTACATCCAGTAATGCAACAAGGCTGTCTTCAGTAGTGTCCTCTGCTTGGAAATAGCTGCGGATGTAGTGGCGTCTAGCTTCCGTGTACATCGGACACCTGAGTAGGAAGTGACCAATATCCTCCTCTTCGTACAGGTTGCATATTGAGCATATCTCGTCACATTTAATCTTGTACAAGATTCCATTAGTAAATATTCTCAGCTCCAACCTTCCGGCTAGTCTGAGCTGAGACAAGATTCGAGCTTTGTAGAAGGTAGTTCTGAGTTGGAGGTATTTATCTACACCCCAAAATGTCTTTAGCCTTCGGTAGATTGGACTGAAGGAGGATCCACACATCTTCTCTATATCTGCTTGGACGTGTCTATCAAGATATGCTTTGACCAGATATCCTTCTTTTTCTCTCATTCTATATCCTTCTGCGCTGTCCTGTCTCAGGAATAATTCCTCTCCTCCTACAAGCTGGAACTGCTCTCGTGCCTGACTCACCCAGTTATATTGGCTTGAATTATGGGATGAGCTGTCATCCCAAAAAGTAATGTTGAAACAATAAAGCTTTCAGAATAAAAGTGTTCAGATACTTGAGTTCACTGTAATAAAGTGCTGGATGAAATTACATCGGTACCCTGGATTTCCCAAGTGCCACAAGAAGAAACATCCCGCTTTATAATTAGATCTCAAAATAGAAATGCCACGGGAAAATTAACGAATCAATTAAGCCACATCACCAGCAGCTGTAAGTAATTACATTTTCCGGTTACAGTTTCCGCATTACTTTAAATAAAGATATATCAGGTAGCATTAATCTTTATTTTGATTTTATATTTCAAAAATTTAATAACAATTTATAGTATTTTAACTGGAGTGCTGTCTACTCTATTAGTAATCATCTCACTAATGATGAAACGTTCGTGAATTGGATGTAGCGGAGGAAAGGTTAATTGTTGGAGTATTTCTGTCATATCCAAGGAGATTTGTCAAGAAAATGGAGGGTCATAAGCAGCAGTCAGACAGTATATGCTTCATTGTTAGTTCGTTTGTCAAATCCACTTGGTGAATATATGATAGTAAAACATTTTACAATTAGGATTGGTTGGCGAATGATCATCGTAATTCAGTATTGTCAAAAATCATTTATTTCTTTAAAAGTATCTTCATAGAAGTGATTTTATTCCTGTTTTGTAGCAACCTTTCCTATCAGGACAGCATCAAAGAATTGTGTTCTCTGTGAATCCACTCCTTCTGGAAATAGAACTTCTCAAAATACACAGTTCTCTGTCAGTTTCTGAGTCTGCACAATACATCGACATGGCCTAAACATTTCACTGAAAAATCAACAATTCAAAACTCAAAAGCTCCATCCGCTTTATGTCGGAATACTCTCTTACCAGAAAGCATCCCGGTAAGAGAGCATTCCTGTAAGTATCATCTTTACTAGTTGATCAATAGTTGGACGACATGATCAAGACTTAGAGTGTTGAATGTTAACATTTCTTGAAGTGGAGAGTAGCAATACAATGTGAGGGTTCTGTGCTCAAGGCCTCCCAACTTCCTCAATTAACGCCGGAAGGAAGCTCAGATGAAATTGAAACAGGCCTACTCAAGCTCCGTTTTGCTTGGACCAGTGGCTGGTGTCTATGAGAGATCGGTGAGCCACAGGCATTGACGCACTTGAACAAAGAGAAAGCCATTGCTAACACTTCACTTGGTCACAGCAGCAGAGACTCGTGAGAAGAGTGGATGGGTTACGCTTGATAGGGAGAGGGCTTCAGGATTTTGATGATCGGAATGTTTAGGGTGGAACTGTTGGTATTTGGATAATATAACATCTTTAACGAGTGCAATATTGAGCTTTATGGAGGTTGAGGTTGGAAACGTAGAAAGGAGGATTGACTATCGGAACAAAATTAATAATCTAGATAGCTGTTACCTAGCTGAGGAATGTGCTTAGACCTGCAGCTCCTTCGTGACAGACTTTGTTTTTTTTTCTTTTCCATATTTTCTCATAAAGCTTAAACTGTAAAATTTTAGATGAATTTAGTTTCCTAAAGAAGGGGTTTTAAGGGAGTTGAAGGTATGCAGAATACACATTTAGGTTGGGATCCTATCAAACTCCCAATATTGGCTTACACGTCGTCACGTCCTGGTTATCGAGTTTTCCTGGCTAAATAAGGCTGCGGTATCGGCTCAAACACCTAAACTCCGCCAATATCCACCATAATAACTACTCCTTCCAGGCTAGAGTCAAGAAAATCGGCCGCTTGAAGCCGAATTTTTAATTGAAATTAAAAATTAAAAAAAAAATATTGAAATGGCCCTCTCCTTAAATTTTGGAGTCATCCAAATAGGCAAAATGTTAATAAAACATCATTACACATGTTAACAATATTTATTTCCACTCTTCCATTGATGTTTCACGACTCTGTGGTATCTCCTCAGGGGAATATATATTAAAAATTCAAAGGCTTACAGTCTTTACATGAGAACGAAAACCTCCCACTAGGTAGGCCAAGTAAATCCAACTTAGGATAGGCCTCCAGGAGCGATCTCTAGTCGTGGCGTCAGAAAAATCGCTGTAGCGGAAACTCCGGACGGTTAATCCAATGCGATAACAAAAAGTAGTTAAATTAAAACCTTTATACAATGGATATCATTCGAACTTCTTGTGTGATTGCTCTTTTGCTTCGAGCAAAAATTAACAGACGCAAAAATCGTTTGTTACTGGGTTCATGCAATAGTACGTCATTAAAAGGGCAGTTTTACAAATTTGTTCAAGTATTAGTGAGAACTACAAAATGATAAAAAGTAATTTTGACGAATTATAATGAATAATTGGGTCATTAAAAATATTTCGGTGTAAAACATTTTAAAAAGAAAAAATAGCAAGAAAATTAGGAAAGAAAACGAACAAAACAGCATAAAGTTTTTATGATATATCCAAAACCGAACCTATTTGAGTAGATGGATTTTTAAGAAGGAAAATGCCAATTCGAACCGCGCTTATGGCAGTTCGATTTTTTTTTTTTAACGTTGGGCTTCCTATGCACATTCACTGACTTCTGGACATTTAATTGTAAACCCTTAAAAGGGATATGCTTCACCGGGAAATTCAGACATAAGTCACTTCATCTTTTCAAATTACTCAAGCCTCCAAAACTTTAGTCCTTTTAAATATTTGTCTTTCATTTAAAGCCTAAGTTTTACCTTAAAGATACTTTGAAATATCATTAAAACTTCAAAGCTCGACTATTAGCCACAGCAAATAGCAGTGCTTTGACTATGAGCTAAGAGTAATAAACTCTACAAGATGGCTAACCAGTAAAATAACAAACAGACGGGAAGATTTCTTGTCGTCTTATTTTATATGCTTATTAACCATTAGAGAGTTTATTTTATGCCGTCCCTGGATTAGCATCACTCCGTTGATTAAATTCTACAATGCACACAACATTGTCCAACAAACATTATCGGACTGACTGCACACTCAGAACCATTCTGAGTGGGCAGTATCTGCTCCCCTGAGCCTTCGTGGTATGTTACGTGACTTATATACCTGTATTTATAAATATACATACATATATGTTTGTATGTTCACTCTCTCACTAGCTCAAAAATGGTCCGATTTTTGTGAAATTTGGTACAAAAATCATTCGTCTAATTTGAAATGTCAAGTTCGTTAATCAGCAGAATCCGTTCACCGGAACATGGCTTTTGAAGCGACATTCGCGTAAAAAAATCGTTATCCTTACGTTTTTGAGTTCATGTGCTTAAAGGTACTAGTTTTATAGGTTACTTAACGTAGAAACACGAATGGGGTCTTTTTGCGAAGACCCCATCCAGTTACTTTTGAAGTAGCAGTAGTGATTTATAATAGTGACTCGTACTCGCTGATAAGCTTACTGATTAGCTTATAGGTTCTTTGCTGGTTATCTACTACTAGATGTAGATGTAGATGTATGTAGATCTTGACTCGTTATCTACGGTTATAATTCTTATTAGATAATGGCAAGAAATATATTTTTTTTTTTTTTTTGTTTTTTTTGTTTTTACGGCGCATCTACATCTTGGCCATTAGCGCCGGGCTGTCTATAGGTTGCCGCCCTTTTATAATGCCAACAGCACGTGGTCGGTCACCCATTCAGGTACTGACCACGCCCGACCTTGCTTAACTTCGGTGATCTATGGGAACCGGTGTATTCAACGTGGCTATGGCCGTTGGCGGCAAGAAATATTTATTAATAAAAAAAAGAAATATTTATTAATAAAAAGGTTATTATGATCCAAATCAATTCTCTCAACTATGAAATAAGTTATTAAGCATTAAAGTTGACTGTTTTGCAGGTTATGAAGGATAACAAACAACGTTATTTGTTAAAAAACATATTTTATTCCTTTTCTCTCTCTTTTTCGGATATTTTACATTTATTTGGCATTACTTGCTATGCGTTTCCGTTCGTTCAAGAAGATATAAGAAAACTCTAGTCAATCCAACTCGCAATTAATAGAATTATATTAATTTAAGCGACTCTAGTCTATCCAACTCGCTAAAATTAATAGGATTCCATTAATTCTTCCGAGTAAGAAACCAATCCCTTTTTCTTTGTTAGGAACATCGCGAACTAATTGTAAAAGACTCATTTTTCTCACTGACATAAGCAGAGCTTTATCATAAACAAAAGCTAATTCACTGTTGAAGGTTACTTTACTCCCAGCAAGAACCACAGCAATTGGTCAACGGAATCCTCCAATAGGAAGGCAAAGGAGTTATGCGCATGCGCTGAATCACTGATACAATCACTACTGCTACTTCAAAAGTAACTGGATGTGGTCTTCGCAAAAAGACCCCACGAATGGTATATATTTAAAGTGATATCTGTAACCGTTCACGAACAAAAATGATACAACTATTTTTCCAAACTAATTACCAGTTTGGGTATTCAGAAACGATTGGTTCAGTTGAAAGTTTGACATTCGACTCATATACGATATTTAATTTTTGGTTGCGTTTCGAGGTAAGGAAGTATTAAAAATATATATATTAATAGACATGAAAATCTTTCATATTTTGGTATACTTTCTAAAATAGTTCGAAAACGGTTTGGAAATCATGATAAGTGAAAGGTAACCACTCAAAAGCCTACTAAATTTTCTATAAAGAAGATTACAATGCAATTTTCGTTTGAGCGTTGTCAATCGGAGAAATAAGTGATTGAAAGTGTGAAATAGTTTTTTCCCCCTTTAAGTAAAATGAGAATCCCCCCCCCCCCATACACGAGTATTCTTTCCCTACGTTCTTTCCTTTCAGTGTAATCCTTACGGAAAGACGAGAGGATTATATTCCTCTCGTGGCCACTAACGGCAAGACTTTCCTGCCATCTTTCCTCTCAAGTTATCCCGCCGTTCCATCCGTAAGGATTCATAATCCCCTCGTCGCCACTAACGAGAAATAGCAATCCGTGAGGATTGTTGACTGAAATCTATCCGGCAGGAAAGAGTGTTCGTGTATGGGGGCTTTCCTCTCGCGTTCAGAAGGATTGCTGTCCTTTGAAGGGAAAGCGTGTCCTCTCATCCAATCCCGCAGTTTTAAAGATGGACCGGATATATATATATATATATATTACATTACATATGTCTATATATGTACATGGAAAATTTCACGTTTCACAATCCGAGGTATTAAAGGTAAGGTATTTAGAAAAGCAGACCATTTTTGACCTTGATACAGCGCTTGGTATATATATATATATTACATTCCATTAGTCATCAGTCATTGATTTCAAATTGTTAAAATTAATTTTGTTTTAAAATCAATTCATATATTTAAAAAATTGTAATCTACAACAACAAATGTTTGTAGTGAACTTTTATGAAAAAAGTTATTTGGATAAAAGTTTTAAAATACCTAACTTTATCCAAACATTTTCCTAATGAAAAAGTTCATGTTCAATAAAAACTACAAGTAAAATAAAAAAAAATATAAGTTTAACTTAAACTTTTTAAAAATAATAGGTAACATGAATTTTCGAACCCTGGTATAAATAATCTTAAGAAGATGTTTTATAATTTATTAACACAACTAAAAAAATTACGAATTGAATAGGGTATTTACTTTTGGGATATTCCAAGCCAAATCATCCAGCCAAAATGCATTTCGACACCCAAGGTTGTCAAATTTTGATGAAACTTGGTGAGTATATTTTAGTCATTTTTTTAAAAATTGTTCAGCATTCAATCGTGAATGGTCAATATATATAAATCTTATATATATTGCTATATATAAGATTTAAAGCCATAGAAATAGTTGACGCAGTGTCTCCATAGCTATAAGCAAAGTTAAAAAGCTGATAGCTAAGAAGTAAGGACTGGCACGCAATCCTGCAGGATACAGTGGAATCTGAGAGGAAAGACGAGCGCCCACTAGAGGAAATCTAAACGGATTATGTCAAAGGGAGCCGACTGAAGGGATAACCCGACCGGCACGCTTTCCTTCCTTACCCGTACAGTGGCGTTCTTTCCGTGCGGATTCATCTTTCCTGCAGGAAAGAATGCTTGTGAATGGCTACCCAATTAGTACAATAAATTAAGAAAATGAGAAAAAGTGTTTTTTCTTCCATGAGTGAACGTTGAGGCACCTTTTATTAGCACTTTCCTCCGAAGGAAAGTAGCTATTGAGGTTGCACTCATGACGGAAGTTTTGAAAAATTTCTTCAAATCTTTATCGATCCTACCTAGTAGACACCGAAAATGACACCCGTTAAAATTTATATATATATATATATATATATATATATATATATATATATATATATATATATATATATATATATATATATATGTCTGTTAACACGATAGCGGCCAGAGTTTTTGTTTTTTCTTCACGAAACGTGGTATATAGCGTTCAATTAGCAAACGATTGAACGAGTTCGTTAACCACCAAAATCGGTCCACCGGGAGGGGGGGGGGGGTTTACCCCGGACCCAAAACACTAATTTGACCATGCCAGCCGTAGTTTTTGTTATATTTCAACGAAACTCGGTATTCGTTATTTTGATCTAAAGAAAGACATACGCTGTAAAAATAAACTAAATCGGTTTATTAGGAGGGGGGTTTACTCCGGACCCACATTACTAATTTACCACTACCAGCCGTAATTTTTGTTACATTTCAACAAAACTCGGTATTCGTTGTGGTAATCAACAGAGAAAAATGGGTTGTAAAAATAAACTAAATCGGGTTATTTGGAGGGGGGGGTTCACTCAGGACCTAAAGTACTAATATACTCATACCAGTTGTAATTTCTGCTGTATTTTATCTTTCTACTCTCTAATTTTATATTTTTCACGAAAGATCACAACCTAACAATAACTGATTCTATTCCTTTACAAATGGTACTAGGGATAGAAACGGAACCGCGCTAAGATGGCACAGTTCCTGCGAGTCGAACGTTTTTTTTATTCGTTTGAAGGGGTACGAGGTATTCTTATAAGGAAACAAATAATAGTACCAATTGTCTGTTAAATTGAATAGTGAGATGTAGCATTCTGACCAAATTGGCAATACAAGCCAACAGAGAGACACAAGAACCAATATATTCTCGGAAGAAACGAAATATATATCTTTGGTAGGATGGGGGAAAATGAATATGTAATAGATACTATCTCTTCCCTACAGAACCTAATACTTCTGGATATCGCCATATCTCGGGACGGTAATGCTAGAAGTTTATGGGACAGGACATTATTTATGTCCCATGCCTCGATACTCTTTTCATCTTGCTCTGGCTAACTGGTAATGTAATACAATGGATCTTGGGAGACAGGATTTTTCTATAAGATTGCTTTCATTTAAGGGGGCGGAAAATTGCAAAATTTAGTAAGATCCCCCTGATATTGTGGGCAGCAGTGGATAAGAGGGGTAGACATTTACGTGACATAATGATTCTTGACCATAGTTTGTTTGGCTTAATGTCGATCATGGAATACAATTGTAGAATCAATCTGTCGTTTTAGCGGGGTTCCTCCCTCCCTCCATAGGGAGGAACCCCGCTTATAAGGATGACCTCATGACGCAATCCGGAAGTGCGACTAGAAAAGTTTTCGTTTCAGACAACGAAAATGACGGTAATTCATATATATATATATATATATATATATATATATATATATATATATATATATATATACATATATATATATATGAGGGAGTCTGTACATAGGAGGATGTTTGTGTTTTTCAGTGTTATGTAGTTTTGTAAGGGCTAAGTGTATGGCGTGTAATTCGGCTGTGTTTTTATACTTAAAGGAACCTATAAAACGAGTACTTGCAAGCATATAATTTAAGTGTAACGATTTATTTCGCTCGAATATATATATATATATATATTCGAGCGAAATAAATCGTTACACTTAAATTATATGCTTGCAAGTACTCGTTTTATAGGTTCCTTTAAGTATAAAAACACAGCCGAATTACACGCCATACACTTAGCCCTTACAAAACTACATAACACTGAAAACACAAACATACTCCTATGTACAGACTCCCTCAGTTCTTTACGCTCCCTCGATAACATTTATACTAACCATGCAATAATTAAACAGATATACGAACAATTACACAGACTCAGCAATCACACACTTACACTATTATGGCTACCCGGACACGAGGATATCGGACTAAGTACATCAGTAGACAAACATGCAAAAGACGCAACAAATAAACAGATCGTAGACATTGAAAACATAACGTTAGATGATTTGGTTCACACATTACGCACACATATATTAAACGACTGGTTGCAACACTGGCTACAAACAAACAACAAATTAAGAACACAGTAAAAGCATGGAGTAACGAACAACATACCTTGACAAGAAGAGACCAAGTAGTACTGACCAGACTTCGCATTGGACACTCGTTGCTCACACATAATTACCTCATGGAGAAAAAAGACAAACCAATATGCAGAGTTTGTAACATAACATTGACCATTAAACATATACTCACTGAATGTAAAAGACGTGTCAAACTGAACATCCCACACGACCTACAAGAACTTCTTACAGAGGGTAGTCCATACATACACTCTATACTCCAATATTTAAAACGCATAAACTTGTATCACAGAATCTGAAGAAACAAAAGAATTTTTTTTTTCTATAGTGTAATTATTATTATTATTTTTATTTTCTATTATGTAATTATTACACAATTTTACTTGGTCATTAATGGAAAACCACAACATGTAGACCCCATCATGACCTAATAAAAAATTGTTGTTAGTTTTAGTTATAAGTTATGTAAATATATTAACTACATTTCAAAAAGCAAGGCTCTAAATAATGTTTAGCACATAATTCTTAACACAAACCTCCTAACTTTTGTCGTAAGCTCTTTTCAAACTTTTGTTGTATTTAGTACTGTAAGTTACTGATAATTGTGAACATATAAATTTGTATTTTTTACTGTATCTTAAAAAAAAAAAGAGCAAGTCGCCGTCGTTGTGAAGCTCGTAAAATAAATAAATAAATAAAAATAAGTATAAAAACGAATAAAACCATTTTTAAGGCGATATCTGTAACCGTTTTCGATAAAAGTGGGAAAATAGTTGTTGAGTAAATTTCGGTACTTAGAATCATGGGTAGTTAAATCATTAAATTAAATAATTTTCTGCATGTTTGAAGTTCATATAAACAAAGATGTTTAAATTTTGGGTACGTTTGGAGTTAAGGAAGGATTAGAATAAAATATTTTATTAATAGAAGTGAAAAGTTTTGGGAATATTTTCCTTAATATCTCGAAAACGGTTAGGAAATCGTGGTAAATGGAAAGTGGCCTTTCCAATGCTTACTAAATTCTTTACAAAAAATATTCTGATGGCATTTTTGATTAGGTGTTGTCAATCGAAGAAATAAGTGCTAAAACCTCAAACGTTTTTGTTTTGTTCTTTTGAACGGGTTATTGTCGTTGTTTAACTCATATTTTAATTGGTTGTTGTTTTGTTTTAAATTACATTTTTCTGTAAAATTTGTATTATAATGAAAGAAGTCAAGAAAATGTGAAATAGTTAAGGTATTTTCCTAGTGGGAACCATGTCAACCGAGACGTATTGGGGTTATAAAAATATTTCTTGAAAGGTCTAACCAAAATTATAACGTTTTCTATTTCAAGCTTTCCAAACGAAAGTAGGGATAAGAACAGAACCGCGCTAAGATGACGCAGTTCCTGCGAGTCGGAATTTTTTAATCCAAAACGCAAAATAGGATGAATCCCTCACTTTATGGCCATTAAATTAATTCGAGGCTGGGTGGGCCAATTATGGGACAAAACTCAGCAGCTATAACTCCAGAATGTCCAGTAAAACAGTTCCCCGTTTCTTATAACTCATTACAATAAAAATATTTAATTTTACGACAAGTTCTCTAGTAGAAGATTTCAATTTCTCAGGAAGTAATTCTGAAGAACTAACGTAGGAGAGGATTATATTGTTTTTATTATTATTAATATTAATAGTAATAGTACTAATATTAAACGAAGAAATAATTTATTAAACGATAATAATTTTTACAAAGCCTGATTAAATAGGATCTAGTTGATAATATATCAAGTGTTTGATCATACAATATTCCATGAATTTAATATGATCTGTACATAGAATTCTCAATTGTGTTTGTTATTTATGCAGATTGCTTGCAGTCATTAATAACTAGTAATGTACCAAAAAGTACGTAATGAATTAATAATTTAGATATTTAAAACACTGTTATCATATTAACAGTGTACTTACAGTTTATTTTTTTTTTCTTTGAATTTGGTCAAGGCACATGTATGGATAATAGGTACTTGCTTACCCCTTTTGTTGTTATGAGAAGGCATTAATTAATCAAGGACGATGGTTCGATTCCCACTAGCGGTAGTGGCTTTTCTTTCCACAAAAAAAGGCCGTCACGCAGGACCTGCATAACTAAGCACTTTCCTCAGAATTTGGGTAGTGTAGACTACTTTCCAGAACAATTTGCTTAAAATATCCTACATAAATAAAATAAAAACACGAATAGTTCTCTTTTAAATTTGTAATGAGTAACTGATCAATTATTAATTTGCTTCCAGAGTTATGTTTACACATGGTACCTATTACACTACGTAATAAATACAAAAAACCTCATATTATCGTATTTTGATCTAACGCAGGAACAGGATACAGTCACTCTAGTGGTACAAAGCGCTCCTTGCGGCGGCTTTGTGAACCTACGTCTGGCTATTTCTATTGAAATATATTACAAATTAAACCCCCGCTTTCCGATTGACCGATTCAGGTCATTTTTACAACACTTCTTTCTCATGAGTTACCCACGACTTATACCGCGTTTCGTTACAATACAGCAGAAATTACGACAGGTATGAGTATATTAGGAATTTGGGTCCGGAGTAAACCCCCCCTTTTAATGAACCGATTTAGTTTATTTTTACAACACATATTTACCTGTAGATTACCACTACGAATACCGAGTTTCGTCGAAATATACCAAAAATCACGGCAGGTAGTGGCGAATTGATAACGTGGGTCTGGAGTAAACCCCCCCTCCTAATGAACCGATTTAGTTTATTTTTACAACACATATTTACCTGTGGATTACCACTACGAATACCGAGTTTCGTCGAAATATACCAAAAATCACGGCTGGTAGTGGCGAATTGGTATTGTGGGCCCGGAGTAAACCCCCCCTTCTAATGAACCGATTTAGTTCATTTTTATATCTCAATTTTCTCTCTATATTACCACTACGAATACCAAGTTTCTTTGAATGATAACAAATATGACGGCTTACATAGTCAAATTAGTGTTTTGGGTTCGGGGTAAACCCCCCCTTCCGGTGGACCGACTTTGGTGGTTAACGAACTCGTTCAATCGTTTGCTAATTGAATTCTATATACCAAGTTTCGTGACGAAAAAAACAAAAACTCTGGCCGCTATCGTGTTAACAGACACATATATATACATATATAAATATTAACGGGGGTCATTTTCGGTGTCTACTAGGTAGGATCGATAAAGATTTGAAGAAATTTTTCAAAAATTCCGTCATGAGTCCAACCTCAATAGCTACTTTCCTTCGGAGGAAAGTGCTAAAAATGTATTAGCCTAATTCCCCCTAGTATAGGGAACAAACAATCCTAAGTTAGGTTAAAAAACCTATGTATAGGCGTTGTTTAAAATTTAGGTAAATAAATAATATTGTCATTACTTTTTCTTTTTTCTCATAGAATTTGTTTTTGTGTGTGTGTGTTTTTTTTTTTCATTCTTATTTTCCATTTTTATATTATCTATTACATTGTTATATTATCTATTTAAATAAAACTAACAGCCCACCATAGAGTAGATAAAACTACTTTAGGCAAAATATAATATAAACCCCCCACATCGCAGCATGAGCATGATGTGAAATTCGTCTGTTTGTCGAATACTGATTTTACGAGGAAAGTAAATACAAAATGTAAACATTTAGACCCGCTCTTTCCCTTTCCTATATTTTTCTTTTTGTACGGCTAGTAGTGTGTGTAAGCTCGCTTTAACTGATAGAATATATCATTTTGTAATATGGAGAGAGCTGAGCATATATTTCTACTGACATTACAATTTACTTTATGTCAAAAGTCCGATTTGCATGAGCTGCGTAATCCTAGCGTGGTTCCGTTCATATCCCTAGTGCCATTAAGAAGGAAATAGAAGCACTTATTGGTAGATTTAGATATTTCGTGAAAAATATAAAATCAAATCTGAAAGAGAAGGAAGATTTAAGGTGCCACAACAGGAATCTGACAGTATCCTAAGCGGAAATTACTCCATCCTCTGTCACAACGTTCGCTCTTGAAAAAACTATAACACTATTTTATATTCTCTTACCTTGTTTTATTAAAATACTGATTTTACTGCTAAATAAATGCAAACGGTCATAGCCACGTTGAATGCACCGGTTCCCGTAGATCACCGAAGTTAAGCACCGTCGGGCGTGGTCAGTACCTGAATGGGTGACCAACCACGTGCTGTTGGCATTATAAAAGGGTGGTAGCCTGTAGATAGCCCGGCGCTAATAGCCAAATAGTTGATGCGCCGTTAAAAACGAAAAAAATAAAAAAATAAAATTGACTGTTAAATGAAATTTAAAAATACGGTAAAAATGAAGTTTCACGCCCTCAAAACCGATTTCTTTCAACTTTTGTACAATAACGTATTTTGATGCACTAAACAAGAATAAGTTAAAAAAAAACCTTCGCATTTAACTACGAAAGATGTTATTAAGCACTAAAGTTCACTGTTATGCGGGTTATGAGAGCTAATGTTAACAACTACATTTGTGACGACTTTAAGGCATAAATGACGACTTTAAGGCATACATGCTATGCGTTTCGGCTCGCTACGCTCGCTCAAGAAGATAACAAAGTAACAAAACCCCAGTCAATCCAACTCGCTAAAATTAATAGAATTCTAATATAGAATATAATATTAAGCACTAAAGTTGACTGTTAGAAAGGTTATAAAACTAGGCGTCAACAGCGTATTTGTAAACACGCGCATGCGCAGATACATAACATTGGGAAACAGAGAACTCGCAATTGAAATGTTCAGAAACCGTTTATTCAAAAATATTGTTAATTTTAAGGGCATCGTCACCCGTCGTCACCTGTTGCTTAATGGCAAACGTGCTATGCGTTTCCGCTCGCTACGCTCGCTCAAGAAGATAACAAAACCCCAGTCAATCCAAGTCGCTGAAATTGATAGAATTCTATTAATTATTCTTTTGACTTTAGTGCTTAATAACTTCTTTCCTAGTTAAATGCGAAGGTTTTTTTTTAACGTATTCGTGTTTAGTGCATCAAAATACGTTATAGTACAAAATTTGAAAGAAATCGGTTTTGAGGGCGTGAAACTACATTTTTACCCACTATTTTATATTCTCTTACCTTGATTTATTAAAATACTCACGTTACCTTTTATCATGGATATGTCGGCGGACGACATCCTGACACACACGATCCTTACTGACTAGTTCCTATACATAATGCAGTAACTAACTTCACTGATTTAATCTACAATGATTTTACGACATAACCTATGAAAATTCCGTCACGCAGGAGCTGCATAACTAAGCACTTTCCTCAGAATTTGGGTAGTGTAGACTGCTTTCCAGAACAATTTGCTTAAAATATCCAACATAAATAAAATAAAAACATGAATAGTTCTCTTTTAATTTTGTAATGAGTAACTGTTCAATTATTAATTTTGTAATTAATTTGCTTCTGAGAGTTATGTTTACACATGGTAACTACTACACTACTTAATAAATACAAAAAACTTCATATTTTCGTCTTTTGATCTGACGCAGGACGACTAGAGGTACTGTATCTCTAGTTGTAGAGAGCGCTCCTTGCGGCGGCCTTGCGAACCTAATTCTATTGAAATATATTACAAAGTAAACCCCTCCGTCCGATTGACCGATTTAGCTCATTTTTACAACACTTCTTCCCCAAGAGTTACCCACGATGTATACCGCGTTTCGTTACAATACAACAGAAATTACGACCGGTATGAGTATATCAGTAATTTGGGTCCGCAGTAAACCCCCCCCCCTCCTAATGAACCGATTTAGTTTATTTTTACAACACATTTATACCTGTAGATTACCAGTACGAATACAGAGTTTCGTCGAAATATAACAAAAATCACGGCTGGTAGTGGCGAATTGGTATTGTGGGTCCGAAGTAAACCCCCCCCCCCTCCTAATGAAGCGATTTAGTTTAATTTTACATCTCACTTTTCTCTCTATATTACCACTACCAATACCAAGTTTCGTTGAAATATAACAAATATTACGGCTGGCATGGTCAAACTAGTGTTTTGGGTTAGGGGTAAACCCCCCCTTCCGGTGGAACGATTTTGGTGGTTAATTGAATGCTACGTACCAAGTTTCGTGACGAAAAAACAAAAACTCTGGCCGCTATCGTGTTAACAGACACACACACACACATATATATATATATATATATATATATATATATATATATATATATATATATATATATATATATATATATATATATATATATATATATATTCCACTTTTTCTTGTTTGTTTTTCTGGCAGGGGGTCGATAAAGCAGTACACTCTTTGTTCACATTAACTGCTTTATTTTAGCGCGGTTCCTCCCCCCATAGGGAGGAACCCCGCTTATAAGGTTGATACAATGAAACAATCCGGAAGTGCCGACTAGAAATGTCGCGTTTCACAACCCCTAGAGACCGAAAATAACGGTGGTTCAAATTTGTATATATATATATATATATATATATATATATATATATATATATATATATATATATATATATATATATATTGTCTGTTCACTCTGTAGCTCCCAGACGAATGGTCCGATTTTGATGAAATTTGGTACAAAATCTTTCGTTTAATTTGAAAGGTCAAGTTCGTTAACCAGCAAAATCCGCCTACTGGAAGATGGCGTTTGGGGTGAAATTCGAGCAAAAAAATCGTAACGCTTACGTTTTTGAGTTCATAAGCTTGTAAGTACTCGTTCTATATGCTTCTTGGGCTAGGAAAACGAATGAAACCATTTTCAAGGCGATAGCTTTAACCGTTTTCGAGAAAATTGGAAAAATAGTTTTTGAATACCGTTTTTGGTTTGGGTACTTAGAATCATGGGATTCAGTTGAAATATTTTCTGCATGTTCTACTTTCATTAAAACTAATATGTTGAAATTTGTGTTACGTTTGGAGTTAAGGAAGGGTTAGAATAAAATATTTTATTAACAGACATAAAAAGTTTTGGTAACTTTGTATACCTTCCTTAATATCTCGAAAAAGGTTGAGAATCTTGGTAAATGGAAGAATACCATTAGAAAGCTTACGAAATGCTCTACAAAAAAGGTTCTGATGAAAGTTTTGATTAGACGATGTCAATCGGAGAAATAAGCGCTTAAAACTTTAAAGTAATTGATTTCGCTTATTCGAACTGTTCTTTTTGTCTGTTTTTATTCCTTGTTATTTTTTAACTGTTTATAGTTGGATAATGTATTTGATACTAAATCAGGTTAAGAAAAATAAGAAAAACAATATAATCTTAGAGATACGGATTTCCAAGATATAGCTTTTCAACTGCCTAGCGGGGTCCTTCCTAGGGCGGGTTGGCCTATCCAGGTAAGATCGTAAATAAGACCTTTCCTGAAAGTAAAGATGGAACTGTCAACTTTGGTCCTCCTCTGCCTCCCGGCACTTTCAATGCTGACGAAGGCTACCAATGAGTAGCTGAAACGTCCTAAATATAGATTTTTTAACAAAAATCGTGTTGAGGTTTCTTTAGCCGAATCCCTACCATTCCATCTTTACTTATCACCTCGACGGCTAACTATCTAATCTTCATACTTTCTAGAAATGTGAACCCAAAATAATAACAGCTTCTATTTTAATCATTTTAAATGAGTCTAGAGATAAGAACGGAACCGCGCTAAGATGATGCAGTTCCTGCGAGTCGGACTTTTTTTTTATGTTTCGCCCGACATGTTTCGTGCCTTTTCGCACCTCTTCAGGGGCTTTCCTATGTAACAATATTTTTTGTAAATCCTAAACTTTAAATTGTTTACACTAATATACATATCCTTTCCCTAAATAATTTACATTTCAACATATAATATTTTAACTTAATCTTAATCCTACCTTATCAAGAAGTCCTTTCGTCATGTTGTGTAGCTTGAGTCAGGCGTAGTACTGAAAAGTCATCTGTGGTAATTAATATGGCTGTTTGTATCGATTCTTTAGCTATTTTAATGGTATCGATTATTGGTGAAATTGGTTTTGTGAGGTTTAATTTATTATACTATGGAAAATTTGGTGCACATTCTTTAAATCTGTTTTTTTATTTACGGCAGTGTTGGAATTTTTAATTATGTAAATATTTTCTTTGATTTTTCTTTTTAAAGTGTTCCTCTCTTTATTTAAAATGGGAACGTCGCTAAAATTAAAGTTATGTTTTAAAGTTAGTGCGTGTTCTGTCAATGTTGTCCTGTTTTCGTTTGTGTCTATGCTTTTTGCGTGTTGCACGATTCTCTTTTACAATAGCTGTGCCGATTTCTCAATGTAGCATGCGTTGCAGTCGTTACATCGAATTTTGTATATATTGTTCTTTGTACTTGTTGGTTTAATTTTGTCTTTAATATTGCTAAAACTATTTTCTATTTAGTTGCCATATTTCCAACTTATTTTACCTACGTCTTTACATATTTGTTTAAGTCTATTGGCTATTGAAGGATGGTAATGAAAAGTAAAATATCGATTTATTTCATTCAAATCTTTGTCATTTCCTTTTGTTAATATCTGTTTTCTCTTTTGTAAAGATTTTTTTTTTAATATAAAATTTTGGATTTGGAAATTTGTAGAAATTACGCCTTACTAGAGAAAACAGTTAAAAAAGAAGGTTTATGTAAAAGTTCTCTCGTCGCCAAAATAGAATGTTCAAAAATTAGGCAAGTGCTGGATTCATATTTTAAACTCTATAAGAAACGAATAAATTTACAATTTGGCAAAAATTACCATAAAAAAAGTAATAGTATTTTAAAAAAACATAAAGGCCCATATTATCATGAGGAACGGATAACTGACATTAGTACGAATAGTAACTGGATTGTTAACTTGTCAGAGAAAAGTGTTCCTCAAGAGGTTATACAATTTTTAACTTTAAGTGGTAAATTTAATATCTTGAAACCCATTACTGAAACAGATAGGATTAATACGATAACGGACGTAGAATACATGCTTGACAACCTGGAAATTACAAAGAAGGAAAAGAATAAAATCAGACAAAAAAGTGTATATTTATTGAGCAAAAATGAAAAGACAATTTACTTCAAAAACATTCCTGGCCATACAGATATTTTACTTCCTGAAAAATTAAATCAATATGAAAGACTTACTAGGAAGTTTAAAAAAGATAATCCTGACGTTTTAATAATAAAAGGTGACAAATCAAACAAGACGGTTTTAATCGACAGACATACTATTGGGATCTTGGGATGTTGATTGAAGGGTCCCAATAATGCGTGTTCTCAAAATGCAAAGGAAAAATAAATAAATCTTTTATTCATGAAATAAAATAATAATATATGACTCCATAATAAATAGTAAATTTCTTCTCAAATAATAATTAATAAATAAATAATAAAGTCCTCTGGCAGGTATTAATAAATAAGGAAAATGTCTCTGACGAGTGAAAACGGAAAAGGATTCTTGTCGAGATGACGTCACGAGCGTTGCGGGACGAGATGCTGAACCTCGGTGCTGGGAGGGTTATGCCTATTGGAGCCTCCTTGGCCAACAGGTAACCGGAGCGAGAGGTAACACCGGCGTCGGTATATAAATAGCGAGTAAAGTGCAGCTACTCACAGTTTGAAGCTGGTTACTTCGCTCACTTACTCCAGGTTCCTGTGTGCTCGACATACGACTGCAGAAAGTCTATTCAACAGTGTCCGCCACTCCCTTTTGTCCAGGAACTCAACAACCGGCACCCGGTCACAAAAGGCCTCACTATACCCACTATCTTTTAGATCTCATCTCTCTTATCAGATCTTAATATTAGATAAGATGATCGCCACGCTACACCACCCCCCTTCCAGTGACGGAGTCACAGGTCAAAGGTCACCTTGCGCTTGACTGTACGACCTGAGCGTGTCTGGTACTGCTGTAGGGCTGGAGAGGTGGGTTGAGAAACGCTGGGAACGCCTGAACTGGAAGCTGTATCTCTGCGCAACGTTGGTCTTAAAGGAACTGCTTGTCTGGTGTTAGTAATCTGCTGTGGCTGCTCTTCCTCTGCTGCAAGTAGGTAGGCTGGCTTCAGCCTGTCGAGTGAGACTGTGACTTTCTTCTCGCCTATGCCAATGGTGAACGTCTTGTTTCCGCGTGTGATGACTGGATATGGACCTGAATAAGGAGGAACGAGTGGTTTCCGCACGGCATCTTCACGCAGGAATACATGCGAGCATGTCCGAAGATCCTTGTGCACGAACGTCTTTCTACCATCTGTGCTCCTAGCGGCTGGCCTGATGCGGGAAAGGTCTTCTTTCAGCAGCTGTAGATCTACGCTCTGTTCTTGCTGCGGGGTGGATTCTGCGAGGAAATCTCCAGGCAGTCGCAAAGTGGTTCCATACAATGCTTCAGCTACACTTGCTGACATGTCTTCCCTGAATGATGCGCGTAGTCCAAGTAACACAGTTGGCAAAATTTGGGTCCATCTCGTACAACTAAGGTGAGCCATTAAAGCAGCTTTTAGGCTCCTATGCCAGCGCTCAATGCACCCATTGGATTGCGGGTGGTAAGCTGTTGTACGACGCTTGTCGATACCCAAAAGTATTGTGAGGCGCTGGAACATTTCGGCTTCAAACTGTCTACCTTGATCCGTAGTAAGCCTGACGGGTACTCCAAATCTCGCAATCCAGTGAGAATAAAATGCTTGCGCTACTGTTGTTGCTGTGATTTCACACAAAGGAACTGCTTCGGGCCATCGAGTTGCTCGGTCTATCATGGTTAGACAGTACCGATGTCCGTCTGAAGGTAGGAGTGGTCCAATGAGGTCTATGTGAACATGGTGAAATCTTCCTGACTGCTGGAAAGTTCCTAACGGCGTAGCTGTATGGCGAGTGACTTTTGCTCTCTGGCACGGTATGCAAGATCTGGTCCAGTCTCCTACATTTTGGTTCATGCTTGGCCAATAGAAACGCTGTGCGACCAGTTTCCTTGACGCGTTAACACCAGGGTGACTTAAATTATGAATCCTCTCAAAAGCTGGTTTGCGGAAGACAAGAGGGAGATATGGACGTGCTCTAGCTGTACTCATCTCACATAGCACGGATTCGTCACTTCCAGGTATGCTTACCAACTTCAGCTCACACTTTCTTGACTGCTTCAACTCCTGCAGTTCTGGATCATTCTTCTGAGCAGCAGCAAGAGCTTGAAAATCGTCTGGAGTATTAATGCTGTCCAGCCTTGAAAGTGCGTCCGCCACAACATTTGACTGTCCGGATTGATGCACTATGTTAGTCGTAAACTGGCTAATGAAGTTGAGATGCTTGACACGTCTGGGTGGTGCGGTGTCAGCCTTCTGCGTAAACGCATGGACTAGGGGCTTGTGGTCCGTGATGATGGTGAATGATAAGCCTTCTAGCAGTGATCGAAAGTATTTGACCGACTCATATATGGCCAACAGCTCTCGGTCATATGCAGAATAATATTTCTGGGCTGCCGTCAAAGCGCGGGAGAAAAATCCGAGAGGTTTCCAATCTCCGTCCATCTTCTGCTGGAGAACACCTCCGATTCCTGAATCGGATGCATCACAAGCGAGTGAGACTTCTCCATCGACTGATGGGTGTGCAAGCTGTACAGCTTCAGCGAGACTTTTCTTGCTATTTTCGAAAGCGGCGATGCACTCTTCTGTCCAGAGTATTGGTGTCTTGTCGTTGCGCTTTGTGTCATGGAGCAGCTGATTCAAGGGCTTCTGGACGATGGCTGCCTTGGGAATGCACCGACGATAAAAATTAAGCATTCCTAAAAATCTCCGAAGTTGGCGAATGGTCTCGGGGCGAGGAAAATCCACGATTGCATGGACTTTATTGCGAAGAGGCTTGATACCTGTCGAGCTGACGCGATATCCTAGAAAGTCCACTTCCGGTTCTCCGAACACACACTTTGCTGCGTTCAATGTGAGTCCATTCTCCTCGAGCCGTCTAAAAACTTCCCGAAGATGTTGTTCATGCTCCTCGGGTGAACGAGATGCGACAAGAAAATCATCCAGATAGGCAAAGACAAATGAGAGTCCTTGAAGCATACAGTCTACGAATCTCTGGAACGTGGAAGAAGCATTCTTAAGACCTGGGCACATTCTTAAAAATTCCTGTAGTCCGAACGGAGTTATAATTGCCGTCTTAGCAATATCCTCCTCCGCTATAGGTATGTGGTAGTAAGCACGTTCGATGTCCAAGGTTGAATATATAGTGGTGCCAGCTAGATTAGTGGTAAAATCCATGATATTGGGAACACCATATTGGTCCGGGATAGTCTGTGCGTTTAATCGACGATAATCGCCACAGACTCGCAAGCTCCCGTCTTTCTTCTCTACCACATGCAGGGGACTTGCCCACGGGCTATTGGATGGTCTACACAAACCTTCAGCCTTCATATCTTGGAACAGTTGCTTGACCCTTTGATACTTCTGCGGGTGTAAGCGCCTTGCTTTACTCTTGACCGGCCGGCCTTTTGTTTCTATGTGATGCTTTACGACATTAGGCGAGGCACCACGAATCGGACGAGGTCGTAGAAGATGAGGGAAGTCCTTCAAGATATGTGCGTAGGGGCAACCGCCAGGAACCATCGACACTGTAGGAATTGAAGAAGTGGATACTTTACCTTGAGCTGAAATACCCGAGTTCTTGTCAACAAGTTTGCAGTTGTGCATATCAACTACCAGTTGATGATGGCTGAGGAAGTCTGCACCAAGAATTGCACGCCCGACGTCGGCAATGATGAAGGTCCAGCGGTAGGGTTTGCGAAGTCCTAAGTCAAGAACCCTTGAACTTTCACCGTATGTGGCGATGCTCGTATTATTAGCAGCGACAAGCTTGAAATTCGTTGGCTCCCAGCGAGAATTCCTAGGGCGAGGTATGATGGACACAGCTGCTCCTGTATCAACAAGAAAACGCTGTCCAGTCTTCCGATCTGCAATGAAAAGTCGACGGTGTGGCTGCGGTGTAATGGATGCCGCCTCATCCATCACCACATTCAGTTTAAAGGTTTGCTATCCGAGGGAAATTGTTTCCAAGAACAGGGCTGAGTGCATTTCCTGGCCTTTGTCTTGAACCGCTGATGATAGAAACAGAGCTCTCTTGAGCGGGATTTGGATCTATTCGTGGACCGATTTTGACTAACGCTGCGCTGATACTGACTGCGAGAGCGCGACTCTAATCGGAGTTCTGCGACTTCTGCTCGCAAACGCTCCAATTCCTTCAAAATGAGCGCGTTGCTGGACAAACTTGCTTGCGACTCTGCAACACCTCCGGCAGCGAATACTTCGGGTTGCTCTACCTCTGCAATCTTGTCCGCACACTCTGCAAGCTTGTTTAACTCTTCTTGTCCCGTTGCGACCAGAATTCGTTGCATGCGGCTCGGTAGATTCCTCATCCACAAGGTGCTAATTACCTTTTCGCTGACAATGCTACCAGCCTGCTGACGCATCTGCCTTAACAGCTGACTGGGTTTCTGATCACCTAACTGTGTTTCTCCAAGCAGCTTCTCAATCCGTTTGCGTTCGGAGTCTCCATAAATATTTAATAGGCGGGTCTTCAACTCTTCATAGGGTGTCTTGCCAGGGCTGTCGATGATGTCCGCTACCTGTGTCAAAATATCAAAGTCCAAACCAGCAATCACCGCTTGGTAACGCATATGGGAAGAGGTGATATTTGAAGTGGCAAAAACGGCTTCAATTTGGGCAAACCACAATTTGGGGTTGGGTTTCCAAAACTGAGGAATACGATTTGTTGCACCCTTGAACGCAGTAATCTCGGCATCGAGAGGTTGCAACGCCTGTGGGAACGCAACGTGGGGTGGTTGCGCGGTATGGGTCTGCTGCTCTAAGGCAGTCCTGGTTGCTTCCAATTCCTCGTCTGACATAGTGCTAATCTGTACAAAAAAAAATTCACTACAACGGGTCACCACTTATTGGGGTCCTGTCTACAGCTATATCACGTCGAGGTCACCACTTATTGGGATCTTGGGATGTTGATTGAAGGGTCCCAATAATGCGTGTTCTCAAAATGCAAAGGAAAAATAAATAAATCTTTTATTCATGAAATAAAATAATAATATATGACTCCATAATAAATAGTAAATTTCTTCTCAAATAATAATTAATAAATAAATAATAAAGTCCTCTGGCAGGTATTAATAAATAAGGAAAATGTCTCTGACGAGTGAAAACGGAAAAGGATTCTTGTCGAGATGACGTCACGAGCGTTGCGGGACGAGATGCTGAACCTCGGTGCTGGGAGGGTTATGCCTATTGGAGCCTCCTTGGCCAACAGGTAACCGGAGCGAGAGGTAACACCGGCGTCGGTATATAAATAGCGAGTAAAGTGCAGCTACTCACAGTTTGAAGCTGGTTACTTCGCTCACTTACTCCAGGTTCCTGTGTGCTCGACATACGACTGCAGAAAGTCTATTCAACAGTGTCCGCCACTCCCTTTTGTCCAGGAACTCAACAACCGGCACCCGGTCACAAAAGGCCTCACTATACCCACTATCTTTTAGATCTCATCTCTCTTATCAGATCTTAATATTAGATAAGATGATCGCCACGCTACAATACGTACAATCTTAAAATGAAAAACATACTAAACGATACAAACGTATATAAAAAAATTGATTACAATCCAACTACTAGTATAAAAAATAAGGTTATTAAATATTTGGACAAGTTGGTACACAAACGCTATTTAAATAAATTTGACAAAACCAAATTAGTTAATCATAATTATTTGACTCCCTTAATTTATGGACTTATTAAATTGCACAAAACAGATATGCCTTTACGACCGATTATCAGTGGCTGTGAATCCCCAATACAAAAACTAGCAAAAATGTTAGCAACCGATTTAAAACCATTTTGTGAAGATAACCCTTTCGATATTATCAATGCAACGCATCTTGACAAGTTAAAGAACACAAAGATTTTACCAGGTTTTAAATTACTTTCATTTGACGTAGTTAACATGTTTCCAAACATTCCAGTAGATTTCGCAATAAAAATCATAAGTAATAATTGGACGCAGATAGAAAAACATACTAAGATAAAAAATAAAGAGTTATTCATTGAAGGAATCAGTTTATGCTGTAAATTCGGGTACTTTCAATTCAATAAAAAGATATATAAGCAACTGAACGGAATTCAGATGGGAAACCCGCTCTCAATTCCTGTTAGTGGAATAGTGATGAATTGGATTCTTAAAGAAATCATTTCGGAGGTTCCAATTAAGATTAAATTTTTGTATAGATATGTAGACGATCTTATTTTATGTGTAAAGTAGGAGGAAGTGGATAAGCTTTTAGAAACTTTTAACAACAAATATAATAATATACAATTTACCAAAGAGTTGGAAGCTGATAAAAGATTAAACTTTTTAGATATGGAACTAATCAGAAATTAGGATAATTTTATTGAATACAAATGGAAACCAAAGACGTATCATTCAACAAGAATGATTAATTTTTATTCCAATCACCCGCTTAATTTTAAAAAGAATATTTTATACAATCGGACATTATCAGCTTTGTACAGAACTTCCTCTAAGTATTTTTGCGAAATAAATTGCGAAAAATGTTTCAAGAAAACAACTATCCTAAATCATTGATAGAGCAGCAAATAAAAAGGGCAGAGAAACGTATATTGTACACAAAAACACCAACTGAACTTCCGAATAAGCAAGACAAATATGAATTTAAACCTGAAATTTTTAGCATATCTGACGACTTTTTTAATGACATAGAATGCAAAAGGAAAAGAAAATATTCTGATACTATCACAGAGTCAATGCCACCTAAAAAAATTAAATTAGTTTCAGATTTGCTTAATAAGTATACTGAAAATAAAAACAAGCGCAAACGAGATCAAAACGATAAACCTCCCGAATCACAGAACAATTCAAAAAAGCGAAAGTTATTACAGACATGTATTCAAAAATTCTTTATGAAAAATACAAATTTAAATAAGCAAATAGCTTTGAATGAGCATTTATTTTTACAAAAGAGAAAACAGGTTTTAACAAAAGAAAATGACAAAGATGTGAATGAAATAAATCGATATTTTACTTTTCATTACCACCCTTCAATAGCCAATAGACTTAAACAAATATGTAAAGACGTAGGTAAAATAAGTTGGAAATATGGTAACAAAATAGAAAATAGTTTTAGCAATATTAAAGACAAAATTAAACCAACAAGTACAAAGAACAATATATACAAAATTCGATGTAACGACTGCAACGCATGCTACATTGGGGAATCGGCACAGCTATTGCAAAAGAGAATCGTGCAACACGCAAAAAGCATAGACACAAACGAAAACAGGACAACATTGACAGAACACGCACTAACTTTAAAACAAAACTTTAACTTTAGGGACGTTCACATTTTAAATAAAGAGAGGAACACTTTAAAAAGAAAAATCAAAGAAAATATTTACATAATTAAAAATTCCAACACTGCCATAAATAAAAAAACAGATTTAAAGAATGTGCACCAAATTTTCCATAGTATAATAAATTAAACCTCACAAAACAAATTTCACCAATAATCGATACCATTAAAATAGCTAAAGAATCGATACAAACAGCCATATTAATTACCACGGATGACTTTTCAGTACTACGCCTGACTCAAGCTAGACAACATGGCGAGAGGACTTCTTGATAAGGCAGGATTAAGATTAAGTTAATATATTATATGTTGAAATGTAAATTATTTAGGGAAAGGATATGTATATTAGTGTAAACAATTTAAAGTTTAGGATTTACAAAAAATATTGTTACATAGGAAAGCCCCTGAAGAGGTGCGAAAAGGCACGAAACATGTCGGGCGAAACATAAAAAATAAAGCAGTTAATGTGAACAAAGAGTGTACTGCTTTATCGACCCCCTGCCAGAAAAACAAACAAGAAAAAGTGGAAAATATATATCGGGTCATCTTTCACAAGAATTAATATATATAGATATAGATAAATTTTAACGGGGGTCATTTTCGGTGTCTACTAGGTAGGATCGATAAAGATTTGAAGAAATTTTTCGAAATTCCGTCATGAGTCCAACCTCAATAGCTACTTTCCTTCGGAGAAAAGCGCTAAAAGTAGACGTTTTCGAAAGTACGATAACCACGTCGGTTAGTGGCCATAGCAACGGAACCATCGTCCGGACGTAGCCGAAGCGTTACAGTTTTAGCCTCTTACTAGGCCATAGCTAAGACATATCCATGTCAAAAATACAAAAACAACAAATAAAAACGTTACCTAAACAATCAACAATGTTGTTGATACAAAAACCCTTTTGTAACATCAACACTAAGTGTTGTAATTCAATCCCGAAGACCTTCTTATATTTTTTAACTCCTTAAATTTAAATCCACTGTTCACTCCTCCGATCTCGTCCTTCCGATCTTTATATTCCTTCCTACCGAACAGCAATATTCGAAAAATCATTCGTCACCCGTGCCACCTCGCTATGGAATTCCTTACCTCTGTTTGTCCGCCATTCTATTAACCTAGAAACCTTTAAATCCCGACTCTTCCACCACCTTCCATCCCTGCAAGTTTTACCCAAACCCTAGTTTATATAGAAACTGTACATTATATACTGGTAGTATTTATAAGTTTATATATTAAATTCTTTATTATTTTGTAATTTCAAAATTATTCCTATGGGACTTGTGTCCCGGAATAAGAATAAAAATTTTCATTTAATTTAATTTAAGTGAATGCTGCACTAGCGAGCAAAACTAACAATTTCTTCAAGGAATTATTTTTCCGCTTAACATTGCCCATCGAAAATTATATCAGGTCCTCCATTTACCCAATCTTTTTCGAAATATTTTAGAAAATATACGAAAATCCCAAAACTTATCATGCCTGTAAATGAAATATATTATTCCTTAACTCCGAACGGAAAAGTATTATTATATTTTTTTCTCGTTAACGATTACAGGTATCGCTAAACGTTTCTAGTCGGCACTTAAGGATTGCGTTGCGTCACGAGGAAACCTCATAAGCAGGTTTCCTCCCTATAGGGGGAGGGAGGAACCGCGCTAAAATCAGTCCTGTTATAGGCCACAAGGCTCCAGAGGAACAAATACTGTAGAGGCTTCTGATTCTTTACAAAAATTATGGTCTTCGGGTTTTGACCGTGTCTTCACATGCTTCACCAACGTTTCACCCGTCATACTGCTGGGTTACGTCTGAGAAAGTCAGAAGCTTCTTGTTTGAAGTTTATATGGCTGAAAGCCCTCATGGTCGGTAGCGCCCAGCCGTGTAAAACATGACACATAACATATTCTCTCCATGACTCTGGGTTAGGGTGTGCTTTTCTTTATTAGCACTCATGTCTTTCTTTTTTTTTTCTTTTTTTTTTCTTTTTTTTTACCTTGTACTAAATTTTGTTCCATCCCTCTCTCCCTTTTTACATATTCTTATGAAAAGCCACTATCATTCGTTTAAATGATACCAAAAAACAACGTATAAAACAATGTAACAGAAGAAGACTACTTAAAAATGTTATACAATAATCTGTAAGTGACTTTGGTAGACCGAAAAATGTTTCTCGTACATTGCAGCGTTACGACCCTCGTCAATGCTTTGACACGCGAGAGGTATTTTACGGAAAATTTCTACAGCTGATTGCTTTCCTAACTCTGAAATTTCACGGTAGAACGAGTCCTGTTTTTTTTTTTTTCGCCCTGAAGCATACAATATTGCTCTCGGACTTAAAAGCCGCCACCGGGTTTAGAATTCCCCGGCTTAATAATGTAGTCCACGAATTGAACTCTGTGAGTTCATTAGTTTTAGAGTAGTGAATGGGTTTGAAAAGCGCTTTTACTCGGGTTTTACTAGAGTAATACATTTTCTATACTATATATCCCGCTTTCGGCCAATGACACTTAAACTGGACGGTTCAAATAGAAGCCAACATCCCCAATAAAGCTGACTTAATTGCCATTAGCGGATGGAAGAAAAGAGGAAGGAAAACCTGCTTGCTACAATGTCCCACCTTCTGTACAAAGAGCTGGAATTCCAAGAAAGCTGCACTTCGTACATGGGAGATGGCAGAGATCTCCATACGATAAGGTTGATAATAAGGGCAAGATCAGAGATGTTACACGACGAAGACACCTTCCATTTCCTTGCAGTATTTTTTTTTTTTTTTTTAGTTTGTGTTTTTAGACATATGCCAACCACATGGGTCATGGGTGTCTCAGTTAGAAGACTCCTGTGATCTTATATATTTCCAATTGGCATGTTATTTCAATTTTTACATGTGATATGACTATTGAGGAAAGGAAGTGATATTGACCAGAAGTACTACTTGAAGATAGATAGGAGGAGATTAAAACATGTATATATATATATATTTATATATTTATATCTATTTTTTTATAAGAGCTCAAAGATTGTTTGCTTCAGAAAACGTAATCTATACCAAAATGTAAGTAAAAACGCAAAATTTTGACAAAAGTCATATATTTAAAGGGCTGTAACTCGGCTCCAAATGGACCAATCGACTTTTTCATTTGTGAAAAGGAGCATACAAGAAATAGTATATTTTTGGTAATGAATTGAATAAAAAGATTATAGTGTAAAATATCTTAAATCATGAGTTTTGGGGGGTTAGGCGCAAACAAAAAGTGCAGACGGTTTTTCTGACCCAGGGTTCGGATTCAGTGACCCCAAAAACATGGTCTCCTGTCTGGGTCTGCACTTTTTTTTTGTATGGCTGTGTAATGAATATCTATATTAAAATTATACAATATAAAAAAAAAATTGTCTGCAAGTTTCTTACCTTTCGAGGCTCATGGCGGTTAGTGTGAGAACAGAACATATGGCACTCACTCCTTGCATATAGTGGACGAGTTTGCAGAGGAACACGCCCATAGTCCATGTGTAGGAGAACAACTTGGCCACCTAGGAACAAAAAAAATATTTGTAAACACTCAAGTGAACTATAAACCACGCACAAACCTTAAAAAATTGATTATACTGCTGTCTACATACAGATGACAGACTTTCACGAACCATCGGCACAGTCGAAATGGGATTTATATAAGTTGACGTAGACACCAATATACATTACTCTATGATGGACAATGAAAAACTAATAGAAATATTTGAGAAGCACTATGCACTGATTTCTAATCCAATAACATTCGGAAATGAAGAACAAGAGCAATCAGAAATAAAACTTTCAGAACTCGACCAAGAAATTCAAATAGATTTCGACTAGCTGGGAAATCTATCCAGCAATTGATGAACTAAAGCTTGCAACCCCCGGACAGGGTGACGTGCACAACGCTAAGATCATAATTTTTTTTTATTCCGGCAACGCCAAGTTAATAGGTTAAAGTCTCGATTTTTTTTTCCTTGATGTTTAAAGGCCACACAACCACTATTGGGTCATTTATGCCTCTTGGTCGGTCCGTTGGTAGCATGGAAGGCAAAGACAATGCCCGACGGCCAGCGGGAGACGGACCTAGTCAAGGTCGAGTAGAGTCCCCCGTGCCAGTTCTACCTTAGTGGCCCGCATCTGGTGACTGGCTGCTAGGTCTATGATAGAAGGCGTGCTTGCTGGTGGCAGCGTTATCGGAATTAACCAGGCAAAACAGTCCACCAACTAAGAACGGTCATACACTCACTGAATCGAGAAAGATATATCGATCAATCTTTGGGCCTGGTGAGGTCAAGATATGCTACAGACTCCAGTCCTGATGATATTCTTCCGTTAAGACTTCTAAATTTCAGCTTTGCAATCTACTTCCGAAATAAAGTTGATTTAGGCTAGGGGATGACCTAAAGTAAGGGTGCGTTTACACTAGGATAGTTATTGCAAGATATTTATTTATATCAGAGAGAAATTGCGACTAATGTAAACCATGTAAAATGTATGTCTGACATAAATTGCTCATGGTTTACATTAGTCAGTATTTCTCTCTGATATAAATATCCTGCAATAACTATCCTAGTGTAAACGCACCCTAACTTAGCCCATCTGGAAACCTATACCCGAGAAGCGTTCGACTCCGGTCAAAAGGTTCTTGCTATTTTCATAGATAATAAAAATACCTTTGACTGACTGAAAAAATACATTCTAATAGACTTAGGCGTGCAAGGAAATATTTTCAGATTCTTGCTTTACTTTTGAAATCAGAGATATTTTAACGTTCACTGTGGAGCTTTATTTTTTCTTATTCTACATAAATGATTTACTGTCTTATTCCCAATAGCTTGGAAAGAATCCATTATAATAGCATTAATAAAACCTGGAAGAAATAAATTATCATATATGATATTTATTTTTTAAGTGACATTGGTCTATAAATTATAGGCTTATGCCACATATCAGTGACCTCTCCAAGCTGCTTGGGAAAATGGTGGGCAATAGGCTAGTATGGATTCTTGAGACATTTTTTTTTTTAAGTATAGACTTTATCCAAAAATGTGGTTCTTTTCCTAGCCAAAACCCAACCTTTGAACTTATGAATAATATATAAGGTCTAGAAACGCAAACACAATTATTATACAGATATAAATAGTCTCTAGAGTGTATAAGTTAGTGACCTAAATAAGTTTACACCCTGCGCCCTACATGACGTGGCTTCGAATTGAGCATTCTTTAGTGCCATAACTTTCGGATAGAAAGAACAGATAAATCAATACGCTAACTTTGACAACTAAACGATTGCTCAAAGAATGCGAAAGACAACCTTACTATTTTACAAGAACTACTCTAGAACACCTTGAGACAATTTCCTCATTGTGCCAAGAAAGGATACACGTTAAAAAGAAAAATGTATTCCCGATTTTTTTGCAATTCAATTTATAGATCGTTTTGGCTAATGAAATTAGATCCTCCTAAATCTCTAGTTCGAGTGTTCTTGTCATATTAACAGATTTTATGTTATTTCGAACTGTTCTTAAATATTGCAATATCGGTGGCATCGTCAAATATTTTCTACAGACCAGCCCGCAAATGCAGGAATCCATTTAATATTTTCTGAAAGACGTGCTCGCGAGAAATAGGAGACGAAGAATACGAGAGGAAGAAATCGGACACGTAGGTTATACATCAATACTTCACAGCCGTTACATGTGTAAAATAATCTGCTCAAACGTTTTCTCATTCAGGCTTGTAATATTTTTGAAATCAAATACGAACAAGGCTAATAAAATATAATGTACACATAAATTCATTTATTTGAACTAGCTGTATATGTTTCTCATTATTTTAGTTGCCTCTGCCAAAAATCTCACAGTCTGCTTGTACAATAGCGAACCTTCCACTAAACTGTAATCAGATTACTACGTTTTAGTGAAGGATAATTATTACTATTATCCGTGAAGAATAATTAGAGTCTGAAAATGAAAATTAATCATCAATATGAAGATTAATCATGTAAAGTAAAATATACTATTTCACGCACTTAATTTAAAATTAAAATGAAATAATTTATATAAAAAAGAAGGACGGTCAAACGATGAAGTAAAAACCTTTACTAGTCATTTTTATAAATATCACCCTATTCGTTTCACATCACTTTTGATGCCTCTTCAGGTACACTAAGTCTAGTAAACTTAGATAACACCCTAATGTGTCACAAAGTGTCCGCTGGTTCGTTTGCGCTGGCGGGGTGGCCATGTACGAAAAAGGAGATTGTATGTTATACAGTATATTGCATAGGTTTGTCAGTTGGAGCTAAAGCATATCTATGTTTCTGAATTTGAGAAGAAGGCCCTAAAACTAATTGAGTTTTTCCTTCTGAACATCAATTTTCCACTATCCAGCAATTCCAAAAATATACGTAATACGTTAAATCAGACAAATGTGTGTAATACTAAATTGCACATTGTACGAGCTGCATGTCGGAGGTGGATTTTTTGACACGAAAAAAGAGTGCGTGTGATTGGTATGACCAATTCTTAATCTGGTTAACACAACTTCTTTCCTTCTTGTTTCTTGGATTGAAGTTTACTAAGGCTTACTGGACTAAAAGAAGCATACTTTTAAGCTTTGTTGTACCTTATTTATTTTGGTCCGTCCCTCTTCCCGGTACACTTTTTACCGGTTCTCTAACGTAGGAACGAATGAAATCATTTTCAAGGCGATATCTGTAACCGGTTTTGAGTAAAGGAATATTTTATCTCTGTTTTTATTAGCTTTTATATTTTTGTTAGCTTTTATATTTTTGAGAATTATTTTTGAATATTTATTTTATTTTTTTTTTACGGAGGGACAATATATTATTAGGTCAATAATTATTATTATACCTAATTTAAGGCCTATTTCTCACCTATTATCTAATATTCATTTCGGTTTCTATTAAATTTTCTAATCATGAAACAGTAATCTATTAATTTTTCTTATTATCATTTATTTTTTATTTATTTATTTATTTTTTTTTTTTAGCGGATCACATTTGCTCTGGAGCTCTCCATGTAAATAAATAAATACACATTTTTGCAAAATGTGAATATTGTTTTTACAGCACTGTCTGGTAGAGGGAGGATAGGTTTTGTACATTTTGGCTTTATTAACGGTATAATAAATTTTTTGGTCCCTGAGAAGGTACTTTAATGAATGTGAAATAAAAAAACTGATTTAAATAAATGAATTTACGTGATTTTGTTTTTACTGGCAATCCGTCTTTTTTGTGTATGATATAAAAATGTTAGACAATATAAATATCAAGTATAATTTTTTAGCATCCGTACAAATAAAACAAAGCCGGATCTACTTGGTAAAAATACGTAAATTTTATAAGTTAATTATGAATATGAATTATATCCCTGCGTAAAATTGTATCAGATTTAAAGCTCCATGTATGTAAAATTAAGTAAAACCTTCTAAAATTATCTGATCATTTATCGATGTAACATTTTATCCAAAGTAATGTTCTTATCGCGGTGGGAGTCTGAATAAAAAAAAAATAAATAAAAAGATCTACTTGTTCCATAAGATAAGTCGACATTCTAACGGTGGTTCCAAATATTTTCTGTAAATTCCATTCTAGTATTTCAGCGGATTTATTCATATCTTTCATCGTTTTTTCTCCCTGAACGTCCTGGAATGTCGGATTTTCTGGGAACTTATTTCTTCTTTTCAGGGTGCTGTCATCTGTTCAGAGTGGCCGGCCATGATAGGACGGCCTAACCCATTCCTTCCAATTTCATAGATCTTCGCATTACCCGTGGGCGATCCAATTTTCCAATTTTTCTCTCTTGCCAATGGCCAAATAATCAGAAATACAACCTAAAATATTTAACTCCTATAAATTATGGAATATTTTAATATTTAATTCTCTACTTTTTGCAAAGAAACTGCACCAGAAGATTTCCACCCTATCGATATATGGTCCGATTCCGAAGGGAAAAGCAGTTTTGTCGAATTTACTTCTTTTTAGCGCGGTTCCTCCCTCCCCCATAGGGAGGAACCCCGCTTATAAGGTTGATACAATGAAACAATCCGGAAGTGCCGACAAGAAAATTTCGCGTTTCAGAACCCCTAGAGACCGAAAATAACGGTGGTTCAAATTTGTATATATATATATATATATATATATATATATATATATATATATGTATATATTTATATATATATATATATATATATATATTTGTCTGTTCGCTCTCTAGCTCGAAGACGAATGGTCCGATTTTGATGAAATTTGGTACAAAAATCAGTCGGCCAATATGAAAGGTCAAGTTCGTTAACCAGCAAAATCCGCTCACTGGAAGATGGAGTTTGGGGCGAAATTCGCGCAGAAAAAATCGTAACGCTTACGTTTTTGAGTTCATAAGCTTGTAAGTACTCTTTTTATAGGCTTCTTGGGCTAGGAAAACGAATGAAACCATTTTCAAGGCGATAGCTTTAACCGTTTTCGAGAAAATTGGAAAAATAGTTTTTGAATACCGTTTTTGGTTTGGGTACTTAGAATCATGGGATTCAGTTGAAACATTTTCTGCATGTTCTACTTTCATTAAAACTAATATGTTGAAATTTTGGTTACGTTTGGAGTTAAGGAAGGGTTAGAATAAAATATTTTATTAACAGACATAAAAAGTTTTGGTAACTTTGTATATTTTCCTTAATATCTCGAAAAAGGTTAAGAATTTGGCAAACGAAAGAATACCATTAGAAAGCTTACTAAATGCTCTACAAAAAAGGTTCTGATGAAAGTTTTGATTAGGCGATGTCAATCGGAGAAATAAGTGCTTAAAACATTAAAGTAATTGATTTTGCTTATTCGAACTGTTCTTTTTGTCTGTTTTTATTCCTTGTTATTTTTTAATTGCTTATAGTTGGATAATGTATTTTACAATAAAACAGATTAGGCAAAATAAGAAAAACAATTCATTGTTAGAAATATAGCTTGCCAAGAGAAAAAGATTCGTTGACGTCTTTTGAATATTTTCAATTGCCTTTATGCTGTTGGTTTTTTTATTTTATTTTTTAATTGATTTTATCTGTAGAATTATTACTATAGTAAAAGAACACAGAAATGTGTGAAAATATTTGATATTTTCCAATTCATTGAAACGTATGAAATGAAGTATCGGTAGAAGAGGATTCTAGGGTCTTGCGGACCTGACCCCAGGTATAGCCAGCCATAAAACCCTTTGAACAAAGGCCGAGGAAAATATTATCTGTTTCTATTATATGCTTTTCAAATGAGAATAGGGATATGAACAGGAACCGGGGTCTCCCGTGGTCTAATGGCTAGCGCCTTGGATTCATAAGCGGGAGATGGTGGGTTCGATTCCCAACCTCCGGCAGGAATTTTATCATCCCACGGCTCGCTGGTGAAATTCCTCGCTACACCCTGGATGTCGGCGCTAATGACCTAGATGTAGATGTGCCGTAAAAAAAAAAAAAAAAAAAAAAAAAACTGGAACCGCGCTAAGATGACGCAGTTCCTGCGAGTCGGACTTTGTTTTTTTTTAAACGTAGACATATTTTTTATTGAATAATAAAGGATTGCTCAAAAACCGTTGAAGATAATTAAATTCTAATTATGCATCATAGAAGAGACACAATTTAGTTTACGAAAACTGTGATTGCATTCACTAAACCCATTGATAGAAGATACTTTCTGGTCGTTCAATAACGCACTCACTGTTTTACTCGATGAACCGGAGGTTACTCGCGAATGTTTTACTCAGCCCACTACCGGACTACAGATTCATTACATGCAGAAACACTTCTATACTTTGTAAGCATTAAATCACTGCAAACGAAGTGCGAGCTTATTGATGCATAGATTGAACGATTGGCTTTCTTTTGTCAAAAAAAGTGGAATGGACTTTTGTTATTTTCAAATATCTCACGTTTTGACTAGAAATGTTTGTGGGGAGTATTTAAAAACATTTCAAGATAGTTACAGATATTAAATTATATTGTTATTGGGGGAATAGTGGTTTTGATATTGATATTGTGTTATGGATTCATTAAGCCTTTACTACGAAAATCTATGTTGGTGGTGGTATCTTATAATTTAAATTACATTCTGATACGCAATAACTACTGTTAAGTTTGCATAAAAATGAATAATTTTAATAGCCTCCTACCGTGTTATTTGTCCCTAAGTTTCTTTTTTTTATTGTTTCCTCACCAAAGTATCCCTATGGTGAGGGGATTTATTTATTTTTTCTGCACAACCCATGCCATTTGGGCATATCTATAGTCCCTAAGTTATCCTTATTAAAGAAGTGTTTGTGGAATTTGAGTTAACATTTATTTCAGGTATATATATATATATATATATATATATATATATATATATATATATATATATATATACATTTTCTCAGCCTCTGATTCACTACGTTAGCTTTTGCTAAGTGAACTCCGCCCTTTTGCTGAGATGTCCGGTATCATTGCATGAAGCTGATCGAGGTATTACTAACAATATAGCATTCGAAAGTGTCGACATTTCATGAATCATCTAAGGTTCTTAAGAACGTAGTGTTCATTAAAAAAAATAGATGGCCTGCCTCTTGGTAACGTAGAAAATAGCTAAACGAGAAGAAATATCTTTGAAAAAGTATCTTCTGTCATTCTCCCTCCGCCTTTCCCACGAACAAGGTCGATATCTTCAAAAGGAAGATTAATTTTAAAAGACTCCTTCAATGTGTGCGTTCACTCTGAAAGGATTCTGAATGTACTTCATTACTACAGGAGTCTCCAGAAAGATTCTATTATTCCTACGGCCTTTCTAGACGAGTGAATGTATTTCTGAATCTGGAATTATTTCTTTCTAAAGGAGCTCATAACGGAAATGAATAATGTACAAAATGAAATATTCAATTTTTAAATAATAAAAGTTAAGAAGATGGTGGGACAACCATCTTTCTAAATCTATATATATAAAAATCACGTGTCTGTCTATTTTTCTGTTTATTTATTTGTTTCTTTGTTCCTTATACAAATCTACACCGTTTGACCGATATCGACCAAACTTGGCACACAGGTAGGTCTTGATACGAGAAATCCCCTAGACTAGATCAAAATAGTCAAATTTCAAAATTTGGTCAAAAGGTCAAAAGTTTTGTTCAAGAAAAATTGGCTACACTGAACCATTCAGATTGTGACGGCCATTTTGAATCGAATACTACTGGGCTCTGTCGGCTGTTAAATGAAGTGCTGTTGCGCTGGCCTCTGCCGGTATCATTATGAACTAAAACATATTCACATCGTTTGACCGATTTTCGTAACTGGGTGTAGATAACTAGGTATCAAGTAGATCTTGATACGGGGAGTGTCATAGACAGAAAGTAGGTGTAGCATGGCACACTGGGTAACAGCTAGTTTTATATATAATTTCTACTGCAACGTTTTGAAATTTGTTATCCATCTTCATGCATAATTATTCAAGCAATCATAAGGAGTCTGACAGTAATAGTATGAAATCAAAAGATTTCAACATAACAAACCTGCTGTATGCCAAATAAGGCCCAACTTCATCTATAAATTGTGATGACCTTTGCTTAAGCATGTTTACACTTCTCCATTTTTATACTGCCAGACTCCTTGTTTTACTTATAATTTCCTGAAGAGTTATGACTTATGACTGAAGAAGGACAATAAAATCGGAAACGTTATAGTAGAAATTAAATATAATATTTGAAAGGTTCCACTCATCTTATTCAATTATTATTTACCCCATTATTACTTTAGTCCTGTCTTCCTTAGTTTCTTTTTACATCTAGAATCCCCCATCTGTTTCTCTACACCAAGGCGATTATGCTGATAGGTATAACGAAAAAAAAACAAATATAGAAAAAATAAAACCACCAAGTGAAGTGTCGCAGCTGGCGAGGTCCATAAAGCCTAGTACACACTGGGATACAATGTTGCGCACCATTGTTAAATAGCTGAATCTCGTCTGAATCTGGATTGTTGCGTTTCTGCCGCGCAACATGTCCCCGTGTATCAGGAGTGTATTGCGGGTCTAGGTGATACAAGAATCTGAGTCCCGCTGGGTCGGGACTCACGGATACATTGTTGCGCAACATTACCAGTGTGGACGTGTTTCGGAGCAGCCCCAAGTCTACAATCAGCTCCCGGCAGTACCACCTTACGGACTTGTGGTTCAATTTCACTCAATATGTAGACGACTGAATTGACAATAAAGTTAATAGAGGACATACAAATGCACATGTTGCTCTGATTATAATTTAATACCATATGTATCCAACTTTAAATCAAAATAGTATATATTTTAGTTATTATTAAAAAATAAAAGAAAGACAACGCTAAAAATATATTTTTATTTGTACACATTATCATGGGTGTACATAAGGGGGGCTGAGGGGCTGTCATAAAAATCTTAAAAATAAATTAAATAAGATCACTTAGTTTAGACAAAATAATGTTTATTGGGCGTAATAGCGTTTTAGTTGGTTAACTATTTCCAGTTCTAAATTTTTTGTGTTCCATACCTCCTAAATGCTCCCAGCCGCCCCGAAATTATTTACTATATACGACCGTGCCTAGGGATGGGCGACAGTCGATAGTTACTATCGATAGAGTTATTACTTTTTTTTAGAATTGAAGTTCTCAGAATCTGGAGGGGTTTGGTTTTAAATAGTATTTAATACCACATCCCTCTAGATACTGAGAACTTCAATTCTAAAAAAAAGTAATAACTCTATCGATAGTTCATGACTATCGATTTAATAAATACTGACGTCTGGTGAATTAAATACTGAGAAGGAACCGTCTGATGTATGCAACCAAATACATCTAGGCGCACGGTAGTGCGCCAGGCCAAGTTCCGGCCTAAGCATCCTGTGTGTATATTACAGGCGGTCTTGGAGCCGATTTTTACCCTCTCATAACTTTCAACCAGGTGAAGATAAATTTATGAAATTTTACACAGGTATTAAACTACTGGATGTGAGTAAAACTGGAAATTTTCATAATTCTACATCGAATAGTTTCTGAGATATAAGCGATCGAAAATCGGGATTTATAGGACTCACTCACTCACTCACTCACTCACTCACTCATCAAAATTATTAGGCACTTCCCATGATGCTAGAGACTTGAAATTTTGCATGAAGATAGATATGAAGGTGTTATTAAAGGAAAAAATCGAAAAATCGCGAAAAGTTGTGTTTGACTCCGCTTCCGGGGCGGGGGCGTGCCAGTTTTGTACTTCCATCGGAAACCCGTCATTCCGTCCGAAACCCATGATGTGGAGTATCAAATGAATTGTCTCGGTATGAAGAACCTATATTTGATGTTTTAAGAAACAAATAGAGACGCATACAGGCTCGGTAAAAATCTTATACCAGCTGTCTGTCTGTATGTTTGTTCCTCTTACAAATCTGTACCGTTTGACCGATTTTGACCAAACTTGGGACACAGATGGGTCTTGATACGGGGAGAATCATAGGCTAGGAAAAATTGTCTATCAGCTGTCTGTTTGTCTGTTTGTTCCTTATACAAATACACACCGTTTGACCGGTTTTGACAAAATTTGACACACATGTCGGTCTTTATCCGGGTAGTGCCATAGGCTAGTCAAAATCGTCTATCAGCTGTCTGTCTGCATGTTTGTTCCGTACACAAATTCACACCATTTGACCGATTTTGACCAAACTTGGCACACAGGTAGGCCTTGGTCCGGGGAATGCACCAGGCTAGGTAAAAAAGGTCTTTCAGCTGTCTGTCTGTATGTTTGTTCCTTATACCAATTCACACCGTTTGGCCTATTTTGACCAAACTTGGCACGCAGGTAGGTCTTGATACGGGAGTGTCATATTACCTATGACGTTTTCTACTTCTTGTTCCATCGAAATGCCATCATTCCTTCTGAAACCCATCATGTGGGGTATCAAATGAATCGTCTTGGTAAGGAGAACCTATATTTGATGTTTTAAAAAACATTTCGACGCATCTTAAAAACAGTTCTGACTTCTTTCTTAAATGTAGTAAATAAAGTCGTAGGGGTTCACTGCATAATATACTTCAAAACAGATACTAAGTTTTTCAAAGTCGAGTCATTTTTGTTCTTATATTTTTCTTGAAGGCCTTCTACACTTTCCCTATTGTGATCTTTATCCTCGGGATAAGGTTCCTGTGTTTTACAGTGTAACAGTTTAGTTAAGAGAGCAATCAATTTGTCCTCTAAAGTAATGTCATTTGGAAGAGCTTCTAACTTTTCTAGTCTAGTGATTAGATGTATGTAGGTTGATTATTGGTATCAAATATCAAGCAGTATGGAGAACCTTATGCAGAATCCAAAGACCCTGGTTTTATATGAAGTACAAAAGCCAGTAGGTATGCGGCAACTAAATTCTATTTAATACTTAGAAAAAAGCAATGAGATCCCCAAAAAAACATAAATGTGAAATAGAGGCCAAGTTCCTGCCACCACAAAGAAACACTCCCTTCCTCAAAAATATCCCCTCCTAAAACCCCCCAAAAACGCCTTACCATTCTACACTCCAAAAAAGTAGTATGGGTTGGTGTATTAATTCAACCAAAAATATTTGCCAATACAAGAGATGATACAAGAAAGAAATGGCCAAGTTCATTACTTGGAAGACCTCATAGTTACTTACTAAGAACAGTAAAGACACTTCAACTGACCTTTAAAAACAACAATAAAAATACTTATATCCAGTTACTAAAATATCACTTTCCTCAACCAGGTATATTCTTAAACTTGGCAATGTTTTTTTTGTGCCGAAATTATCTTTAGATAAAAACTAAACATTGCCAAGTTTAAGAATATACCTGGTTGAGGAAAGTGATATTTTAGTAACTGGATATAAGTATTTTTATTGTTGTTTTTAAAGGTCAGTTGAAGTGTCTTTACTGTTCTTAGTAAGTAACTATGAGGTCTTCCAAGTAATGAACTTGGCCATTTCTTTCTTGTATCATCTCTTGTATTGGCAAATATTTTTGGTTGAATTAATACACCAACCCATACTACTTTTTTGGAGTGTAGAATGGTAAGGCGTTTTTGGGGGGTTTTAGGAGGGGATATTTTTGAGGAAGGGAGTGTTTCTTTGTGGTGGCAGGAACTTGGCCTCTATTTCACATTTATGTTTTTTTGGGGATAATGTACACAGGAAGTACCTTTGTGTTCCAGGCTCATCTGTGGCCCCAGAACGTGTATTTTCAGCTGTTGGAAAAATCATTTATGGGCAGCGAACCAGAATCAATAACATTAAATTTTTCATTGGACAGGTATGTAAGGAATAGGGGAAGACACTATCCAATAACTATCGATAGTATCGATATTTTTTAACCGATAGTATCGGCCTATCGATAGTGCTGAACTATCGACTATCGCCCATCCCTACTGTGCGTATTATGTTAATAAACATTAAGTTTTCGTTACTTTTATGTAAACTAAAGCCTTAATTTAGTTTTTAATCAATTCCCAAGGATTTAGTTTTAGTTTAACTAATATCCATTAATTCATTTTATTTTAGTTTTAGTTTTTTTATGTTGCAACTTTTAGTTTTGATTTAGTTTATTCCAAAAAGTGAATGTACTTTTAATTTTAGTTTCAGTTTTTAGTTGTGCCCAACATTGCCTGTAGACTCAACAAAACGAACTAAAAACTTGCCTATAATCCAAAATAAAATACATTTTAAATTTAAAGAAAAAATAAAGTATTGGTTAAAATTTGAAGAATATCTTTTTTGTTTCGAAAGAGCTCTGATATTGTGAAATATATATTTCAAACAGAGGTTTGGCCGTTTTATTTTATAATATACCAACCAGCTTCCAAAACCTTTGATATATTTGGGTATGTACCGTAAAATGTGGTCATGTCAGTACAGTAATCCTATAATTTTTATAATTGTCTGAAAGCGAACAGACAAATATATAGATATGAATTTGTGTGTTCGCACTCTTTGGGCAAAGTACAACCCTTTGGTAACAGCTGAAATCAATGAAAATATACTAAAGGATAGACCAATTTTACCACACTGTACTTGTTTAGGGTTGCCACCCTAAAGATGCTTTTTTTCTTTCAACTCTGCCAACAGTAGCGCCGTCTACCTCACCGGGTTGAACTACCCCCGGTCAAGTCGAGACAGACGAAGTCCACCCCGCTTACACAGCGTGTACAGAAAAGGTCCACTCGCTTTCGCACAGCGTTCAAAGTGATTTTTTTTGTACCATTTCACCGGCTTTACTACCTACACTATGGCTGAGTAGTCACCGCAAACCACCGGGCCATGGAAGTGAGGAAGACACCAACTGACCATAAATGAAGAAACAGGGAGAGATGCACCCCTTCTATCCAACAAGGCAACATCTACAGGTACCTATTTAATGTAATTTCATGGATCTCCAGCAGCCCAACATCTTCATCACCACATCATCAGCTCATCATCATTTCAACTCATCTGTCCCACCACTTTCAAAATTTCATTAATACATTAACCAATATTTGTTTCTGATTTTGGCATTTTCCCCCCACTCATCATCTTGTAATCAATAAATATAAATTATCAACTCATTATTCATACAGTCCACTTATTTATCCAGCCCCACAAAAATATTACTTCCACATCATACTATATAAAAAATGGTGGTGTGGCAATCCTTTTTACAGTACTAATGTGACCACATTTCAGAGATGGGCATAATTTTATTTATAAATAAAAATACGAATTTACGAAAGTTATTGAAGGTGATTTTTTTTTTTTGATGGAGGTACAGATGACAAACTGTGTCCCTGCAGCATGGCTGGTGGTCCCGCGGCGGACTCGGGGTAAAGAAAAAATCTAGGCGCTAATAACCTAGACGTTAAATGCCTTAAAAAAAAAAAAAAAAATCACCTTCAGTAACTTTCGTAATATCATCTTAATACGAATAAATTCATGATTTATTTGCGAATTTTATTGTGGATAAATTTTTATTCACAAATTATAATGTGAATAAATTTTTATTCGTATATTTTAATGTGATTTTTTTCTAATCGCTTGATTTTTTGTAAATATTCACATTTTTTGTGATTATTTACAATTTTTTCTGTGAATTTATTTTTATTCGCAGAAAAATTTGCGAATAAAATTTTATTTGCATTTTTATATTTAATATATGTGAATAAAAATAAATTCGTATTCACACTTATGAATACGAATTTATTTATATTCGTATTCACAAATATATGAAGTACGAATTTATTTATATTCGTATTCACAAATGTATAAAGTACGAATAAATTCGTATTTTTATTTATAAATAAAATTATGCCCATCTCTGCCACATTTACGGTATAAGCGTGAATTTATTTTAATGTGATAAACCATATTGATTAATTACTATATGACTTACAAATATTAGACGACAATTGTTTAAAATAAAATTACCGAAGGCCTTACAATTTTTTCAGATTGAAGCCAGGTAAAATATATAGATTTTGGTTAGGTTTATAAAAGAGTAATTATCCAAAAACAATTTTAACAGTCATTAGTAATTTTGAACTTTTCTTATATTTTGTTAAATATCTTAAAATCTTTTGTAAGTGGGCAACTAGGCGATTTGCACTTGTAGACAGGGCCCCCCCTTCTCAGAGCCGGGCCCCCACTTCTCAGAGCCAGACTCAAAATTCTAGTACTTTGCTATAGGACTTTGGACATTTTAAAATTATTTTCATCTTGAGTGTTGAGTGAAATGAGAATAAAAGCCGACAATCGGTGCAGCAAAGGTCACTTTCGGTACTTGTAGTTTTATTACGACTCCTAATGAAATATACTATTCTGGGGCTGCACTGGTTTTGTCGTTTATGTACGTTAAAAAAAATATAGATCCCATTCTAATAAATATAGGCTACGTCCGTCTATATTTCCACCCGTCCACCCGGCCTACCAATAATAAATTTATGATTGTAATAGTATTAATATTTAAAAGAAATTAAATATTTAAAATAAATTTTGTATAAATTTCATTATATTATAATAATAATTTAATAATTAACCGTTTTATACAGGGTGATTCTGGTATAAATAGCTTAACTGTAGGAAGTGATTCTAGACTTAATTTCCGACAAAAAAGTTTCTTTCAAGTATGGTCCGATTCTGAAGAGAAAAGCAGTTATGTCTAATTTTCTTCTTTTTTCAAATTTTTCCTCAGCGGCTATCGGACCACAGATTCATTACATGCAGAAACACTTCAACACTTTGTAAGCATTAAATCACTGCAAACGAAGTGCGAGCTTATTGATGGATAGATTGAACGATTGGCTTCCTTTTGTCAAAAAAAGCGGAATGGACTTTTGTTATTTTCATATATCTCACGTTTTGACTAGACATTTTTGTGAGGAGTATTTAAAAACATTTTAAGATAGTTACAGATATTAAATTATATTATAGACTTATATGTAATTTTTCCCCTGAAGAGGCACCAATAAAGGTGTATAGTGAAGTTTTTATTAATTGACCTTCCGCCTACCACGAAAATAAGAAGATTGGGGAAAAGTTTCAGTTGACCCTGTTAGTTGTCCCTAAGTTGTCCTCATTAAAGAAGTGTTTGTGGAATTTGAGTTAAGATTTATTTCAGGTTTATATATATATACATATATATATATATATTTCCTTAAGCTCTGACTCACTGCTTTAGCTTTTGGTAATTGAACTCCGCCCTTTTGCTGAGATATCCGGTATCATTGAAGCTGATCGAGGTGAGCATTAATCCCTTCGGTACACTTGGAAATTATTCTAAGTGATATTATTTTTTGTTTGATATTCTAAATGGTATTAATAACAATATAGCATTCGAAAGTGTCGACATTTCATAAACCTTCTAAGAATTATTGGAACGTAGCGTTCATAAAAACAAAAAAACAAAAAAAAAAAAATAAAATAAATAAATAAATGATTTTTCTCTTGCTTACGTAGAAAATAGCTAAACGAGAAGAAATATCTTGGAAAAAAGTATCTTTCTCTCATTCTCCCTCCGCCTTTCCCACGAACAAGGTCGATACCTTCAAAAGGAAGATTAATTTTTAAAGACTCCTTCAATGTGTGCGTTCACTATGAAAGGGTCCTTCATTACTACACGAGTCTCCAGAGATATTCTATTATTCCTACAGCCCTTCTAGACGAGTGAATGTATTTCTGAGTCTGGAATTATTTCTTTCGAAAGGGGTTGATGATTACTTGATAACGGTAATGAATAATGTACAAAATGAAATATTAAATTTTTAAATAATAAAAGTTAAGAAGATGGTGGGATAACCATCTTTCTAAATTTTTTATATAATTTCTACTGCGGCGTTTTAAAATTTGTTATCCATCTTCATGCATAATTATTCAAGCAATCATAAGGAGTCTGACAGTAATATTATGTAATCAAAAGATTTCAACATAATAAACCTGCTGTATGCTAAATAAGGTCCATCTTCATCTATAAATTGTGATGACGTTAGCGTAAGCATGTTAACACTTTTTATACTGTCAGACTCCTTATTTTACTTATAATTTCCTGACGGGTTATGACTTATGACTGAAGAAGGACAATAAAATCAGAAACGTTATATTAGAAATCAAATATAATGTTTGAAAGGTTCCACCCATCTTTTTCAATTATTATTTACCCCATTATTATTCTAGTCCTGTCTTCCTTAGTTTCTTTTTACATACACATGAATCTAGAATCCCCCATCCGTTTTTCTACACCAAGGGGATTATGCTGATAGGTATAACGAAAAAAAAAACAAATATAGAAAAAATAAAACCACCAAGCGAAGTGTCGCAGCTGGCTAGAGCTCCATAAGAGCCTTGTAAGATTATTTGGATGTATATCTGAGGTTCAACACGTTAGGAGACCTTATGATCAAACACTGTTCATCATATTACTACAACATGTGTGCATAAGTGCAGAATGTAATTTTTACAAGTTTACAAGATCATAAACAATAACTACTGATGACCCGTTGAAGAGACTTGAAGCTCTTGATATTGACTCGACATGTTCTTGAATTGGAGGATCTATCAAAGTTCTCTGACATGATTCTGTTCTTGACATGTTTTGGTTCATTGACTTTAGGCAGTTACTCTGACTTACGCATCTCTGAACAATATCTATTCCTGGGCGTCCTGGAACTCCAGCGATGGTAATTATTCCGCCTTAAATTCATTCGAGTTGACTTCCGAGATATTTCTTCGCGTTCATGTAAGATTATATTAGGATAATACTGGGATAAGAAAACGGTCATCCCTCACTGCATGAAAGTTTTATTTCACGATATAAGAGGAATTTCGAGGGAAGGATTCATCCTAAGTGCCTGTAGACAGTGTTGGGCAAAACTAACGTTAGTTTACTCTGACTAAAAATAAAAATACGTTGTATTTGTTAGGTTAGTTTTAGATTTGCATAAATTTTAGTTTTAGTATCAGTTTTTTGTATGGTAATTAGTTTAATTTTAGCAAAAGTGGCCTTAATTTATGATTTTAGATTAGTCTTAATTTTTAATTCACTAATTAGTTTATTGAAAAAATATACTATGCATTTTCCTCCATTAACCATACTAATTCATACTTTGATTCAGAACAAGGGTAAAAAAATAGGTATGTATGTATTATTGTTTAAAAAAAGATTGCTTATTTATGAACAATAATGGGATTAAGTAGAAAATGAGGTTACAGTCCAAACAATCCAACATATGTTTTACATTAATTCACATTATTTTTGTGAAACTAAACTAAACTAAAGCCTTAATTTAGTTTTTAATCAATACCCAAGGATTTAGTTTTAGTTGATATTGATTAATTACTATATGACTTACAAATATTAGACGACAATTGTTTAAAATAAAATTACCGAAGGCCTTACAATTTTTTCAGATTGAAGCCAGGTAAAATATATAGATTTTGGTTAGGTTTATAAAAGAGTAATTATCCAAAAACAATTTTAACAGTCATTAGTAATTTTGAACTTTTCTTATATTTTGTTAAATATCTTAAAATATTTGTAAGTGGGCAACTAGGCGATTTGTACTTGCAGACAGGGCCCCCACTTCTCAGAACCGGGCCCCCACTTCTCAGAGCCAGACTGAAAATTCTAGTACTTTGCTATAGGACTTTGGACATTTTAAAATTATTTTCATCTTGAGTGTTGAGTGAAATGAGAATAAAAGCCGACAATCGGTGCAGCAAAGGTCACTTTCGGTACTTGTAGTTTTATTACGACTCCTAATGAAATATACTATTCTGGGGCTGCACTGGTTTTGTCGTTTATATACATTAAAAAAAAATATAGATCCCATTCCAATAAATATAGGCTACGTCCGTCTATATTTCTAAACCCCATTCTATTTACAAGCTCATAACCTATACATTTTTTCCAATTAGCGAGGCCCGGCCAGGGCCCCCACGTGGCCCGGGCCCGGGACAACAGTACCCGGCAGTCCCCCCCCATGTGGCGGCCCTGCTTGTAGATAATAATCTAGGTTCTGTGAAATAAATTATTATTTAAGTTCTTGAAATTTAAAAGTCCATTTATAATTGACACAGCATTTTAGGACGGATTTTCTATAGGTTATCAACCTTTTCAAGGCAGGATACGGCTGATCCTTCTTTTTTCTAAGGATATCCATCAACCGTCGTATTAAGAAACGAGACGAAGTGCTCACGCCTTAGTACTCATGCCTTAGTGCTCACGCCTTAGTACTCACGTCCACCCGGCCTAACAATAATGAATTTATATGTTGTTGATGATAATTCGTTAAGGTCATAATCTCAACCTTCCAGGGCAGCTCTTTAACAGAGGAGCCCGGTATTTTACGAGATGCCAAAAAAAAATAACACTTCTTTATATGCTGGAAACGATAAAAAATGTGAGTTAGTGACTTTTTCGCACTTGGAATGAAACTTGGGAGAAAATCATAATGTACTTAACACATTTTACTCCCCTCCAAACTTATTTCCTGTTACCATCGACTTGACTCTTATAGTGTTGATTAAACTGTTTATTTGTCATGATGTAGAGAGTTATCAAAGAAAAGCAACGAAGCTATTGTTCTTTAGTCGATGTGAGGTCGTTACCTTGTTGTCAATTAGCAAAGTTTCGCTGTTCTCTGACGATGTTGGGAGCTGAATGTTTCTGAAGCCTGTCAAATATTAAACAAATTTGTTGTGCAAGAAGACTTCATGTTATTTTATGCACATAGTTTCTTCAAATAATAATAAATTGAATTACAGATTGTAGTTTTCATTTTTGTGCCTGTAAAATAACTTATTTCTTTTTCTTGAACAGCTTGTTCACGTCTATGATCGTAAGTGCTGTTAATTGTACTTATAGAGTATTTTTTGGTGGGGTGTTTGATGGCATCGTATCTTTGATGTTTATTTTCCTGAACAACCTTTGCGAAGCGAACACATTTTAATGCTCACATATTCAAATTTATATTATAACATAAATTCTAGATGCTATTGTCTAAAACTTAATCAATAGGGACTGCCAGCTGTTGTTGCTCTTGTAATTGTACATAACTATTTGCATGCAAGGGTCTAGGAGCAAGGCTCGGCTGAATAAGAACCTTTGCATGGGCATTGAAAATAGGTCCTTAAAACCGTTCTGTGGGGAAAAAACCAGTGGAAATATTGGACTTTTTACCATAAATGTGCTTCAGTGGCGACTAAACTGAAACGTTACAAAAAGTGTCCGCAGGCGTTCGCGCATGTGCAGTGTCGAATGTGCCTGCGCAGTAGCGTTCGCGCATGCGCAGTTGCCATTTCCGAAAAAGAAGACTGTATGTGTCCGCTGGCGTTCGCGCATGTGCAGTAGCCATGTTCGAAAATGAAGACTGTTGGTGTCACAAAAAATTGCCACTGGCGTTCGCGCATGCGCAGTAGTATGGCCAAGTACGAATAAGAAGACTGTACGTGTCACAAAATAGTGTCCGCTGGCGTCCGCGCATGTGCAGTGGCGTGGCCAGGTTCGAAAAAGAAGACTGTATGTATCACAAAAAAATGCCCGCTGGCGTTCGCGCATGTGCACTAGCGTTCGCGCATGCGCAGTGGCCATGTACGAAAAAGAAGACTGCACTTATGTGTCACAAAGAGTCCGCTGGCGTTCGCGCATGTACAGTAGCCAAGTACGAAAATGAAGACTGTAGGTGTCACAAAAAAGTGTCCGCTGGGGTTCGCGCATGTGGAGTGCCGTGCGCCTGCGTAGTGGTTATGTACGAAAAAGAAGACTGTAGGTGTCCGCTGGTGTTCGCGCATGCGCAGTGGCGTGGCCAAGTACGAGAAAGAAGACTGTATGTTTCACAAAGTTTCCGCTGGTGCACATATTAATTAGTTCTACGACCTAAAACTTGAGGAGTACCTTTCTGAATAAAATTAATACACGTTTGACATTACTATAGGAATGGTGTCGAATTATCTGCTCGCTCACTTTATAGTGGTTTCCTCGCGATCCACCAAAATACATTACTACATATATTACGTTTTTAGCATAAATATGCTTTAGCGATGACTAAATTGGGACAAAACGTTACAAAAAAACCATGTACGAAAAAGAAGACTGTATGTTATACAGTACATTACATAGGTTTGTTGGCTGGAGCTAAAGCCTATCTATGTTTCTGAATTTGAGCAGAAGGCTCTAATCGAATTGAGTTTTTCCTTCTGAACATCAGTTTTCCACTATCCAGCAATTCCAAAAATATAAATAATACGTTAAATCAGTCAAAATGTGTGTAATACGAAATTGCACATTGCACGAGCTGCGGAGGTGGATTTTTCGACACGAGAAAAGAGTGCGTGTGATTGGTATGACCAATTCTTAACCTGGTTAACACAACTTCTTTTCTTCTTGTTTCTTGGATTGAAGTTTACTAAGGCTTACTGGACTAAAAGAAGCATACTTTTAATCTTTGTTAGTTTTTGTTAGTAGTCCTAAGCCAATTACAACCAGCCTTAGACACCATGTAGTAATACCACTAAAGTGTGCAGTTCTAGTACAAAATCAATAAAAACAGAAGTATCTCTTAAAAAACATGTATTTTTTATTTTAATATTAGCAATAGTATAGCAAAACGAGCAATAGTTTTGCTATAAGTTTGGTGGTTCTGGTTTTTTTAATGACCATCATAATAAATCACATCATATTCGTAAAGCCTGAAAATAAAGGAGTTACAGTTTTGCCATTCTGATACGTTGGGCGGGTTTAGTCTATCCAGCAAAGCCCCGTTATATTTTATTATTTAAATTTTAAAGTCCATTATTACTAACTAAGAATTTTGGGACGGGTTATATACATGTTACCACCCTTTTCTAGCCAGGTTAGAGGTGATTCCTTTTTTTTCTAGAGAAAAGCCACCACCCCATAGTGGGAATCGTACCCCCAACCTTTGGCACGGAGTGTTAAGTGCTCACGCGCCCCGTTATATAATATGCTTTTAAATTACTAAGTTTTAGTGCGTTTCCTCCTTAAAAAAGAAAAAAAAATATTTTCGATAGGGCGATATCTGTCGGAGGGATAAGCGTTTAAGGCATGGAAAGTTTTAATTTTGTTCATTTAGACGGGATTTTATCTCTGTTTGCCTCGATTTTTAATTGTTTTTTTTATTACTATTTTAAAGTTTTTTTTTTTTAAAAAGTAATATAAAATAAGGTAAGAAAATGAAAAATGTATTGCTTATATTTTTTTAAAGCGAACTTTGAGAAACAAGATAAAGAAATTTCTCCTTAGGATATTGCCAGTTTCCTGTTGTGGCTCCTAAAATCATTTTTACTAAAGATCAAAACGAACCAATAACTGCGTCCGTTCCTTTACTAATGGAACAAGCAATATGAGCGGAAATGAGCTGAGATTACGCAGTCCCTGCATTTATTTATTTATTTTTTAATAAATAAATACGATAACAGAAAAAGATTCACGAAAATCATAAGAGCAAAGTTTGAACTACTAATAATAGCTCTACATTAAATACGAATTGAACACATACTAGAAACACATAACAGACTAACATGTGACAGGAGAGTGATGATTTACCAAAAAATACATTTCTAATGACTTTATTATAATGATTAAATTGAAAAAAATGGATGACAAAAATGGCTTGATTAGGCTGTGTCACTAGAGGCTTCCCACTTTAGTAGACAAATCTGTTTAGCCTTCGTGAAATTATTTTTTCTATAACTAAATAAAATAAAATAAATTTAGCCTTCTCGTTGAAAGTATTCAACTCGTAATAATGATGGCGTTCGATTCAAACATTTGGAAGGTACAATTCGAGATAAAAGCTGAAACCCTGAGCAAACTGACTGCGAGAAATTAAAAGTGTTGAGTCAAGTCGACAAAATCTGCTGTTTGTTTTTCTGGAGACAAGAATTCAGTGAATCAGAACAGGAGTTTTGTTCCCCTCCATTGATTCCTCTCCAATTTCCCAAAGACTAGGCACTGAATGTGGTCTCTCCAATACACCTCCACCCCCGCACTAATAAGATAGATGTCTGTCTCTCCAATTTGAAGATATCTACCCCCCCCCCTCCCCCGCTCTAACCATCTCCTTTTCTTCTACTGCCCACGCACTCTCTATTTCCGTCTCTCTCCTTCATTGTCTTATAATAATTGTCTTTCTATCAGTTGTCAAATGGATTCCTTTCATTATATATCTATTCCCACTTATTTTTCTAAGACAATTTAATAAAAACAGATAAATGATATTGGTACTTATATACTAATATTATAGGCCATTTATAAAAGAAAAATTAGGAAATAATAATTACTAAAGAAAAGAAGTAAATTTACAAAGGAAAATTCTAAAATAATAATAGCTTAGCGGGTTTCATATCTTCTTCTATAGGAAGGAAACCAGCTTATGAAGTGTCCTATCCGATGTCAGATTGAGTCCGTTTAATTCCTGTCATTTCTCCAAAAATAATATAATATATAAAAACATCAAGATATAATTTATTTTCCTTAAACATTAGTCATTTATTAAATAAACCAAAGAAATAATATGTACTATTAAAAAAATAGTTATGTCCGAAAGTCCCCCAATTTGTGTTGTATAATTTAACCAGGAGGTAAATAAAAACAAAGTTAATAAAAATGTTCGATATTTTTTTCATCAACTGGTTCCTCTTCAAGAGCACAAAAAGAAATACCGTTTAAAGCCAAAACTTTTGGAGCAGATGTTTGCCTCTGTACGATTCGGCAGTAAAACTAGAATTTCTCATGAAGAAGCATCATCTAACGTGAAACTAACCCAAACGCCCAATATATATATATATAATGTAATATTTATTTATATGCAGTCCATTCAAATATGTTTCGATAAAAATTCTTGTGATTCTTATAATTACTTGTAAATAAGAAAATATTAAAGGAAATGAATATCTTTCGATTTAACAAAGGATTAGAAAAATAACTTGCGATTCAAATAGGATTGTTTAAATTAAATAATAAGAGTCAGTCACGCAGGAGATGAATAATTAAGCACATTACTTAGCAATGGTAAAGTATTGCTACAGAATACGTTCTAAATACAAAATGTACATTTAATGAACAGCCGATGCAAGCATTAATGTGTCATTTAATTTTGTATTGAAATGAACCCCAATTTCTAATAAACCGATACACCCCCATTAGTTGTACATGTTACCCACAGAATTTCGTTACAAGGAAGTGAATATTAATTATTAATTTGGTTCTAGAGTAAATTCTCATTACTAATTGTCCGATTTAGTAAATATTTACAACAATATTAGGACGAAATATATCGAATTTAATAGCAATATAATTATAATCTCTACCACTGGTGGAATATTAATAATTATTAATATTCCATTAATGGTATAAATTATAATTAATGTCCTAAATATGTATCCACCCATCTGGACGGATTTTTCTTGTTAACAAACTCGTACAAGCTTTTCTTATGGGATTGCTGTATACCGGATTTCTATAAGAGTTGTGGCGAGAAAATGTTGTCTCTATCATGTAGTGTTGTTAAAAGCGAGCCCTGACTAGAGGCTTCAGGCCTGAACCTTGAACCTAGCCTCTACCTACCTAGCTCTGAGGGCTCGATGAAGTCTCGGGAGTGAGGCTCCATCCTAACCTTATCAAGCCCTGAAGTTTCGGCAAGGTTCTCTCTCGAGCCTTGAAGGCTCGGCCTTGGAGCCCTGGGAAGGTAGAGCTTCGGCAAGCACGGTTATAGTCAACCCTTTCTAGTGCTTTACTAGATTATCTCTATACAATAATTACTTACTCTTTAATTATTACATTTTATAAATTTCGATTTGTTGGTGAGATATCTCACCAATTATTTAACAATAATCAATTTAAATTTTTAAAGGCATCTTTATTTACAAAGGGAGGTAATTTAGCTGTTATCTCTGATAATTCTTATTTTGCTTCATTTGTAATTTATTAAAATTCAACAGAGTTCAGTTTATAACGTTAATGATTACGCTAAATAAAGTGCTTCAATTAGCTGATTTTTTAAATTCTGTATTCTTATGGATTAAAATCTGAATGAAAAATTGTATGGACTTTTATTATTTAAGGGAGATAAAAGTATGAGAGTGTCATACAGTTAAGAAGTATGACAGTGTTGCCATCACCGTCTAACAGAATTTATTTTTTAGAAAAAGTTACTATTTTTAACCGATTAGTGATCCATATAATCTAGTTTATCGATGTCATAATAAATTTAATTGCTAGCGAATAATTTCAGTGTGGCGGAAACAATTTTGGACGAATCTATCAAAGTATATTTCATGAAACAGCTGTTTGCCCGCCGTCCGGCATTTTGGAAATGAAAAGTAAAAGGCTTCAAAGCATGCGCCTTCTCCCGAGGCGAGCCTCCAAGGCTCGCGCCTTCTACCAAGCCGAGCCTTCAAGGCTCACGCCTTCTATCGAGCCCTGTCCAAGCTCTGAGAGCTCGAGCTTTTTGGAGCCGCGCCTTCAAGCCTTAAAGGCGCGCTCTTTTACAACACTACTATCATGATTCAAAAACACGTGATTTTTGGCAGTAAAGTTCTTCCAATGAGCCTGACACCGAGTAAATGCGACTTTTGTCGACTGAGCACGAATGAAGCCAATTCAATTTCCTATTCCATTTCCGGCAAAGGTTATCGGATTTTTTCATACTTCCTCTCCTTCAAACTCAATCAAAATTTATAAATATCAGCTTGGGCGAGGACGACGATTTAACGCATGAAAATAATTAAAGACGTCGGTAGGTTTTTCCCTCCCAAATAGAAATTAGTGTTTGTTTTTTTTTCGAAATCTCAAAATATGTGCGATTTTTCACGTCTACCTACATTTAAAGTGAAATAATGACTGTGCTTAGATTTTTTCTATAAAATTTCTTCCAAATAAACAGCCTTACGTTCGGCCTATCCTTGTGGTCTCTCTTATTTGGGGCTTACAATTCTGACATTTTTATTCAGAGGTACAATACTCTATGGCAGGTTTGGGCATCCTTTGACATTTTTTTGGCCAAACTTTATCGAGCAATCGCGGGACGCGTAGAAGGCTCAAAATAAAATAACATCGTATTTTAAAGTACTGTTTGTAACTATTAGCGACAGATATGATACATGAAATGAAAAGACAATGTTATTTTAATACAATTTATTAATATAACAAAATTAAATGTAAAAAATATGTTAAACATTATAATTAAAATTGTGAAATTTGGAATTATTACAAACTAAGAAAGTTAAATAGTGACAAGAAATCAATGAGACACTTGGCTTGCTCGCTCACTTGATTCCGCAGGAACAAGCGACAAACCCCATCTCACTCGATCTTCCTCATTTGGAGTAAGTGTTAATAAGACTGTAATATTTTTTTTTTAAATGAGTTTTTTTCAAAATGACTCGCGGACTGGAACAAATCTTACAGAGGACCGGTTATTACCCGCTTATGCTCTACAAGAATTCAGAGTAAAAGAGTGGTGACGTTTTGTTTATAAAATTTGCAAAACTAATAATTCTAACCAAACAGTAGACAACAGCTGTAAAACATTTAGAAATTTTCATTGTAAACCTATTTTTTGTTTTATTAGTATTTATACTTTCCTATTTTTTGGTTTAATAATTGACTGATGCTATAAAAACAAAAGTACAGTATTGTGCCTTCATCTTTTCGTATTAAATTGCCTTCGTCTATTCTTAGAGAAATTAGAGGGAATGGATGTACGATGAAACGAATCCATCTTACAACCGATAGAAAGACAATTATTATAAGACAATGAAGGAGTGAGACGGAAATGGAGAGAGTGCTTGGGCAGTAGAAGAAAAGGAGATGGTTGGAGCGGGGGAGGGGGTAGATATCTTCAAATTGGAGAGACATACAGCTATCTCATTAGTGCGGGGGTGGAGGTGTATTGGAGAGACCACATTCAGTGTCTAGTGTTTGGGAAATTGGAGAGGAATCAATGGAGGGGAACAAAACTCCTGTTCTGATTCACTGAATTCTAGTCTCAAGAAAACAAACAGCAGATTTTGCCGACTTGACTCAACACTTTTAATTTCCCTCAGTCAGAGTTTGCTCAGGGTTTCAGCTTTTATCTCGTATTGTAGCCTCCAAATGTTTGAATTGAACGCCATCAATATTACGAGTTGAGTACTTTTTAGAAGGACTAAATTTATTTTATTTTATTTGGTTATATAAAAAGAAGGGGGTGAGGTTAGCTCAGTGGTAGAGCACTGGACTCATATGCTGGAGGACCTGAGTTCAAATCCCGAGCAAGCACTAAAGATTTATTCTTCTAGTGTCTTCGTTCATTGGGTGAATTCGGCCTCCCTGACCGTCCCTAGGCCAACCCAGCCTTTAATTAATTTATCAATGGGTACCTTGGTGTTAATGACTCTAGCAGTCGAAGCACCAAGGGGAAAATCAGGCGGCCGGAGCATACTACTGACCATACTATCTCCCTAGTGTGTCTTATGGTCATGAATCAGATACCTCTATAGTACCTGCCCCTCAGGGCTATCGTGGCTTGTTACGGGAGTGATTTTTTTTTTCTGATATAAAAAGAAATTTCATGAAGGCTAAACAGATTTGTCTAAAGTGGGCATGCCTCTAGTGGCACAGCTTTCTCGAGTAATTTTTGTTATTCGTTTTTTTGGTTTAATCATAATAATAAAGTCATTAAAAATTTATTTTTTACGATATCATCTATATCCTACGTTTGAAGCTACATATGTCCCATATTTAGTCTGTTACGTGTCCCTAGTATGTTAAATTCTTATTCCATCTAGAACTATTTCTTCGCGTTAGTTTTTTTGGTGACAGGTCGGGCATATCTGGAAAGTATTTTTAAATGTTCGAAGTTTATTGTGAGTTTCTTCCATTTATAAGTAGTTCTAATGTTTTCACGCCCAGAGTTAATGATTTTTGTCAAATCTTTTTCTGTTATCTGATTTCCTAAAAACCAAAGTCCGACATTGAGGAACTGTTTCATCTCAGCACATTTTCGTTCTTATCCCTAGTTCCATTAGTAAAGGAACAGAAGTAGTTATTGGTACAGAAAAAAACTTGTTTTCTGATTCACTGAATTCTGATTGTTGTTCAGAAAACAAACAGGAGATTTTGGTGGACTGTAGTCAAGTCTTTTCATTTCTCGCAGTCTACGTTTTCTCAGGGTGCCGGCTATTTCTTACACTTCGTATATTTTAATCTTCGGTCGTCACTTTTACAGGTGGGAGATTAAGGACGCATAATTTTCAACATTTTTTAATTTTTCGTATTCCTTGAGGCTTCGCTGGGAATATGTTCGATATTGATACCGCAATTTCCAGCAGTTTGTTTTTTAACACAATATTCTGCAGGATTCATATTAAGCTTAATCAAGCCATTTTTTTTTTATGTGTATATAAAAATTTACAGACAATTTTTTCTACACACATTCTTTATATTAGTAATTTTACTAAAATTACTTCGAGAAATTACTTGTAGAATAAACGAATTTTATGTTAGGATATGGCTCAAGTGGTACAAAGCTGGATTCATGAATTCGTGGATCTGAGTTCAAAACGTTCGCGTGCACATGTATATACACATGTGCGTGTATGTATGTATGTATGTGGGTGTGTATATGTGTATGAACGTGGGCGTATGTGTATATACGTGTGCTAGATTAGTTTAGAATTGGTATTAATATAAATTTTGTTATTTAGTATAGTTTTAGTATTAACATTGCATCCAGTAAAGTATTAGTTTTAGTGCAAATAGTTGTAATAGTTATGTTAAGTTTGTATTAATTACTTAGTTTGTATTCGTTAGTGTGTGTGTAAAAAAAAAAAAAAAAAAAAAAAAAAAAAAAAAAAAAAAAAAAAAAAAACGATATATATGACATTACTCAGAAAAAATAGATATATACATATAAAAAAGATATATATATATATGCATAAAAAAAGGATATATATAACATTACTCAGAGAAAATAGATATATACATATAAAAATATATATATATGCATAAAAAAAAAAAAAAAAAAAATTATATACAAGTCTCTTAACTGTATTAATAGTGCTATACTGTATATTAGTATTAGTTTTAGTGCAAATAGTTCTATTAGTATCTAAGTAACATGTTAGTCGTAAGCAATGACATAGGTTAAAAAAAAAAAAAAATAGCGCACAGGTTATAAAAATTACAGTTCATTGTCATGCACTGTCCTAAACACAATAATTACAATCCCTTTCACACGACTCTCTAACACTACACTTGAGGGCGGTGAGGACCCAGATGTTTTCTGCCCTTAAACACCCAATCCATCCATCCATCCATCCATCCATCCAAAACGTTCGCGAACAAAACCATTTTGTTTTTTACTCACAGACGGGGTAGATGGAACGATGGCTCCATGGACTGGTAGTACTTTATTTATTTAGAATTTAAGTGGGGTTTACACGTCCCGTTCCCGACAGCCCGTTCCTGTTCACGGTCCCGATATATATTTTCTACTGCTCAGTTTCTCTTTTTCCTTTCGTTCAAAAACATTTATTCGGTTTTTAAAAATAGAATCGTTGTGAAATATCTCCCGACCGCCCGTCATGATGGGTCTAATCGTGACCAGGAGCCACATTTACATCATCCGACAAAGATCGGGCCCGATCGGACTCATCAAAGGTTTGGGTAAGGAATTATCATAGTAATTTAGTAAGATTTTTTTTTACTAATACAAAAGACCAAAACTATTCATGTTAATTGTATAGATATAAAGGTTATTATAAGGTTTGTATTTGTAAAATATATCTTAAAAATGAAATATGTGAATATTCAACGCGTCCCAAAATACGTGTACCTAGAAAACGATCTGATTGAAAAATATCAAAGAAATCCATCTAGACAACTGCCCCTCCAACCTAGAGCGCAAGATTACTCACTAACCCACAAACTCACTACCTAACTCACTAATCCACAACGCAACAACCTTTCTCAAAACTCCTTCGACGTAAACACCATGGACTCTACGAAACATATAATTTGAAACAAACCAGACGATATGACTCCCTTTGAATGCAATTAATTCCTCAATTGAATACCCAAAATAGTTTGTTAGTTTAATTCATGTTTTTTTAGTGTATAAATTGTAAATAGGTATATTCTATATGTTAATTATAGATATTAATTATAACCCTATGTAAAACTATATCCGATTTAAAGATCCATCACTATGTAAAATTATATTTACCGTCTATCTATGTAAACCCATTTAAAATGATCTATCATTTATCAATATAACATTTTGCCAGATGTAAAGCCTTATCGCTGCGAAGGGTCTCAAAAAATAAATACAAAAAATATTATCATATAACCTTGAAAAAAAATTAGAGAACAAAATAATAGGGACATAAATAAAAATGGTTTTACAAATTCGACCTATTGTATAATAATGCATAGTATTAAAATATAATATTTTTTAAATCTTGTTTCAGATTCTTTTAGAATATCGATTGCGCCATATTGATTTATTAAGCAGCGTCAAACTGATCGTTTATCCAACAAGCAATCTCTATCCTGAATGTGACCTTTATGTTTTATATTTATAATGAACAGCAGAGTCAATTATTAATTTTAGGGCGTTTCTTCCCTTCCTCTATAGGGAGGAAACCCGCTTATGAGGTTGTTTGTAGGAGTTACCATACTATTCGTAGGAAGTACTACAAATAAAATATTTCATGAAAGCTTACTAAATTCTTTACAAAAAAAGTTCTAATGTAATTTTTAATGGAGCGATGTCAATCGAAGAAATAAGCGTTTGAAACTTCGAAATTGTTAGTTTTGCTTCTTTGAACGGGTTTTTGTATCCGCTTACCTAATTGGCTTTTAAATTTCATTTAACAATCAAGGTAAGAAAATGTGAAAAAGTGTTATATTGTTTCGAAGAGCGAACGTTGTGACGCAGGGTCATTTCCGCTTAGGATACTGTCAGTTTCCGCTTAGGACACTGTCAGTTTCCGCTTAGGGCACTGTCAGTTTCCGCTTAGGATACTGTCGGTTTCCGCTTAGGATACTGTCGGTTTCCGCTTAGGATACTGTCGGTTTCCGCTTAGGATACTGTCAGTTTCCGCTTAGGATACTGTCAGTTTCCGCTTAGGATACTGTCAGTTTCCGCTTAGGATACTGTCAGTTTCCGCTTAGGATACTGTCAGTTTCCGCTTAGGATACTGTCAGTTTCCGCTTAGGATACTGTCAGTTTCGTGTTGTGGCACCTTAAATCTAACTTCTGTATGAGATTTCATTTTATAGTTTCCTTGAAAGATCAAAACCTAGCAACAAGTGCTTCTATTCATTTCGTAGTGGCACTAGGGACATGAACGGAGCCGCGCAAAGATGACGCAGTTCCTGCGATTCGAACTGTTTTTCACATTGGAAGGAATGTTGGATAGTGGATACGAGGGAATGCAGACGAGGGGTTTACGAGTAAAATCCAACAGCTAGTAGGCGAAACACAATCCCTAACGAGGATATAATTCCGCGGTTGGGAATCCTCAACAACGTTGTCGGCTTAGATTTAGACAATCTACCTACAGTTAGCCTAGGAAACTAACTGATTTTTTATTTGTGTATAGGCAGGAGAAGGTGGATAAATAATAAAACTTTTGTTTATAATCACTGTACATGTGCTTAGATGCTTCTCCAAAAGTATAAACTAAATACAGCCTACTGGAACTATTCACTAAAAAGGTCAAATCTAAGGATCATTTCACCTTTACGTAGTAAGCTGTTTAAAATATTGATTGAATTAAAGCCGACCCTTTAGCGCGTTTCCTTCCTATATATATATATATATATATATATATATATATATATATATATATATATACCAAACGCTGTATCAAGGTCAAAAATGGTCTGCTTTTCGTATAAATAACTTGCCTTTAATATCTCGGATTGTGAAACGTGAAATTTTCCAGAAACTTTAAACTCCTGTTTTTGTATTTTTACGACGAACAATTTTTTTAGGTTAGGTTTTTATTTGTTATGTTGTTTTCTACTGGCATTAAAGAAGAGAGCTTGTCTCGAAAGCGCTATGTACCTTGAAATATAACATTTCAAAGAGTGATGGAATTTTAATTTCCTATATCGTCGATACAAATGCAAACTAACGAATATGAAAAAATGCATCTTTCATTGTCCATCTTTAATAATTTCTGCTGGACTTATTTACGGCAAATTCTTCAATCTGACTTCACCCTATTAAAGGGAACGTATTTCACTATCAAAAGGTCAAATCTGCCGAATATTTGACTGTCCAAAAAAAAAGTCATGAATAAATACTTTTCCACTCTGAAAAGTGATAATTTTCATATTCGTTAGTTTGCTTTTCTATCGACGATATGATGATGAACCATCAGCTTCTAACACATTTTGGATTTACATAGGTAATTTATAAGCACGTTCTTCAATAAAGCGGCTTAAACGAACAACGTGTTCTTATTTTTGCTGACGGATTTTATTTTTTTTTAATTCCATATATACAAACCACCATAATGTCAATTTCCTAAGCTTTACTAAGCTGTAATTTTAAACTAAATATAATAGACCTCTGAAAAGAAAGCGTATTAAAGCAAGAAAGCCGATAAATCCACAACAAAGGAACCAGTGTTCTGCCGACACTGACGAAATAAAGTCAGTATTCGTTATTTCTTTATTAGGATTCAAAGGGCTTATCCGGCCTGAATAAAGGTTAGCCATTCCCTTTGTCTTTCAAAGGAACTCCTGTATTTTTTTAATAGATTTACTCGGCGTCAGGCTAGCCACTGTAAAATAATTAATACAATATTCTTTAAACAATAAAAAAAATATGTATATATAATAAAAATATAGTCCAATTCACAGAAACTGCTTCATCATAGCGCGTTTGAATAACTTTCTTACGCCTAGTATCATTCATAAAGCCGATTAAATATTTTGGTAAAAATTAAAACACTTACTCAAATGAAATGTTAGATTTTAGTCGCCACTGATTTAAGCAGGCTACACACGGTCAGTTAGACCTGAAAAGTCCACCTGAAAGCCGGCCGCCTGAACAGTCTTAGCTGACCGACTAGCCGAAATATATACACGTTCGGGTGACCGGCTTTCAAACGGTCTGTTCAGGCCTAACTGATAGGCCTGCCTGACCATGTGTAGCCTGCTTTTTTTTTTTTTTTTTTTTAGTTTTAGTTTGTGTTTTTAGACATATTTCAACCACCTGGGCCATGGATGTCTGAGTTAGAAGACTCCTTTGATCTTGTATATCTCAATTGGCATATTATTTCAACATGATATGATATGATTATTGAGGAAAGAAAGTTATATTGACCAGAAGTGCTACTTGAAGATAGATTGAGAAGACCGATATAGATTGAAGATAGATAGGAGGAGATTGAGACATATATATATATATATATATATATATATATATATATATATATATATATATATATATATATATACATACACAAATATCCATAAAGTAAATATGTCCGATTAACTCAGTTCTTTCTAGGAAAGCAAATAATTTTGTTAAGTGATTTGAGTTATTTCCCAGAAGTTCCCTAAGGCCAGTGGGCAAATCTAATTGTTCTCTTTCTTTTATGTAGGCCCTGCATTCGGTGAGGATATGTTTTACGGTTAGATGTGCGCCGTAGTACTGACATATCGTTGGTGGTTCCTTTGCCATAAGATAGCCATGCGTCAGTCTTGAGTGTCCTATTCGTAGCCTGGTCAATATCACTTCCTCTCGTCTTCTGTCGCGTTTGCTGCTACTCCATGCATCTACATCTTCTTTTATTTCAAGGAGGTTTTCCCCTAACCAAAAAAAAAAAAAAACTTCTTACCTAAACGTCTGAGGTCTACTAAGGACTTTGTATGAGTTCTTCCCTAAAGTTTACCAAACATTCGTACATTTGCATTCGCTGCTATTGCAACTTTAGCAATACTTCAGATATTCCCAGAGATATAGTAGGCTACTGATATAGCAGTGGGCCTATAGGTCTCCCATCCGAACCCAGTCGTGTCAATATATCTGCTTCCTCGTTCCCTATGATACCTTGATGTCCTGGTACACAGTAAATCACAACTTTAATACATTCATTGGGCTAGATTATTTATAGCACTATCCAAAAGTTCTAAAATTTATTTCATTGCGTTCTAGTGCCCTACAGGCTGCATGTCAGTTAGGATATTTATCCTCCACCCACCAAACCAAACCAACTCATATAAATAGCTTCATTTCCTCACTCCAATCCTTCATTCCAATACATCTGGCAATTATAGTGTCGTTTTGTTCTTTGGTAGGAAAATAATTATCTAATGCAAATGGAATCTTGGTTAAATCTTAATAAGTAAGTATGATCCAACCATTAAAAAAAAAAACAACAACATAAAAATATAAATCTCTTAACAATACGAAAGTAAATATTTATACAGATCCTTTACGACAAGTGCACCATCCTTATACAAAGAAATAATTCAAGATTATATGTTATTTTCATGTCTATAAATCTAAATTAATAGCTACTTTGATTATTATAGCCCTTGGACCGGCCGATAGAATGCTGAGATATGATTTATAATAAAGTAGGCTAACAGTCCAGTTTCTTATTCAAGAATGAAAGATTTATTGCTCCTTTTTATTTCTTTAGGGCAAGATCAAAGATAGCGCCGAATGCAAAATTTCAATGATATAAACAGCTGGAATTGAATTACTCTTTGCAGTACTCAATTATTTACTGCTTTCCGAAGGAATGTATTTATTATGGTTGCACTGAGGAAAGAATTTTAGTAACATTTCTTTAAATCATTTTTCATTTTATTCCTTCCGTTGTTTTTTATATATTTTTATTTATTTACTAATCCTTTTTTTTTCCTTTTATTTATAGAAATAAATATTACAAAGTGAACCACTGAAATATATACACAGAGTTAACTGAAGTCTCACACAGTTATTAACTTACGATTTCTTTGTTTAAACATTGAAAACATTGATTTATACTTTTTAATAATTCTTTATTGTCACAGTTTGATGGCCTGAATTGCGATAAACTATAAATAAAATTACCTCGAATGGACCCTCTCCAGTTATAATGTAAACTCTATGAGGGCCAAAATCGCAGTTTATTTCTATCAGGCTGTACCGGATGAAATGTCAGTTTAGGACTTGCTGATTTCCTTCAAATGTCTTGAAACTGTCGTGGCTCCTACTCCGAGTTCTTTGACATATTCCCAAGTGCTTTTTGAGGGACAAGCTTCAACCCTTTCTTTCAGGTGGTCATTGTCAAGCTTGGTTTCTGGCCTTCCTCGCTCCTCGTTGTCAAGGTCAAAATTTCCACTTTGAAACCTGGAAACCCACCAGTAAACAGTTCGTTCATTCACCGTTCCCTCCCCGAACGCCGTGTTAATGTTCATACACGCCTCAGCAGCGCTATGAACGAGCTTAAATTCATAACGAAAAATAATAAGGATTTCCGTTGAAGTCATAATTTAAGTTTCATTTTTTTCTCAGAGGATCGTTCTCACAACACAGTACGCAAGTTACTGATTAAATAATAGGAATAAAAGAGCTTTAATTCTATGTGAATAACAATGATGTTTGTAAATAATGAAATAAAAAAGGGAAAGGATTAAATCGCAAAGTAAACAAAACTGACATTTCATGCAGTACAGCCTGATAGTTATTCAAGGTCTGCCATCATAGTTGAAATGAACCGCAAATAAAAATAATATTATGAAATAGATACCGTACGGTAACAGCTGACCTTTTGTCCTTGCAACGCATGCTGCCTAGGCTGTCCTGCTCTAACCAACTAAAAATTCAAACCCCCCCCTAAAAGTACTTAAACATTTGAATATCAAAAAATCCTTTCTTAGCGAGTGTTTACGTTCTAAAGGTAGTGTCCATACAAAAATGTCAGTCAGTCAGTCAGAGAGTGGTATTTGACAAATATATAGTAGCTATCCAAAAACCCATATTTAAATAAAAACGTATTTTCAAATTTGGAACAATAGTTATTCTCAGACTTCTCAATGAAATTTCCTGACTAATTAACCTAAGCTGTACAGTATCAGGGAAATTAAGTTAATAGAATTTAAGGCGTACAGTGTCCCAAGGAGGACTTTAACTTTAGGGGACAGTAGAAGAGCAGAGCTCGGATGTCTCACAAGGTAGATTCAATTTTATCTGATGTAAAGGAATAGGTACGGATCTTTACTGAATGTTGTTTCTACGAAAACTAAATCATCAGTTATCTGGGTGAAGATATAGGTGACAGTCTGATTATTTGACTTTCGAACATACAACAAAAAGCTTAATCATCTATAATGTAGTTGCACATTGCCAGGGGGTTAGATTAAACGATATCTGGTTATTTGCAACAACCATACATAAAAAATGATAATAATCAAGTATCATTGTTTTCAGGTATTCAATATTAAATTATTTAAACAACTTATTGAAATTTAATCGATACCTGTTTTATATCTTTCTGTAGTAAATTGTTCCATCATCCTAATCCTACAGCCCAATCCATATCCAGTACCAATCATCCTTGTTCTTCACCAAGACATCTTAACATTTCCATTTTATCAAATATTTTGCCAATTTAATTTCAACTAAATAAGGTATTAAATTAATCAAAAACATTTTTTTTTAGCTGAAAATGTGGTTCGGATTGTCCCCCAAAATGTGTGAACTTTTTGTATTTTGACTATATTATACTTTGTGTTTGTTTGCGTCCTACGGCGTGAACAACTGGCAGAACTACTCCAATAATTTTTATATACAATCAAAAGATATACATTTAAGAATATAATGTTCCAGTTTTTGTAATAAGTTTATTTCCTAAATTGTTTAGGAACGATGGCCTGTTTGGCTTATATACCTCGAGATCAGGTATCAACATTTTCCCGATTTCTAGAGTATTGCCTACTGTGTTTTAATTTTCAGATTTCATTCTGCCTTTTAGCCAGATACTATATTTTTTTTCCTATTCGCTTACGAATATTCTTCCGAAGAATTATAAAACAATTTTAGCGCGGTTACTCCCTATCTCCATAGGGAGAACCCGCATATGAGGTTGACCTCATGACGCAATCCGGAAGAGCCGACTAGAAACATTCACGTTTCAGACCCTATAGATCACGAAAATATAGGTGGCCCAAATTTGTATATATATATATATATGTATATATATGTATATATATATATATATATATATATATATATATATATATATATATATATATGCTTGTCTGTTCGCGCTCTAGCAAGCTCAAAAATGTTCCGATTTTAACGAAATTTGGTACAAAAATCTGTCGTCTAATTTGAAAGGTCAAGTTCGTTAACCAGCAGAATCCGCCCACTAGAAGATAGTGTTTGGGGCGAAATTCGCGCAAAACAAATCGTAACGCTTACGTTTTTGAGTTTATATGCTTCCAGGTACTTGTTTTATAGGTTTCTTAACATAAGACAACGAATGAAACCATTTATAAGGCGATATCTGTAACCGTTCCTGAGAAAAGTGGAATCAATGTTTTTGTAAGTCGTTATTTTTTTGTGGGTACTTAGAATCGCGGGATTCAATATTTTCTACATCTTGGAAATTAATTCTAACTAATATTATTAAATTTTGGTTATATTTGGAGTTAAGGAAGTATGCGAAAAAAATTATTTTATTAATAGACATGAGAAGTTTTCGGATCTTCATACATTTTTCGTAAATATCTCGATAACGGTTGGGAAATCGTGCTGAGTGCTGAGTGGAAGGTGACCATTCGAATGCTTACTAAATTCTCTACAAAAAAGGTTCTTAAGCAATATTCGATGGGGCAACGTCAATCAGAGATATAAGCGCTTGAAACTTAAAAAGTGTTTGTTTTGTTGTTTTGAAAGGGTTTTTCTCTTCGGTTATCTCACTTTTTAATTGGTTGTTTCTCGTTTTAAATTGCATTTATCAGTAAAATTAGTATAGTATAAAAATAAGCTAAGAAACGGTGAAAGGTATTGGTAATAATAAATGTGGAGTGGCTGTGGTAATCAAGATGGCTGTGGCTAATCATGATGACGTAGTTTGTTTTGAATTCTCCTGTGTATATAACCTTCCTCATAGCCTCTAACTGAAGTTATCGTTATTTCTTATTTTATAGAAAGATTTAACCCACGACAGGATGGAATTTTATTCGCCATGAAGCAACTATTTACAGTTGATTATAACAGTAAAACGAATTTGTTAGTAAAACAAGATACTTAAAATGACAACGAATTTTTGGTTGTTTAGAATAGAGCCTTCTCAGCGGTAGTCGAAGAGTAAGTACGTTATGACGTATACAGATTAAGAAATATCCGTTTCTATGTAAGTTGGCTACTGTCAGTTTCCTGTGATTTGTGATGCTAATCTATTCCATTTATTCGAGATGTACGTAACCGCGCTAAGATGACGCAGTTCCTGCGAGTCGGACTTTTTTTTTTTTTTTAATAGAAACATGAATAGTTCTCTTTTAAATTTGTAATGAGTAACTGATCAATTAATAATTTGCTTCCAGAGTTATGTTTACACATGGTACCTATTACACTTCGTAATAAATACAAAAAACCCCATATTATCGTATTTTGATCTAACGCAGGAGCAGGATACAGTCACTCTAGTGGTAGAAAGCGCTCCTTGCGGCGGCTTTGTGAACCTACGTCTGACGGGCTTTTCTATTGAAATATATTACAAATTGAACCCCCGCTTTCCGATTGACCGATTCAGCTCATTTCTACAACACTTCTTTCTCATGAGTTACCCACGACATATACCGCGTTTCGTTACAATACAGCAGAAATTACGACCGGTATGAGTATATTAAGAATTTGGGTCAGGAGTAAACCCCCCCCTTCTAATGAACCGATTTAGTTTATTTTTACAACACATATTTACCTGTAGATTACCACTACGAATGCCTAGTTTCGTCGAAATATACCAAAAATCACTGCTGGTAGTGGCGAATTGGTATTGTGGGTCGGGAGTAAACCCCCCCTCCTAATGAACCGATTTAGTTTATTTTTATATCTCACTTTTCTCTCTATATTATCACTACGAATACCAAGTTTCGTTGAAATATAACAAATATTACGGCTGACATAGTCAAATTAGTGTTTTGGGTTCGGGGTAAACCCCCCTTCCGGTGGACCGACTTTGGTGGTTAACGAACTCGTTCAATCGTTTGCTAATTGAATGCTATTTACCAAGTTTCGTGACGAAAAAACAAAAACTCTGGCCGCTATCGTGTTAACAGACATATATATATATATATATATATATATATATATATATATAAATTTTAACGGGGGTCATTTTCGGTGTCTACTAGGTAGGATCGATAAAGATTTGAAGAAATTTTTCAAAAATTCCGTCATGAGTCCAACCTCAATAGCTACTTTCCTTCGGAGGAAAGTGCTAAAAGAGGTTTCACTGTATATGCATAATACTAAGCATGGAGCTTAAAATGTTATTCTTAAATTTGTGTGCTTGTGCTTAGATGGGTGAACTCCGAAGCATGTGGACTTTGCTAATTCTGTCTTAAGAGCCCCTTAGTAGAAGATAATACTTGAGTAGGTGGGAAGTAAACTAAGGTATAAGCCAAGTACTTCTTCTTATGTCAGGTATCTAATCAATACATTGTTCTTGGGGTTTGAAGGTTGCATTAGTAAAAAAGGTGAGTCACAGGAACTGCGCTATCTTAGAGTTCTTATATCTAGTTTCATTTCTAAATCCAAGAACAGACGCAGATAATGTTTTGTATTAATTATTCACGAATAATGTTAACGCGTGTAAAAATATAAAAGTCCGTCACGCAGGAGCTGCATAACTAAGCACTTTCCTCAGAATTTGGGTTGTGTAGACTGGTTTCCAGAACAATTTGCTGAAAATTTCCTACATAAATAAAATAAAAACATGAATAGTTCTCTTTTAATTTTGTAGTGAGTAACTGTTCAATTATTAATTTGCTTCCAGTGTTATGTTTACACATGGTACCTACAACTTAAATAAATACTAAAAACTTCATATTTTCGTCTTTTGATCTGACGCAGGAACAGGATACAGCCCCTCTAGTGGGAGATAGCGCTCCTTGCGGCGGTCTTGCGAACCTACTTCCGGTGGGCTATTCTATTGAAATATATTACAAAGTAAACCCCCCTATCCGATTGACCGATTTAGCTCATTTTTACAACACTTCTTTCCCATGAGTTACCCATGACGTATACTGAGTTTCGTTACAATACAGCAGAAATTACGACCGGTATGAGAACACATTATTTATTTTTACAACACATTTGTACCTGTAGATTACCACTACAAATGCCGAGTTTCGTCGATATATAACAAAAATCACGGCTGGTAGTGGCGAATTGGTATTGTGGGTCGGAAGTAAACCCCCCCCCCCTTCTAATGAACCGATTTAGTTTATTTTTACATCTCACTTTTCTCTCTAAATTACCACTACGAATACCAAGTTTCGTCGAAATATAACAAAAATCACGGCTGGTAGTGGCGAATTGGTATTGTGGGTCGGAAGTAAACCCCCCCCCCCCTTCTAATGAACCGATTTAGTTTATTTTTACATCTCACTTTTCTCTCTAGATTACCACTACGAATACCAAGTTTCGTCGAAATATAACAAAAATCACGGCTGGTAGTGGCGAATTGGTATTGTGGGTCCGGAGTAAACCCCCCCCCCTTCTAATGAACCGATTTAGTTTATTTTTACATCTCACTTTTCTCTCTAAATTACCACCACGAATACCAAGTTTTGTTTAAATATAACCAATATTACGGCTGGCATGGTCAAATTAGTGTTTTGGGTTTAGGGTAAACCCCCCCTTCCGGTGGACCAACTTTGGTGGTTAACGAACTCGTTCAATCGTTTGCTAATTGAACGCTATATACCACGTTTCGTGAAGAAAACAACAAAAACCCTGGCCACTATCGTGTTAACAGGCACATATATATATATATATATATATATATATATATATATATATATATATATATATAGATATATATATAAATTTGAACGGGGGTAGTTTTCGGTGTCTACTAGGTAGGATCGATAAAGATTTGAGGAAATGTTTCAAAAATTGCGTCATGAGTACAACCTCAATAGCTACTTTCCTTCGGAGGAAAGTGCTAAAATGAAATCATACTCCTATTAGGCAACAATTTCTTTGAATTATTTATTTATTTAAATTTTAACGTCCGTTATTTTATCCAGAATTTTAGGACGGGTTATATTTAGGTTACTACCTTTTTCTAGCCAGGATATGGCTGATGCCATAGAAAAGTCTCCATCACTACGTTGAAATCGAATCCACGACCGTTGGCTCACGCCTTAACTCTCACGGCCTCCTCTGAATTATTTAACTCTATTAAAAATTGAACCGTTCTTGTATCACATGTAAGAAGCTTTTGAATAGACATATTAAATTTACAACTATTTCCCAATCGGTTTTAAAATATATGTGAATATATCCAAAATCAGAAGATAAATCTAGGATTATCCATTTTCCACGAAAACACTTATAGATATGGCCTTGAAAATGTTTTTAATAGATTACCAACGTCCATTCACTAATGAAATCTGTATCTAGGAACGCTAAATACGTACGCTTTACCTTGTTGTTCGCGCGAATTTCGCTCAAAAACCATGTTCTTGTGGTTTTTGCTGGTTAACGGACATGACATTTCTAATTAGTCGAAGTATTTTTGCAATAAACATCGTCAAAATTGGGCCATCTTTCGGGTATGTACTTATGTAAAATTGTCAAAAGGCATAAGACCAATAAATAATTTGAATTTACGTTTCTCACTATATCTGACTTTCTATCTTCCTCCATATTTATTACATTTCACATCCAAATTCCAACTTTTCGACAGTAAGTAACAAAGCTGTTAATTCCTAAACCTTCTAATAACTTTAGGCCTATTTTAAGCCTTTCTAATCTTTCTGAGCCTTTAGGAATTCCGCTTCTAGGTCATATTTACTTAAAAATTTCAGAATAGCTCGATATTTTACTTTCTGGTTTCAGCCCTCGTCAACTTCTACTTCATCTCAAAATACTTCACTATCTATATTGCTGAGCCAAAGACCAAAGACCTTGTTCGCCTAGATTTCTCCAAAGACTTTTGAGCAGTAGCTCCCGTCACCGATAAATAATTGCATCTGTTGCCCCTGCCATTTTGTAAGAGACGCCGGAAGCCCTTACACTTCGGATTAAGGGAATCGCACATTTTTGCAGTTGTTCGTAGTTTTATTCGGTAAACAATGTAGTATGGTAATGCGGAACGAATTTCGCACAGGGGGCATGCCTACGCAGCCTTTATATAAAGCCATTGGGTGTAGTGTTGTAAAAGAGCGCGCCTTTAAGGCTAGAAGGCGCGGCTCCTAAAAGCTCGAGCTCCCAGAGCTTGGACAGGGCTCGATAGAAGGCGCGAGCCTTGAAGGCTCGGCTTGGTAGAAGGCGCGAGCCTTGAAGGCTCGCCTCGGGAGAAGGCGCATGCTTTGAAGCCTTTTACTTTTCATTTCCAAAATGGCGGATGGCGGGCAAACAGCTGTTTCGTGAAATATACTTTAGTAGATTCGTCCTAAATTCTTTCCGACACATTGAAATTATTCGCTGGCAATTAAATTTACCATTTCATTGATAAACTAATTATATGGATCACTAATTGGGTAAAAATAGTAACTTTTCCAAAAAAAATAAACTCTTCTGTGAGACGGTGATGGCAACACTGGCGTACTACTACTATACTACTATAAGTTATAGTCTATAACCGTGCTTGCCAAAGCTCTACCTTCCCAGGGCTCCGAGGCCAAGCCTTCAAGGCTCGATGGAGAACCTTCAGTGCTTGATAAGGTTAGGCTGAAGCCTCACTCCAAGCCTTCGTCGAGCCCTCAGAGCTCGAGCTGTAGAGGTTAGGTTCAAGGTTCAGGCCTCAAGCCTCTAGTCAGGGCTCGCTTTTAACAACACTAATTGGGTGTCAATATCCCCCCCCCCAAGCCACTGTATTATTAAATCCGCCACTGTATTTAAGCAAGTATTGCATTTCAATTATTTATTTATACAGAGTTACTTTTGTATTTCTCATTCTAGGTATCCTAATTTATTATATTCGCCATTCATACTTTTCTGTACGCAGTTTCAAGTAGAGTACTTTTATTTTATATTATTAACTTATTACAGTAGAACCTCTCATATCCGACCTTCCCATAACCGACTCCTCCCGATATCCGACCTTGTCCCCGACCGTCTGTGATTCACACGCGCCCCGTTGGCGAGCCTGTCCAGACTTGAAAGAGTGATTCATCTACACTATGCTTTGTTTTCCTGTCAAAAACTGTCAGTTTTGCCGTGATTGTTGATGTGGAAAGTGCTGTAATCTTGTACTGTTCAATATTTGTTAACGCAGAGTGACTTGTTGAAGCTGATGTTTCAAAAGTTACCAAAGAAGATCTCAAGAATGGCCAAATCATTGCTATTGTGCAGAACAACAGACGAAGAAATCGACGAATAAGAAATCACCAGTGACGACGTAGTGAGTCATTCTGCTGCTAAGGACGCCTTTGATGTAGCGATGAAATACATCGAGCAACATCCGAGTGCAACCTCAATGGATGTATTGTGGGCAAAAAAGTGGAGGGACGCTTCCGCAAAGCCAGGATTAAAACAATAATTCATAACTGAATTTTTAAGTAATGTACGCTTAAATTTTGTTCGTCTTTTCAAAAGATTAAATATTTGAATTGTATATAGCAACAGTTGTACAATTACAATAAAGTTGTATTACAGTTTGTGCTGTACAATATAGCTGTTTTTATAACTTTGAAAGACGTTTCTTATATGCTCCTCCCGATATCCGACCTTTTGACCGTCCCGACCATGGCCCGGTCCCGTTAAGGTCGGATATGAGAGGTTCTACTGTATTATTATTTTTTATTTTTTTTTTTATTTTTTTTTTTTTTATTTTATTTATTTTTTTTTTTTTTTTACGGCGCATCTACATCTAGGCCATTAGCGCCGACATCCAGGGTGCAGCGAGGAATTTTACCAGCGAGCCGTGGGATGATAAAATTCCTGCCGGAGGTTGGGAATCGAACCCACCATCTCCCGCTTATGAATCCAAGGCGCTAGCCATTAGACCACGGGAGACCCCTATGTATTATTATTATTTGCATTATGTTTGTTTTAGCTTTTCATGTATGAAGGTCTATTTATTTGGGTTCATGATAACTGTTATTATATTGCTACTTAGGTAACAACTTGATATCATTGATTATTCATTCCAATTTAAGTTATTCTATATTCGTAGCCCAAACCCCTATTTTCACCTGGTGGGTATTATGATAGCAAACAATGTCGCTGACAAAATAAATGTTTAATGACTAAATTTTTATTTGCATTCGTAAATTCAATCTTCATTTAAGCCTTTTTCTCTCTTTTTAAAATTTATTTCATCTGTATTATTCTGAAACTTTATTTGCTTTTAATTATATATATATTTGACTGGTTATTTATTTGTACATTTTTTGTTTGTTGAAATTTATTTTAATACCCATCGACGGCAATAGACATATCAGGACAATCCAGTGGATGTATATGAAACATTTTGTATTATATTTTGGCGAAAAATAACTTCCTGGATAATTCATAGGGTAAACGAACATTTCAAATAGAAAAATACTCAGACAAAAAAATATTTGGTTGGATGTATGGTCGAATGGCAGGAAATTTGCTAACTGAGAAAGACTAAAACAAGTCTGAACTTAAAAACAGGGGGGGAATTGAAAATATAAACTGAAACAAAGAGAGTTTATTGCCAGCCAAGACTTAAAGTCAATTTTAAATTCAAGCCTTACTTCAATATTTGAAGAATTTTATCATTATAATGAAGGGGTCGGGGCAATATAGTAGCAAGATTTTAACAAAACTTTAGCTGCTATATGTTGGATATTATGAGGGATTATCAGTTGAAATGGTTAGGTGCAACAAGATTAACTAGCATAAAGAGCTTGTAGTCATATTTTAGTAGCATTTGCATCATAGACTAGTCCTACATAATATCCGAGATATAGCAGCTACAATTAAGTTTCGTTAAAAATGTTGCTTGGCACTATTTTGCCCCGACCTCTTCAATTTTTTTTTCCAAATTTATTTATTTATTTAAAAGAATATAACAATCTGTTCCTGATACCAGATACACTTTTTGTTAATGATTATTCTTAGTTGTAACAATATTTAGCACACAAATTTGCAATATAGGAAAAACAAAATGAAATAAAACCTACTCATAATTAATATAAAGAATAACACCATAACATATGTTAACAGTAGTACAATACATAACAAAGAAAATACGCTGCTAGATGGAAATATGTTACATACAAAATAATATATGATACACAGATAAACTTACAGATTACAAGTTATAAATATTTCAAGAATATGTGTTTCGGTCTTTTATGGGGGTATCTTTTTAATGAATTTTTATTATAGTTACCTTAGTTCTTAATTAAATTATTTTTATTTAATTTGCATCTACAAAAAAAGAACTTTTTGGCCAGGTTACGAATAAAGGTTTTTATAATATTAGCTAGCGAATGAAGTTTATTAATTTTTGTATAAATCGGCTGGTTAGTTATTATTCGGAGGCATTTATTTTGAATTATTTGATTTTTTTTATAATTGGAGTTTGAAGTGTAGCTCTAGACTGGACAAGCATAGGTGAGTATTGGCCGAATGCATAGTTTGTAAATCAGAGTTTTGTTCTGTTTGGAAAGTGTGAACTTCAATTGTGAACTGCTCGAAGATGCAGGAATTGCAACTTTTTCCAATCCAAAGCTAAAAAAAAAAATGGTTATTGTGTCATTCAGAAATTTAGATCCAAAGACCTTGAGGTAACAGCAGCACATGAAGCTAGCACATCAAAAGTTGACGATTTCATTGACCTGATAAAATATAAAACAAATACAAAAAAAAAAAAAAAACGAGAAACACATGAGCAACAAACATGAGCGAGAAATTCTACAGTATTCTACAGAAGAATTAGATATCGATACAAATGCAAAGTATCGAATGTGAAAAAATGCATCTTTCATTTTCAATATTTACTAATTTCTGCTGGACTTATGTACAGCAAAATCTTGAATCTTAGTTCACTCTATGAAAGGGGAAGTATTCCACTATCAAATGGTCAAATCTGCCGAATATTCGACTGCCCCCCAAAAAAGTTATGAATAAAAGCTTTTCCACTCTGAAAAGTGGTGATTTTCACATTCGATACTTTTCATTTGTAACGACGATATAATAAATATTAATCCTACATTTAGATTGGGTTTATAAGTTATCAAAGCTTTGGACAACGCCAACTCAGAGCACTGTATAGATAATACAACGCAGTAAGTCTGGCTTTTTTTTTTTCTGGTAGCAACAATATGGACCATTTCCGAGACATGGCTCCTTGAATGAGATGTAATGGATATTTATTGGTACAGATGTTTCGGCTCTCCGTTTGCTATTCTCGATAACCAATAACAGAGTCAAGGCCTTTTCGGGAGCAGTATATCAGCTAGCTGTCTTCTTCAATTAAACACTACGCCGTTTTTCCATGACATACCACGTTCATGGCAGAAGGCAATTCGCCTTAGCGTATTTTTTTCTTTAGGATATGCGTAGTTTTGACCGGGGAGCATTCATTTACCTTATCAAGCAGCTAAATTCGCCATTAAACACCCAAAGATAACGTAAATGGCTATTTCTGAAAAGAAACCAAATTTTTTCATTACAGACAAATACGGTTGCCGAAACTCCCTCACTATATATATACATTCGGAGGCTAGGGACTATATATAAGTCTAAGGGTAGGATAGGGGTCCCAGACTATCCCTAGTCCCACTCAGGCTTTAAATTATTTATTAACTGGGACCTTCAAAGGGGAATATCAGGCCGCCGGAGAATAGACCTTAATTGTTTTATTTTATGCAAAATATTATTCTCACAGAAATAAATATATAAATACTTATATACCAAAGTCTTCCTGCTATGTAATACAAGGTTCTGAAAGCTTTATATACACTATATTTTATTTAATACCCTTTTCTGCCTTAATAACATTTAAAAATAAACAATAAATAGAGATGTAATAAATATTAAAAAAAAATGCAGGAAATACCGTTTGAGGAGGAGCAGAATAACTCAAAGCCGGTCAGGGTAATAAAATATATGAAGGAGATTCATTTATGACGTTTTGTCGCTAAAACAACCTTTATATATATATATATACTAACTCTGCCCGCGACTTCGTTCGATTGGATAGTGACTTAGGGCAGAATATTTGGATATATCTTTTATACTAACTCTGTCCGCGATTCGTTCGATTGGATAGTGACTTAGGGCAGAATATTTGGATATATCTTTTATACTAACTCTGCCCGCGACTTCGTTCGATTGGATAGTGACTTAGGGCAGAATATTTGGATATATCTTTTATACTAACTCTGCCCGCGACTTCGTTCGATTGGATAGTGACTTAGGGCAGAATATTTGGATATATCTTTTATACTAACTCTGCCCGCGACTTCGTTCGATTGGATAGTGACTTAGGGCAGAATATTTGGATATATCTTTTATACTAACTCTGCCCGCGACTTCGTTCGATTGGATAGTGACTTAGGGCAGAATATTTGGATATATCTTTTATACTAACTCTGCCCGCGACTTCGTTCGATTGGATAGTGACTTAGGGCAGAATATTTGGATATATCTTTTATACTAACTCTGCCCGCGACTTCGTTCGATTGGATAGTGACTTAGGGCAGAATATTTGGATATATCTTTTATACTAACTCTGCCCGCGACTTCGTTCGATTGGATAGTGACTTAGGGCAGAATATTTGGATATATCTTTTGCTTTATTTTCGATTATAAACACCGTCGTATGGGAATTTTAAAAAAAAATCAACTTTACAGTAATGCTTCTCTATACACGATATTAGACATATATCGGGGATCAAGCATGCAGGCTGCTAGGATTGCTAAAACGTGTCAGAGCCACGAAGCTGACCCCTTAGAAACAGAAAAACAGACAAAAATTCTAAAAAACGTTGTTTTGGGTACTACTGCGATGATAAAGGCCCCCAATAGTATTTTTTCCCATATATCTTACATGTACAGATCCGTTAGAATTTTATTATATGAATATGTGTATATATATATATATATATATATATATATATATGTATATATATATATATATATATATATATGTATATATATATATATATATATATATATATATATATATATACATACCCAACTAAGATGATTAAATTTTGGTTATATTTGAAGTTAAGGAAGTATGTGAAAAAACATTTTATTAATAGATGTGAAATGTTTTCGGATCTCCATACATTTTTCGTAAATATCTCGATAACGGTTGGGAAATCGTGGTAAGTGGAAAGTAACCATTCGAATGCTTACTAAATTCTCTACAAAAAATGTTCTGAAGCAATATTCGATGGGACAACGTCAATGAGAGATATAAGCGCTTAAAACTTAAAAAGGGTTTGTTTTGTTGTTTTGAAATGGTTTTTCTCTTTTTTTATCTCACTTTTTAATTGGTTGTTTCTAGTTTTAAATTTCATTTATCAGTAAAATTAGTATTGTAGTAAAATAAGCTAACAAAACGGTGAAAGGTATTGGTAATAAGTTTGGAGTGGCTGTGGTAATCATGATGGCAGTGGCTGTCAGTTTCCTGTGATTTGTGATGCTAATCTATTCCATTTCTTCAAGATGTAAGTAACCGCGCTAAGATGACGCAGTTCCTGCGAGCCGGACTTTTTATAAATATTATTTATAATACTATAAGGACTTTGTAAGTTATAAAAATGTGATGTTGTGAAATAAAACTATAAACAAACCACAATTGAAGACGAAACTTCTAACTTCTTCTTTATCACAATTTATATTATATTTTAAGTTTAAGAAACTCAGCAATTTCAAGAGAAGTAATATTTGCGAGCAAACAGAAAGGAGGTTAGAATGAGGCTGGAGAAGTTGAACATTCTACACAACCTCATTTTAATTTCAACAAGTGCAAACAACATCTTGGTGCAATCTGCATTCTCCTTGCCCATTTGCTTGAGATTTCACAGCTACCTGGATCTGGGACATTTCCATACCTACGCTTCATAATGTCGAGTAGAGTAGATTGTATTTTTAATTGTGAAAAAAGAGGTTAAAATGTTTACTCTCTTCTAGGTTGTAGAATCTAAAACAAATTTAGTTAAAAAGCAAACATATATATATATATATATATGAGATGTTCAGAATCAAAACAAGACACATCACTATTTTTAAGATTTTAAGATACCAGTTGATTTTAAAAGTTCAAAATGTCCTCTATATACTGGTAAAGAAAAGGATTTTTAAAACTCAATATATCATGTTGTTTTTTAATGCTGAAGTGGAAAACTGGCCTCAAAATAAGACATACATCAGTGGATTGTAAAACTAAGTAAACACATCAAAAATAAATTTTTTTTTTTTTTTTTTTTTTTTTTTTTTTTTTTTTTTTTTTTTTTTTTTACGGCGCATCTACATCTTGGCCACAAAAATAAAAATTCCTTCAAAATACATAATATAAAAGAAAAACTTCTCAAATTCCACAAAAACATTCTTCTGTGATACTTACTACTTTTAAGAAAATTATAAACATGTTTAAAATTAAGCATAAGACTTGTTCTGTTTTTTTTTTTTTTTTTTTTTTTTTTTTTGTGTTTTCTGAACAAATTGGTATCAATGATATGTCTTGTCTTGATTCTAGGCGCCTTATATATTCCTGCTTACTGTCTAAAACAGTGTTACACTTATTTTGTTATAAAAAATGTAGTTTTATTAAGATACCACGACCGAATCCTGACAAATTCTACCTTCGCATCCCCAACAATTTCCTCTCAATGAATTAATTTTTAATTGGACGATGTCAATCAGGGAAGTTCTTAAAACTTCGATTATTCAATTATTTATCGGATTTTTTTTACTGATTTTATCAGTAATAATAATTTGCCTGTTTTTTTAGGTGTGCCAATCTTAAGATCATTAACGCGATCGAATGAACCTTTCATAATATTTTTTGGTGGCAAATTGATTAAGCTAGCTTTTAAATTTAATTGCATAATTTTCCTTCTTATGAATTTATTACTGCTCCTGGTTTACTCCAGGATCAGGCCCTTGGAGGAGCACAGTTTATAAATAATTTACAATATATTTTCCACATCACAAACACACGTACACCAACACGCACACACATACTCACATACACATACCCACATCCATCCAACCTTACTCAATCGTTCACTCACATACGTAAAACACTTTCATCCCTGTCATTTCTTTACCTTCAGACCAAGCACAATAAACTGGCTATTTAATTATGTTTATGTTTTCAGATTTTATTTATAAGTTCCTTTTTTATATGAAGTTTAATAGATTTCTCAAGTCATCAGCATTATTTTCGAGGATTTCATCAATAATGGCTGATAACGTTAACGCTCCTCTACTTCATATACAGTAGAACTTGGATAATTCGTACCCCTAGGGACCGATTAAAAAGTTCGAATTATCAAAAATTCGAATTACAAAAATTTTTGAAAATAAAGGGCTAAAAAATCGAACTTCATATTTTCGCATTTTTAAATTAAAACAAAAATATATACATTTTATTGAAAGAAAAACAAACCTTTTTATAAATTTATGATTACGTACATAAGGAATAAATAATTTATCAAGTCTATTAATTATTAAGTCTATGGTTTTGAAAAAAAAAAAAAAACATTTTCACGGACAAGAAGGTTTTTTTTTGGTTTTTTTCAGGTAATTTGATAAAGTGTAAGGAGGAATTCCAAAATCCTTGGAAATTTCAGATTTTTTCTTTATTCCTTTTTCAACTTCTTTAATCGCAGGTATTTTCTCTGACAACGTTAAAGTCTTATAACTTCTAGGCTTCGACATCTTAAATCTACAACTCACTGAACTGCACTGTACACAAGAAATTCAAGGCTCGGACAATAAAACAGATCTAGGGGCTGACTGATTTATAACTGAATAAGAAATGAAGATCAGAGGGATGGTGGGAGGGAATTCTAGGATAAAACGAAAGGATGTAACTATAACAACCCCTGGAAGGGAGGAAGCGCGACCCACCACTTTTCACAACTCCTAAAGCCCAAGAACTAGACTATGAGACCGCCGCGCTTCTTGTCCCGGAACCCCTACATCCGTATCTTACTATCCTTATTATCCGAGGGGAGAATATTTTTACAAGATTTAAGATCGACCGTCTCTCTGTCCACTTCCCATTGGAAGTACAGGCTCGTAAAAAATTCGAATTATCCAAAATTTTATTCGAATTAACCACGATTTTTATACATTGTTTATGCCCTAAATTCTAGGGACCGAGAGAAATATTCGAATTAAAGACGATTTCGAATTATCGAAGTTCGAATTATCCATGTTCCACTGTATTCGATTAATAAATGTTTTACTGTTATTTGATTGTTGCATGATTCTCAGATTGGGGGTGGTTCTTTAGAAAAATGGAATGAATGTGTTAATTTTATTTTCTATTGATGATGAGTGGTGTCTTCCAAGCTTTAACTGTTGATATTATTTCTCTTAATTTGATGCTGTGTATAATCTGTTATGTAGTTTGCCAGACTATTTGCTTTAGGTAGTTAATGATATCATTTCTTGGAACCCTTCGATTAGGGATTCCTTCATTTACAGCTCATTTCGCTAAGGAATTTGCCTTCTCATTCACTTGAATTTCGCAGTGGCCGGGGACCCATACGAAAAGAACAGTTTGACTATTGCTGTGAAGTTTTGGTATCGTTTTATGAGCGAGTGTTTTGGTTGTTTGTCATATATGTTTCAATTTTTCACAAAACTTTAACTATTACTTGTGCCAATCTTTCTAGATCTTTTGCCAGATTTAAGTAAAAATAACGTAATTCCTACCTTGACAGGTATGCAGACTATGATGAGAAGGAGATCTGCCGACGCTAGACTGGCAAGGAAGAGGTTCGTGGTGCTCTTCATCCTTCGGTAAACAGTTATGGTGAAGATGATGAGCGAATTCCCGACGATACCGATCAGCATGGTGATGGAATAGACTACCAGCGTAGGAAGAAGTTCGGGCCAGAAGAACGTCTTCATCGAATCGTCCACGTCGTAATCATAATCATATTCATCTATCTCGGTCTTATTAGTCAATGATAAGTTGGATTGAAGTCCTGATGTGATATTCATTTTCCAATAATTGTTTTCACTTTTTATTTGACAGCAGATTCCTGAAACACAAAATAAAATTGTAATTAAAATTTAAAAATCTAATGAATACATAAATTCATCATTAATGACAAGATTATTGTAAATAGCCACACAAAAACAAAATGTGGTTGACACGCCTTAAATTCAACCAAATAAAAACAAAATGTAAACATCTGTTAAAATTTCTAGCTAATAGGTTTTTGGCCATTGGGTTTTTTTTCCTAACGATACATCAAGACTTTATTTCATGAACAAAAGAATTATAAAACATACTTTATGTATTGTATAATTATCAAATAAAGATGTATATAAGAAAAAAAAATGACAAGAGTTTTTAAGTGTTTTACCAATAACACAGGCACACACACAAAAAAATTGGTAATTTCCAAAGACACCATCTATGTATTCCTATGTATTTCGACACTTTGAATCCAAATTTTGTATGAATTCGTTAAAGAAGAAATAATTTCCGTTTTCATTGTTTTATTTTATTTTTTTTTATTTATTCGGGGTCTCCCGTGGTCTAATGGCTAGCGCCTTGGATTCATAAGCGGGAGATGGTGGGTTCGATTCCCAACCTCCGGCAGGAGTTTTATCATCCCACGGCGCGCTGGTAAAATTCCTCGCTACACCCTGGATGTCGGCGCTAATGACCTAGATGTAGATGCGCCGTAAAAAAAAAAAAAAAAAAAAAAAAAAAAAAATTATTTATTCATGGAGCTTCACAACGGCAAGGTGATTTGCTCACATAAAAATAATCAATAAAAACTATATAAAGGGTAAAGAATATAAATTCATTATATTCAATTTCAGAAAAATAAATAAATAAATTTAAAAAAAATACACAAAATAAAAAATTAAAATAAAAAAAACATTAATAATACCATTAATATAAAATAAAATAAATAATTAAATCAAACCAAATAATTGATTTCATAATTTAATGTATAGAATTTCATTGTTTTGAGGGTCACTGAATTCGAATCCAAAGTCAGGTTTAAGAACATTTGAAGGTCAAATTCGTATGAAATCGTTAAAATTGAAATAAGTAGAGCTTTCATGGTTTTGAGGGTCGCTGAATCCGAATCCGAAGTCAGTTTCACCATATCGGCGCAAAATGAAGGTCATTTTAAGGACAAATGTGTCTATTTTGCAAAAACAGAATTTTGTCTGTAGATTCTTTGTTTGCAAAATAAACATATTTGTCCTTGAAATGACCTTCATTTTGCGCCGATATGGTGAAACTGACTTTGGATTCGGTTTCAGCGACCCTCAAAACCATGAAAGCTCTACTTATTTTAACTTTAATGATTTCATACGTATTTGACCTTCAAATGCCCTTAAACCTGACGTAATGGGGTGAAGCGAACTACGGATTAGAATTCAACGCGTTGAAATACATAAGAATATAATTGGAAATTACCACTTTTTTGTGTGTGTGTGCCTGTGTAATCGTTTTCAGGAAATATTATAAAATTACCACAAGTAGTCAAGAAATAATAACATGTACAAAATCGTATTCCAAACATTTTAATACACAGATAAACTTACTCAAGAAATAATAATAAAAAGATAATTGTATAATAATAATATCTTATTTAAGAAAAACTAACAAAAAGATGAGTTAAGCTCTGCTATGAATGTAATTTTTTAGTCGGTAATTTTGAATGGTAGGCTCGGTTTTCAATGAGTTCTGCTCAGCCTGAACCATATTTTATACAATAAGGTCAAGTGAGTCTTCCCGTGGTCTAGTGGCTATGCAAATTTTACATTAAAAATTGTTGGGTTCTGAATAAATCACTTTTCTTAGTACACATATTGTTTTGCACGTTTCCCCTAAGCGCAGTACCTGGTGTTCCACGGTATATATTGCCAACACATATTTACCTTACTATCTACTCAAGAGATGCACTATAGCAAAATTTAAAGGTGCGCAAAACACATCATGGAACGTTCCGACTATAAAATAAATATTTTCTTTTCTGGCACCAGTGCTCATTTGCACCCACAAATTCCTCCGCCATTTTGTTCGTTAGGCCTCGGGTACAATACGAACGATAAGCGAAAAGCTTCAGAGGAACGTCGCTCACATTAATGGTAAGCTGGAGTGCAGAAGGACTGAGTGAGGACTGGCTACAATAGGCATGAGCGACAATTTGACGTCACTTGCAGGTTCCAGCCTGTCGCTCATCACTTGGCCCAGACATTACAATTTTTCTCACCGCTCACCCCAGACAATATATTTTGCATGCTAGGAAAAAGGCTACAGCCTCTAAATCCTAACCGATGTCAATGAATTTGTTTAAAAATAAAAGCTGATAATATTTAGAACAACTTTGTCAATTAACATTTATGGTTTTTGTCTCCCTTCTTTATTAAATTACGTGGAAAAATGTTTATAACCATCCAATGTTTATAACATTCCAATGTTTATAAACTTCAAATGCTTGTAACCTTCTAGTTTACTTTCTTATAAATAATTTTATAATATGAATACTAATAAAATAGTAAATTGGATGAAAGTGAACTTGAGCTTTTAATTTTTAATGGAAGTACAAGGTATGGAATGACAGACACAGTGATTTTAAAATACAATCATAACCAAGAAACTAGGAGAAGAGGGTGGAAACGCATTAAACTTGCAAGGTAAGGTATTTTTATTAACAAAACATTTAAAATATTTTAAAATAATTAATATTTTAATTAAATAACGTATATTGGAGTATGCAATGACGGAGATTAAAGGAAATGACCGCCCAGCCGCTCTGTATCGTAGCCCCAGTGCCCCTCTTCTGCTAAACGCTCTGTCGCTCTGTCGCTCATTGCTCATATCGCACCTTAGGCCTTAGAGTATTAATAACCGAATCTGTTGCTCTTTGATTTGACGTATCATTTATAACTGTAAGTTTAATGTTATCAATGTTATAAAGCCTCATCATTTTAAAATGCCCGATATTTTGTGGAAAAAAGGCAGCTTCTACCAGTCAGACTTTTTCATCCGCAATGACAGTCAGAGCAATAACAGGCTAAAATGGAAATTCAGGCGATATTAATTAAAAAAAAAAAAAAAAAAAAGAATTTAAAAGAGAGAAAGAAAAAAAAAAAAAAAATGAATTGGGCATGGATGTTTGAAGGCTATAGTTAAATATTTCCCTCCTAGCTATTCTCGCAGCTGTACAAACAGTTAAAGGCACCTGACTTTTTGGTTAGCTCGTGAAGCAAGAGTTGTCATTTTGTTTTAGTACAATTGAATATTAAACTTTCCGAGGAAATGAATCCTCTCTCTGCCGGAATTAGAATGGGTTTAATTTAAGTATTATTGAATCAAATATATTCCTTATTTTTTCATTTTATTTTATTTATTTAATGTTGAATAATAATGGACATTAAAATTAAAATTAAATAAATAATGTTGAAGCGCCATTACTGAAATGGTTCGCTCGTTAATTAAAAATCTCTTCTTATTAACAAACAGTTATTATTCTTATTAACATGTGCAATATAAGTATATGGATAATGAAAAGGAATAATGTAATAATAATAATGTGTAATATAAGTATATATATAATAATAAGGAATAAATGTAATAATAATAATATTAATGAATAAAATAATTATATAGATATAATAATGTACGCTATAAGTCTATAGATAATAATAATGTATAATGTAATTTTTTTTTTTTTTTTTTTTTTTTTTTTTTTTTTTTTTTTTTTTTTTTTTTTTTTTTTTTTTTTTTTTTTTTTACGGCGCATCTACATCTAGGTCATTAGGGCCGTATAATATAAATATAAACAATATAGATATAGTGCAATAATATACGCATATGTATATATGTGTGTGTATGTGTATGAATTCTGTAATCATGTCATCATCATTTATTGTCAAATCATCATATCTCCATTTATTGTTAAATCATCATTTATTGTAATCACTGTTATCATTTATGTAATCATCATTTATTTTGTAATCATGTAATCATCGTTTATTCTTATAGAGTATATCGCTAAAAACTGCGAAACTTTTAATAAATAAATAAATAAATTATTAACATTTCATATAAAGTAACGTATTTTACAAATTAATATAACAGTTATAATATATATATATATATATATATATATATATATATATATATATATATATATATATATATATATATATATAAATATATGAATAAGTACAATATGTTAAACTTATGTCTGGATGCTTAGTGTGTATGTTTAACGGCATATCAACAATTTGGCTATTAACGCCGGGCTATCTATAGGTTGCCACCCTTATATAATACCAACGGCACGTGGTCGGTCACCCATTCAGGTACTGGCCACGCCCGACGTTGCTTAACTTCGGTGATCTATGGGAACCGGTGCATTCAACGTTGCTATGGCTGTTGGCTGGATGCTTAGTAAATATAAAATTTCATTTATTTATTCTTATTTTTTAATATTTCATTTGTATTTGTTTTATTTATTCATTTATTTATTTTATATTATTTTGTTTAATTTATCTTTATATTCTTCTTTTTTTTATGGTCTTTTATTTCTTTATTATTATTTTTTTGTCTTTAGAAAGTAGATCTAATATTTTTTATTTTTTTTATATATATTTTTTTATTAAGGTGCTTTGATTACATAGGTTATGCATCAAGGGCTAATAATTCTAATAGCACCAAGAGCCATCTATAAATATTGAAGCACATTTGCTAATTAAAACTACCGTGCTAGTCAGTGAATAAAGTCAAACATAATAATGACAAAATGTTTTGGCTAGTAAAGACATTTCTCATTTGATGCGGATTTTACTATGTAGGGGTAGCTAAAATATTAACATAGGAACTCAATATTTACACATCCTTCAGGATTCTATGGTAAAACCACCACTAGGATAGTTAGTTTATTTAATATTGTTTATTTATGATATTTACTGATTGTAATTATTGTCCTTATTATTATTCATCAAAATGGAAGGACTGGAGGCAATTTATTTTCTGAAATGCTTCTGACAATAATTACTTATTATTATTATAAATTAAACTCAATTGTCAGTTAGTTTGTATCATAATTAAATAGATAGATAGAAACTTTATTTTATATTCAACATTTTACAGAAAGCCTTTAATATGTATATTACATTAAATAAAAAGTTCACCATAAGGCATATAATAATTCACGATAATTATTAAAAAAATAAAAAGGAAAGGAAAACGTATATTTCAAGATTATAATTACTTAAAGTATAATATACATATTACTGAACATAAATTTTGTAACACTTTTTCACTTTCCGAAGGAATTGACATTGAACTCATGAGAGAAGGTTAAACATTTCCAACTTGCTAATAATGCCTCGCATTAAACTGTATGTGTGTGTATATATATATACATATATATATATATATATATATATATATATATATATATATATATATATATATATGTATATATATACACACACATATATATGTACATATGTAAGGACACTTTTGTTTGTTTGTTTTTTTTTAAGCCCGCAATTTAGAATAGGACGAATTCGTTACCCAGGAACATCGGTCCAACTAACAACAGTGCAGGCCGTTATTTTTATTTTAATGCAAAGAAACGTGGTAGATAGTTCGCACAACTCAGAAGGACAGATTTTTCTGGCTACCGAAATCGCATCATCGTTTGTGATTTTATAATAAATTTATTTATTATAAAATAAATTTTTTGCCTAAAAACAAAAAATGTGGGCGCTTTCATGTTTAAAAATACACAAGAAGCCGGAACGGTATCCGGCAAAACTACAGAGGAGCAGCACCGTTACAAAGAGAGCCCATCTCAAATTAATATATATATGTTTGATGTTATTTTTCGTCGCTGGGATAGTATTTTTGGATGGAACGGCATTTTGCTCCAGCGGTGGTACTCCTCCTCACTTCTTCCTGGAATATTTCGATGGATTCATCTCCATCTTCTTCAGCCAGGTACTTGTTTCTTCCTCGGTGGTAGCCAAGGGAATGACATTTTTCTCGATCTGGGCTCCTTTTCTCCCCTCTAGCCACAGTATCGGCGAACGAATGGTGTTGAAGCTCCCTGGTGTAGTTGGGATTCTGTCCGTTAGTAGCGCTGATGGTATTGCCCCCTGCTTCTATTTTCCTCGCCGTAAGGTTTTATATGTTTGATGTTATTTTTCGTCCGCCGATACTGTGGCTAGAGGGGAGAAAAGGAGCCCAGATCGAGAAAAATGTCATTCCCTTGGCTACCACCGAGGAAGATACAAGTACCTGGCTGAAGAAGATGGAGATGAATCCATCGAAATATTCCAGGAAGAAGTGAGGAGGAGTACCACCGCTGGAGAAAAATGCCGTTCCATCCAATAATATATATATATATATATATATATATATATATATATATATATATATATATATATATATATATATATATATATATTTCCCCATAAAATAAAAAATGAACTCTTTTCAACAACGTCAGAACTGTTTATTCGTAACGTTTGTTGTTGTTAGGAATGCAACAAGTCAAAGTGACAATTCTAATAGAATACTGACTTTGATGATTAAAATGCGAAAACAGAGAAGGCTTTCTAATCGTCGACTGTCAAAATCCCCTCAATTGAATTCTGTCATATCTGTAGGTAATTCGAAATTCGCCGTTTTCAGAGGAAATCATCCGCAAGAGGGAGAGAGAACGGGTACAAACATTATGAGGAATTCAGGACGCACAGGACTCTCGTTGACGGAGTTAGCTGGACAGAGGCTATTCAAAGGACAAAGAAGAATTAGGTTTGCATTTTGACAAGTCGATTCAACGCACAGAAATATCACAAGTAGTAAATTACCTGTCAAAGCGTTTCAAATCATCACCTGTGTTTCTAGTTAAGTTCCTGGAAAAGATTGGAGTTAATTCAAACATTTGTTTAAATTATTTATGTTAGGAGAAGAAGAAAAGTTTTTTTTAAATGAAGTGGGTTGCCCAACGTTTTTGGGTTGCTGGCTACACAGCATGCTGACCAACTCCCACAATGTTTTAAATGTTTGTGTTAGCTTCATGTTGGGCATCTGCAAGTGCTAAAAAATTGTTCTACTAAAAAAAATAAAAATTTAGGGAGTGACGTTCGTTGCATTTAAAAATAACCAATTGCACATTAATTGCGGCATATTATCAAAAACCTCAGCAATGAAATCTACAGATATGTAGACCAGCGAGTCAATAAAACAGGTCAACATTCGATCAAAAAAAAAAAAAAAAAAAAAAAAAAAAAAAAAAAAAAAAAACTCGGAGCGGTTTGGTCCCTCTAGGGGTCGCTGATTACAATGAGCGGGTTGGTTAACCTTCATAACATCAGATTCACATTTGAAGTTCAAATAGAGAAAAAAAAAAACGTAGGAAAAAAAAAATCTTGCGTATGTTTTTGAGATCTCCGAGTCCGAATCAGTAGTTTTTTTTTAGCCTACACCTTTTTCTAGAGATCATTTGGGGTAAAATAGAAGAAAAAAACTTGAAAATTCCAAAATTCATTTTCTGGGATTGTTTCAGATTTTTTCTACGTTTTGTTTTCTATTTTACCTTCAAATGACCTCTAAGAAAAGGCGTAAAGGTCAAACAAAATATGGATTCGGACTCAAGGACATCAAAAACATACGCATGATTTTGTTTTGTTATTTTTTTTGTTGTTACGTTTTTTTCTATATTTGACCTTGAATCTGACGTGATGAAGGTTAACCATTGGTTATAAACGACGAGAGGGTTGGTTAATAACCCACCCTCTCGTCGTAATACCCCGTAAGAACCATTCCGCTCCGTTTTTTTTTAGATCAAATTTTGCCCCGTGTAATTATTGACTCTGCTATAACAGAGAAGGATTTCGGCAGGACTAGTTCACCTACATTAGTGTTATTAATTTTCAGAATTTTGTCTCCTGCCAAAACACAGACTCATAACTTTTTGTTTATGAACAGAAGTGCACTTTTTGTAAGGGCAGTTACAGAGTAAACGCGCTAAAATCCCGACATTCAAGAGACAATATTTCCAAACAATATTATTTTTAAAAATGCCGGATTGTTCATCTTTCCAGTCTTATGTAATTGTATTTTCAGCAAAATAATAACTGGATTGGTAACGCCTCGTTGAAGGAGGTTACCAATTATAAAGAATGTAATTTGAAACTCGTAACACCTTTATTTCAGATGTTCGGTTTTCTTTCAATTACAAAAGCTGACTTCTTGTCATACTTTTCCTTAGGATAAAGTTTAGATTTATCACTCTCGCCCCAGCTCAGAGATTAATCTTACTTTTGTAATTTCTTTTTAATTCCTTGTAGTTCTGTTATGCAATGAATCCCCCGCCGTGGGAATCAAATCGGCACCCTAGTGTGCTGTTTATAATCAAAGCTGAGCTGCATTACAACTACCTGTAGTCTGTAACGATATGCTCAATTAAAATTAGCTCGAATTTTCAGACTAAGCACCAGGGGTCCACATTTAACGAGCAAGGCCAATTCCGTGCGCAACCTGAGGTGTTAGGCGCAGCTAGAGATGGGTGATCTCAATCGATCTTTTTCACATGATATATCGATTTTTTTGAATAGATCTCCAATAAGATCTCTTTTAAAAGAATCGATCTCTAAGGGCTGATTTCTACTTTTAGATTACAGATGTATTTTTAATATTAAATTTAAATTTTTTTATTTTAAACTTTATTGATAATTACAACAATATGCTATACATATTTCCAGTAATTTTGCTGGTTAAGGAACAATAGCTTTGTGAGACATGATGTGGGAATATGTACAATTACACAACCCACTAGAATAATAAATTTTGAGCATTGGTGATGGCAAGTTATAACAAGTTGTCTCTAGGCCACCGCCGCTTCAGCCTTCTATGAGGATTTTGTGGATTATGGAAGGTGGATAGGGAGTTTATCAAAGGATTTGGATGGCCAGGGAGATTGGAACCTTAACCAGCAAAATTACCTTTAGGAAATTTAAATTTTTAAATTTATGAGCACCCGCAACTAAGGTGATGTGCTCGAAACAATTATACAGATACATTTCCAGTTGTACTTAAAAAAAGTACATTGTAAACTCTTAAGAATAACAGATAAAATACATTGGAACAAATCAGTTTTTTTGTAGTTATAAATAAGGTCTGTTTACAATTTCTTCGTGAAATAAGGTGTAAAATAAGAAGTTGTTTATCACTGTTGTTGATACTGAGAATAAAGTATATACAAGATTTGATAATGAACAAAATTACTAAACAACGTAAGAATCGGGAAAACGAGAAAGGCAGTAACTCTTGAAAGGGGAAAATACAGTAGTAACAGAAAAAGTGAATAAATAAGTAGAGAAGAAGAAAAAATAATAAAAGTCCGTCACGCAGGAGCTGCATAACTAAGCATTTTCCTTAGAATTGGGTAGGGTCGAGTGCATTCCTGAATAATTTGCTTATAATAACCTACGAGCAGCTGTTTCAATTATTAATTTTGTAATTAATTTCTTTCCAGAGTTTTCTGTACGCCGGGCACTACACTACGTAATAAATTCACAAAGCTTCACATTTTGATCTTGATGAGTTTCGCGAACCTACGTTTGGCGGAAGAATTCAATTGAAACATTGAACAAAGTAACACCCCCCCCCTTCCAATAGTTCGATTTAGTTCATTTTCACAACACTTTTTTCTTATTAGATAGCCAGGACGTATAAAGAGTTTCGTAACAATACAACAGAAATTACGACCGCTCTAAGGAAATTAGTCATTTCTGTCCGGAGTAAACCCCCCCCCCCCCTTCTAGTCAACCGATTTAGTTTATTTTTACAACAATTTTTTCTCTTTATTTGACCACAACGAATACCGAGTTTCGTTGAAATATAAAAAAAATTACGGCTGGTATTGACAAATAACTATGTTGGCTCCGGAGTAAACCCCCCCCCCCCCTTCGGATGGACGGATTTTGTTGGTTAACGAACTCGTTCAATCGTTTGATGGGGGAATACTGCATACCAAGTTTTGTGGCGAAAAAACAAAAACTCTGGCCTGTATCATGTTAACGGACACATATATAACTATATATATATATATATATATATATATATATATATATATATATATATATATATATATAAATTTTAACTGGGGTTATTTTCGGTGTCTACTAGGTAAGATCGATAAAGATTCGAAGAAATTTTTCAAAATTTCCGTCATGAGTGCAACCTCAATAGCTACTTTCCTTCGGAGGAAAGTGCTAAAAGTAATAATAATAAAATAAATAAATAAAAAATAATATTTAAAAAAATATATATATGAATATAAAATACAAGATTTTTTTTCAAAATATATTGAATACATTTTTTATATTATAAGGTATACAAATTGACTTGAGAATCGATTCGAATCGAAATGAAATACGAATTTTGTAGGTAATCGTGAAATGATCCATATCAAAGATCGATCCATATCGTAAATCGATTTGAACTTGTCGATCTTTTCATTATGATTCGATTCAAAAGATGGATTCATATTCGAGAATCGACCATCACTTCACGAAAGAAGGTGTATTCCCATGACAAACGATAGTTTCTGGAGTATTTCGTTACTTATTCCACGGTTCTGGTATTAAAATAAATCGTTTATTATGGAATAGGTATGTAACACGTTTAGCGGAGAAATAATTGAGGCGTTGCGAATACGAAGGGCGAACTCAACAAAAGTTAGTTTTCAGGAAAATGCGCTTGATTTATATCAAGCGCATATATTTGATTTATATCATCATCCAGCGGACCGGTAGTGGAGTGTTGAGTTCGCCTTTCGTATCCGCCTTCCTATGGCAGTTTCCAGCCTGCTTTTTTGCATTCTCTGTGTATTTTGTGAGTGAAAGAAGGACAAACTCAACATGAAAAATGTACCTGTAGCTTTTCGGAAGCGTCTAGACTCGGATGTCGGTGGAAAAAAATTGACAAGATGCGCCTTTCGTATCCGCAACACCTCAATTTAAATTAAGGCGAGCACACGTTTGTACAAAAATGTATGTACACACATTCGAAAGCGGCTTCTATAATCGATGAAGGTTAGAAAACAATTTTCAAAAATTATGGGTGCAAACTCACTGCATTCTTTCGTAAATTGGTTGAGAAAAAGAAGCTAAAAACCAGCTAGAGGACTTAAAAAGAACTTCAAAGTTACTTAAGTTTCTTGAAGTCCATTTCAAGATAATAATACTCAGACTTTATCTGCAAGTAAACAGAGTTACATTGATTCTACAGGTTTTCCAATTTTCCTACCGATTGGCAGAGGATAGTGGAGAGTCCTCTTCGAGAAGGAAAGCCTCTCCAAACCGTTGAAGAGTTTCCAACTCGACTAGAACAAATTAAATTTCCAACTGTTTCTCCTTCTATTATTTTCTCAAGGCTCTCCTGATTGGAATCTCGTTATAAGGGACTCACAGTTTTACTCCATTGATTCAAGTTTTCATTAAAAATAATTTCCATGAAAAGTCACAATTCGAAGGGATTTAATCAGGAGAATTTATTATAGAAATTTCTTTGATACTATCAAGTACGCTTTATTTTATATTTTATGCATTAGCTTTTTTGTATGTATTTAACACTGATTTTTATAGGGGTGAGTTAGACTCATTGTTAAAGCATTCAACTTATTTTTTGGACATTAACTCAAAAGTAGCATATATGCATCTTTGTGGGGTCTCCCGTGGTCTAGTGGCTAGCGCGCTGGATTCATAAGCGGGAGATGGTGGGTTCGATCCCCACCGGCGACAGAAATTTTCTCATCTCAGGGCTCGCCGAGAAAATTCCTGGATGCACCCTGGATGTCGGCGCTAATGGCCAAAATTTGTCGATGCGCCGTAAAAAAAAAAAAAAAAAAAAAAAAAAAAAAAAAAAAAAAAAAAAAAAAAAAAAAAAAAAAAAAAAAAAGTAAAAAAACTAATCTTTGTGCGGATGAATTCAAACGTCTAAAGGAAAGTTTCGAAAGTAACATGGCCGGTCTCGAACAAAAGAGGAATAAGTTTCACCAATTTATCTCAAACGGTTGCAGAGATATTAGTCTGAAACATCAAGACGGGGGTTGGGCATTTTATGGCTAAAATATGAGTCAAATCAAAAAATTCACCGATGTAAGCTCGTTTTAGAATTTCATTTTCTACAAGAATCCGTCATAAAAAGTATGGCACTGTATTGTAAATTCCAAAGTAATGGTAGCTGGAGATGTACAAGAGAGCCGACTATAACCTGACAAGAAACCTTATTTGAAGCAGTTAAGACCTTAAGTGTTTTGTTTCGGAATTCCAAAAACTGAGGAAAAAAGGGGGCGGGCATCGAATTCCGAACACCCAATATATATAATTAATCCGTGAGGGGGGTCGATCTATATAGTACATTCCAATGTCCTTTTCCACTGGATTTAAATTTATTTAACACGACTGTGAAACGGTTCGGAAAGAAGAAGAAGTTCTAAAGGAAGTACAAACCACTTCAGGGCCTTGGAGACACTTTGCACTATTCGCCCGCTTCTATATGGAGATCTACTTCATGAATAAGACGAGTGCTCTTTCACTCTTTCACGGACCTAGCACTCACTCGGTGGTCTGTTTCTTTTCTTCCATATAGGTAGAATGTAGTGTAAGACTGGATCTGAAGAGTGTATAGCGATTCAATGGGTTTCTAAGGGCGAGAATGGATTTACTAGAGTCACAAAGAGCTGTAAAGTAGGAGTTCGAAATTCTCCTTCACGAAAGTTTCCTTAAAATAACCAAATTAATACACAAAACATTTTTATTGGGTCCAATATAAGGATATTATGCACAAATTTGTTTTTCCAGGTGAAATTTATAGCTTTAAAATATTTTTGGCATAGTCTGCGTTTTTCACGAAACATTTCGTATTTGTCTCAGTCAATAAAAGAAGGAACTGCTGGAAGCTGGAAGAGTTTGTTAATATTTTCGCACTAGTTTTTCCATATCAGTGAAAAATGGATTCTCTATGGATCTGGCTGTTCCTTACGAACCAAAGAGCATTAGACACAATTCGTAGTACCCTGACTGGAAATGTTTTTAGATGTTTTAATGTGTGAGTTACTAGCAATAAACCAGACCTGGTATGAGTACGTTAATATGAGCCCTAACTTATACAAAATTATTGCTATCCTTTCGAAGAAAACAACTTCTTCCAGGTAGAAAAAAGTGGTAATTTTTAGACAACCCGCACTAAAAATCGTTTTCATATAAAGGTGGACGTTAAAATTAATTGAGATAACTTGAATTAATAATAATAATTTGATAAGTACAGACTCTCGTCGTAAGAATATAAAAACAATCAATCATAAAAGTAAATCAGTAAATTGGTTCAGGAGTAAAATCCATATTTCTGATAAAGGTTAGTTTAGTTCATTTTAGCACTTTCCTCCGAAGGAAAGTAGCTATTGAGGTTGGACTCATGACGGAATTTTTGAAAAATTTCTTCAAATCTTTATCGATCCTACCTAGTAGACACCGAAAATGACCCCCGTTAAAATTTATATATATATATATATATATATATATATATATATATATATATATATATATATATATGTCTGTTAACACGATAGCGGCCAGAGTTTTTGTTTTTTCGTCACGAAACTTGGTATATAGCATTAAATTAGCAAACGATTGAACGAGTTCGTTAACCACCAAAGTCGGTCCACCGGAAGGGGGGGTTTACCCCGAACCCAAAACACTAATTTGACTATGTCAGCCGTAATATTTGTTATATTTCAACGAAACTTGGTATTCGTAGTGGTAATATAGAGAGAAAAGTGAAATATAAAAATGAACTAAATCGGTTCATTAGAAGGGGGGGTTTACTCCGGACCCACAATACCAATTCGCCACTACCAGCCGTGATTTTTGGTATATTTCAACGGAACTCGGTATTCGTAGTGGTAATCCACAGGTAAATAACTGTTGTAAAAATAAACTAAATCGGTTCATTAGGAGGGGGGGGGTTTACTCTGGACCCACTATACCAATTCGCCACTACCAGCCGTGATTTTTGGTATATTTCGACGAAACTCGGTATTCATAGTGGTAATCTACAGGTAAATATGTGTTGTAAAAATAAACTAAATCGGTTCATTAGAAGGGGGGGGGGTTTACTCCTGACCCAAATTCTTAATATACTCATACCGGTCGTAATTTCTGCTGTATTGTAACGAAACGCGGTATACGTCGTGGGTAACTCATGAGAAAGAAGTGTTGTAGAAATGAGCTGAATCGGTCAATCGGAAAGCGGGGGTTTAATTTGTAATATATTTCAATAGAAAAGCCCGTCAGACGTAGGTTCACAAAGCCGCCGCAAGGAGCGCTTTCAACCACTAGGGTGACTGTATCCTGTTCCTGCGTTAGATCAAAATACGATAATATGAGGTTTTTTGTATTTATTACGAAGTGTAATAGGTACCATGTGTAAACATAATTTGGAAGCAAATTATTAATTTATCAGTTACTCATTACAAATTTAAAAGAGAACTATTCATGTTTTTATTTTATTTATGTAGGATATTTTAAGCAAATTTTTCTGCAAAGCAATCTACACTACCCAAATTCTGAGGAAAGTGCTTAGTTATGCAGCTCCTGCCTGACGGACTTTTTGCAATGGATCTTTCTCATTCGTTGGGCATGACTTCTACCAAGATTCTTGTCAACGAAGTAAGAATAACGACCAATAAGGTTAAATTAAAATGTTGGTTGAGAATACTGTCAAGATGAAAAAAATGTAGAAAACTATGGTTGTTAAACGAGAAACATTTTCTAGAATGAAAAATATCAAACATTGAAAAAGAAACGATTTGTAAAATAATGCACTTTATTTAAGCAAAAGGATTATCAGAACCCAATGTAAGGAAATTACGAGAAAGTAAAGTAATTATGAAAAGAGAGGGAAATTAATAAGGGTTATGTAAAAAAAAAAAAAAAAAAAAAAAAAAAAAAAAAAAAAAAAAAAAAAAAAAATTACTAACCCTGAGAAAACAATAATATAGAAAATGATTATAAATTGCCCTAGATGAAACATTCTAGCCTGATAGTAAAAAAAAAAAAAGCATAATAATTAACAAATATAAAAAAGAAAAAGTAAATTATTATTATTTAAATGTTAACGTCCAATATTATTAACTATGAATTATGGGACGGGTTATCAGTAGGTTATCACCCTTTTCTAGCCAGGATAGGGCTGGTGCCTTTTCTTTTTTTTTTTTTTTTAGGGAAAAGCCACCACCCCATAGTGGGAATCGAACCCATGACTTTGAATTACTAATACTAATTTTAATAAATTGGAGGTAAAATATTACTAATTAGCTTCTAATTCGTATTAAGTCTTCCAGACAGTCAATTCTAAATACTTTTTTTTTTTTTCAATTATCATTAAATTATATTAATGTGAAAGAGAAAAGCCTGGCAATTAAAAAAAAAATTAAACAGTAAAATTAATGCCATTTGTTATAACTTAGTACGTAGATTTCACCAAGGTAGTACAAATTTAAAGAGGTTCTCCACACATGTCAGCCAATATAAAGAAATAAATTACCCCTTCGCGCAACATTACCCCCGAAACCATTCTGGTGTTAAGAGAAAATTGCTTACCCCTTGGAAACAATTTTAAAATGAAATCGTTCAGACGTACCATCTTGAATGTGGTCATTTAGGACGTTAGGCTAAATTTAATTGGCAAAATTGTATAGGAGTAGAAAACTAACCACTCCCCTCTCTCCACGCACTTCGCAGCTTATTTGCAATTCAAAAAATCCATTTACATAATTAGCAGTTATTTACTTTGAAAGGATCTGTATCGTTAAAGGACTAGGTTTTTATCTTCTACCATTTACAAGAGCAGAGCAATTATTGTCTCAGAAGAGAGTGGGGTTAGTTCGATTTGCATTATCACTCGTTGGCAAGATATAGAAAAGTCTGACTCATATTTTTTTTTTTTTTTTTTTTTTTTTTTTTTTTTTTTTTTTTTTTTTTTTTTTTTTTTTTGCTTTTATCTTCTTATCCCTAGTGTCATTTAGAAAGCTTCGATAAAAACAGTTAATATTTCGTCTTAATCTTTCGTGAAAAATGTAAAATAAAATCTCAATGCGCAACAAAATCGTAGGCATTTCTCTGAATGAGACCACTATATACAAATTTGCATTAGAACCATATTTGTAGGAAATCGTAGCCATTTCTTTGAATGAGACCACTATATACAAATTTGCGTTAGAACCATATTTGTAGGAAATCGTAGGCATTTCTCTGAATGAGACCACTATATACAAATTTGCATTAGAACCATATTTGTAGGAAATCGTAGGCATTTCTCTGAATGAGACCACTATATACAAATTTGCATTAGAACCATATTTGTAGGAAATCGTAGGCATTTCTCTGAATGAGACCACTATATACAAATTTGCATTAGAACCATATTTGTAGGAAATCGTAGGCATTTCTCTGAATGAGACCACTATATACAAATTTGCATTAGAACCATATTTGTAGGAAATCGTAGGCATTTCTCTGAATGAGACCACTATATACAAATTTGCATTAGAACCATATTTGTAGGAAATCGTAGGCATTTCTCTGAATGAGACCACTATATACAAATTTGCATTAGAACCATATTTGTAGGAAATCGTAGGCATTTCTCTGAATGAGACCACTATATACAAATTTGCATTAGGACCATATTTGTAGGAAATCGTAGGCATTTCTCTGAATGAGACCACTATATACAAATTTGCATTAGGACCATATTTGTAGGAAATCGTAGGCATTTCTCTGAATGAGACCACTATATACAAATTTGCATTAGAACCATATTTGTAGGAAATCGTAGGCATTTCTCTGAATGAGACCACTATATACAAATTTGCGTTAGAACCATATTTGTAGGAAATCGTAGGCATTTCTCTGAATGAGACCACTATATACAAATTTGCGTTAGAACCATATTTGTAGGAAATCGTAGGCATTTCTTTGAATGAGACCACTATATACAAATTTGCGTTAGAACCATATTTGTAGGAAATCGTAGGCATTTCTTTGAATGAGACCACTATATACAAATTTGCGTTAGAACCATATTTGTAGGAAATCGTAGGCATTTCTTTGAATGAGACCACTATATACAAATTTGCGTTAGAACCATATTTGTAGGAAATCGTAGGCATTTCTTTGAATGAGACCACTATATACAAATTTGCGTTAGAACCATATTTGTAGGAAATCGTAGGCATTTCTCTGAATGAGACCACTATATACAAATTTGCGTTAGAACCATATTTGTAGGAAATCGTAGGCATTTCTCTGAATGAGACCACTATATACAAATTTGCGTTAGAACCATATTTGTAGGAAATCGTAGGCATTTCTCTGAATGAGACCACTATATACAAATTTGCATTAGAACCATATTTGTAGGAAATCGTAGGCATTTCTCTGAATGAGACCACTATATACAAATTTGCGTTAGAACCATATTTGTAGGAAATCGTAGGCATTTCTCTGAATGAGACCACTATATACAAATTTGCGTTAGAACCATATTTGTAGGAAATCGTAGGCATTTCTCTGAATGAGACCACTATATACAAATTTGCATTAGAACCATATTTGTAGGAAATCGTAGGCATTTCTCTGAATGAGACCACTATATACAAATTTGCATTAGAACCATATTTGTAGGAAATCGTAGGCATTTCTCTGAATGAGACCACTATATACAAATTTGCGTTAGAACCATATTTGTAGGAAATCGTAGGCATTTCTCTGAATGAGACCACTATATACAAATTTGCATTAGAACCATATTTGTAGGAAATCGTAGGCATTTCTCTGAATGAGACCACTATATACAAATTTGCGTTAGAACCATATTTGTAGGAAATCGTAGGCATTTCTCTGAATGAGACCACTATATACAAATTTGCGTTAGAACCATATTTGTAGGAAATCGTAGGCATTTCTCTGAATGAGACCACTACATACAAATTTGCATTAGAACCATATTTGTAGGAAATCGTAGGCATTTCTCTGAATGAGACCACTATATACAAATTTGCATTAGAACCATATTTGTAGGAAATCGTAGGCATTTCTCTGAATGAGACCACTATATACAAATTTGCATTAGAACCATATTTGTAGGAAATCGTAGGCATTTCTCTGAATGAGACCACTATATACAAATTTGCATTAGGACCATATTTGTAGGAAATCGTAGGCATTTCTTTGAATGAGACCACTATATACAAATTTGCATTAGGACCATATTTGTAGGAAATCGTAGGCATTTCTCTGAATGAGACCACTATATACAAATTTGCATTAGAACCATATTTGTAGGAAATCGTAGGCATTTCTCTGAATGAGACCACTATATACAAATTTGCATTAGAACCATATTTGTAGGAAATCGTAGGCATTTCTCTGAATGAGACCACTATATACAAATTTGCATTAGAACCATATTTGTAGGAAATCGTAGGCATTTCTCTGAATGAGACCACTATATACAAATTTGCATTAGAACCATATTTGTAGGAAATCGTAGCCATTTCTCTGAATGAGACCACTATATACAAATTTGCATTAGAACCATATTTGTAGGAAATCGTAGCCATTTCTTTGAATGAGACCACTATATACAAATTTGCATTAGAACCATATTTGTAGGAAATCGTAGCCATTTCTTTGAATGAGACCACTATATACAAATTTGCATTAGAACCATATTTGTAGGAAATCGTAGCCATTTCTCTGAATGAGACCACTATATACAAATTTGCGTTAGAACCATATTTGTAGGAAATCGTAGGCATTTCTCTGAATGAGACCACTATATACAAATTTGCGTTAGAACCATATTTGTAGGAAATCGTAGGCATTTCTCTGAATGAGACCACTATATACAAATTTGCATTAGAACCATATTTGTAGGAAATCGTAGCCATTTCTCTGAATGAGACCACTATATACAAATTTGCATTAGAACCATATTTGTAGGAAATCGTAGCCATTTCTTTGAATGAGACCACTATATACAAATTTGCATTAGAACCATATTTGTAGGAAATCGTAGGCATTTCTCTGAATGAGACCACTATATACAAATTTGCGTTAGAACCATATTTGTAGGAAATCGTAGGCATTTCTCTGAATGAAACCACTATATACAAATTTGCGTTAGAACCATATTTGTAGGAAATCGTAGGCATTTCTTTGAATGAGACCACTATATACAAATTTGCATTAGAACCATATTTGTAGGAAATCGTAGGCATTTCTCTGAATGAGACCACTATATACAAATTTGCATTAGAACCATATTTGTAGGAAATCGTAGCCATTTCTTTGAATGAGACCACTATATACAAATTTGCATTAGAACCATATTTGTAGGAAATCGTAGCCATTTCTTTGAATGAGACCACTATATATAAATTTGCGTTAGAACCATATTTGTAGGAAATCGTAGGCATTTCTCTGAATGAGACCACTATATACAAATTTGCGTTAGAACCATATTTGTAGGAAATCGTAGGCATTTCTCTGAATGAGACCACTATATACAAATTTGCATTAGGACCATATTTGTAGGAAATCGTAGGCATTTCTTTGAATGAGACCACTATATACAAATTTGCATTAGGACCATATTTGTAGGAAATCGTAGGCATTTCTCTGAATGAGACCACTATATACAAATTTGCATTAGAACCATATTTGTAGGAAATCGTAGGCATTTCTCTGAATGAGACCACTATATACAAATTTGCATTAGAACCATATTTGTAGGAAATCGTAGGCATTTCTCTGAATGAGACCACTATATACAAATTTGCATTAGAACCATATTTGTAGGAAATCGTAGGCATTTCTCTGAATGAGACCACTATATACAAATTTGCATTAGAACCATATTTGTAGGAAATCGTAGCCATTTCTCTGAATGAGACCACTATATACAAATTTGCATTAGAACCATATTTGTAGGAAATCGTAGCCATTTCTTTGAATGAGACCACTATATACAAATTTGCATTAGAACCATATTTGTAGGAAATCGTAGCCATTTCTTTGAATGAGACCACTATATACAAATTTGCATTAGAACCATATTTGTAGGAAATCGTAGCCATTTCTCTGAATGAGACCACTATATACAAATTTGCGTTAGAACCATATTTGTAGGAAATCGTAGGCATTTCTCTGAATGAGACCACTATATACAAATTTGCGTTAGAACCATATTTGTAGGAAATCGTAGGCATTTCTCTGAATGAGACCACTATATACAAATTTGCATTAGAACCATATTTGTAGGAAATCGTAGCCATTTCTCTGAATGAGACCACTATATACAAATTTGCATTAGAACCATATTTGTAGGAAATCGTAGCCATTTCTTTGAATGAGACCACTATATACAAATTTGCATTAGAACCATATTTGTAGGAAATCGTAGGCATTTCTCTGAATGAGACCACTATATACAAATTTGCGTTAGAACCATATTTGTAGGAAATCGTAGGCATTTCTCTGAATGAAACCACTATATACAAATTTGCGTTAGAACCATATTTGTAGGAAATCGTAGGCATTTCTTTGAATGAGACCACTATATACAAATTTGCATTAGAACCATATTTGTAGGAAATCGTAGGCATTTCTCTGAATGAGACCACTATATACAAATTTGCATTAGAACCATATTTGTAGGAAATCGTAGCCATTTCTTTGAATGAGACCACTATATACAAATTTGCATTAGAACCATATTTGTAGGAAATCGTAGCCATTTCTTTGAATGAGACCACTATATATAAATTTGCGTTAGAACCATATTTGTAGGAAATCGTAGGCATTTCTCTGAATGAGACCACTATATACAAATTTGCGTTAGAACCATATTTGTAGGAAATCGTAGGCATTTCTCTGAATGAGACCACTATATACAAATTTGCATTAGAACCATATTTGTAGGAAATCGTAGGCATTTCTCTGAATGAGACCACTATATACAAATTTGCATTAGAACCATATTTGTAGGAAATCGTAGGCATTTCTCTGAATGAGACCACTATATACAAATTTGCATTAGAACCATATTTGTAGGAAATCGTAGGCATTTCTCTGAATGAGACCACTATATACAAATTTGCATTAGGACCATATTTGTAGGAAATCGTAGGCATTTCTCTGAATGAGACCACTATATACAAATTTGCATTAGGACCATATTTGTAGGAAATCGTAGGCATTTCTCTGAATGAGACCACTATACACAAATTTGCATTAGAACCATATTTGTAGGAAATCGTAGGCATTTCTCTGAATGAGACCACTATATACAAATTTGCGTTAGAACCATATTTGTAGGAAATCGTAGGCATTTCTTTGAATGAGACCACTATATACAAATTTGCGTTAGAACCATATTTGTAGGAAATCGTAGGCATTTCTTTGAATGAGACCACTATATACAAATTTGCATTAGAACCATATTTGTAGGAAATCGTAGGCATTTCTCTGAATGAGACCACTATATACAAATTTGCGTTAGAACCATATTTGTAGGAAATCGTAGGCATTTCTTTGAATGAGACCACTATATACAAATTTGCATTAGAACCATATTTGTAGGAAATCGTAGGCATTTCTCTGAATGAGACCACTATATACAAATTTGCGTTAGAACCATATTTGTAGGAAATCGTAGGCATTTCTCTGAATGAGACCACTATATACAAATTTGCGTTAGAACCATATTTGTAGGAAATCGTAGGCATTTCTCTGAATGAGACCACTATATACAAATTTGCATTAGAACCATATTTGTAGGAAATCGTAGGCATTTCTTTGAATGAGACCACTATATACAAATTTGCATTAGAACCATATTTGTAGGAAATCGTAGGCATTTCTCTGAATGAGACCACTATATACAAATTTGCATTAGAACCATATTTGTAGGAAATCGTAGGCATTTCTCTGAATGAGACCACTATATACAAATTTGCATTAGGACCATATTTGTAGGAAATCGTAGGCATTTCTTTGAATGAGACCACTATATACAAATTTGCATTAGGACCATATTTGTAGGAAATCGTAGGCATTTCTCTGAATGAGACCACTATATACAAATTTGCATTAGAACCATATTTGTAGGAAATCGTAGGCATTTCTCTGAATGAGACCACTATATACAAATTTGCATTAGAACCATATTTGTAGGAAATCGTAGCCATTTCTTTGAATGAGACCACTATATACAAATTTGCATTAGAACCATATTTGTAGGAAATCGTAGCCATTTCTTTGAATGAGACCACTATATACAAATTTGCATTAGAACCATATTTGTAGGAAATCGTAGCCATTTCTTTGAATGAGACCACTATATACAAATTTGCATTAGAACCATATTTGTAGGAAATCGTAGCCATTTCTTTGAATGAGACCACTATATACAAATTTGCGTTAGAACCATATTTGTAGGAAATCGTAGGCATTTCTCTGAATGAGACCACTATATACAAATTTGCGTTAGAACCATATTTGTAGGAAATCGTAGGCATTTCTCTGAATGAGACCACTATATACAAATTTGCGTTAGAACCATATTTGTAGGAAATCGTAGCCATTTCTCTGAATGAGACCACTATATACAAATTTGCGTTAGAACCATATTTGTAGGAAATCGTAGGCATTTCTCTGAATGAGACCACTATATACAAATTTGCGTTAGAACCATATTTGTAGGAAATCGTAGGCATTTCTCTGAATGAGACCACTATATACAAATTTGCATTAGAACCATATTTGTAGGAAATCGTAGCCATTTCTCTGAATGAGACCACTATATACAAATTTGCATTAGAACCATATTTGTAGGAAATCGTAGCCATTTCTTTGAATGAGACCACTATATACAAATTTGCATTAGAACCATATTTGTAGGAAATCGTAGGCATTTCTCTGAATGAGACCACTATATACAAATTTGCGTTAGAACCATATTTGTAGGAAATCGTAGGCATTTCTCTGAATGAAACCACTATATACAAATTTGCGTTAGAACCATATTTGTAGGAAATCGTAGGCATTTCTTTGAATGAGACCACTATATACAAATTTGCATTAGAACCATATTTGTAGGAAATCGTAGGCATTTCTCTGAATGAGACCACTATATACAAATTTGCATTAGAACCATATTTGTAGGAAATCGTAGCCATTTCTTTGAATGAGACCACTATATACAAATTTGCATTAGAACCATATTTGTAGGAAATCGTAGCCATTTCTTTGAATGAGACCACTATATATAAATTTGCGTTAGAACCATATTTGTAGGAAATCGTAGGCATTTCTCTGAATGAGACCACTATATACAAATTTGCGTTAGAACCATATTTGTAGGAAATCGTAGGCATTTCTCTGAATGAGACCACTATATACAAATTTGCATTAGAACCATATTTGTAGGAAATCGTAGGCATTTCTCTGAATGAGACCACTATATACAAATTTGCATTAGAACCATATTTGTAGGAAATCGTAGGCATTTCTCTGAATGAGACCACTATATACAAATTTGCATTAGAACCATATTTGTAGGAAATCGTAGGCATTTCTCTGAATGAGACCACTATATACAAATTTGCATTAGGACCATATTTGTAGGAAATCGTAGGCATTTCTCTGAATGAGACCACTATATACAAATTTGCATTAGGACCATATTTGTAGGAAATCGTAGGCATTTCTCTGAATGAGACCACTATATACAAATTTGCATTAGAACCATATTTGTAGGAAATCGTAGGCATTTCTCTGAATGAGACCACTATATACAAATTTGCGTTAGAACCATATTTGTAGGAAATCGTAGGCATTTCTTTGAATGAGACCACTATATACAAATTTGCGTTAGAACCATATTTGTAGGAAATCGTAGGCATTTCTTTGAATGAGACCACTATATACAAATTTGCATTAGAACCATATTTGTAGGAAATCGTAGGCATTTCTCTGAATGAGACCACTATATACAAATTTGCGTTAGAACCATATTTGTAGGAAATCGTAGGCATTTCTTTGAATGAGACCACTATATACAAATTTGCATTAGAACCATATTTGTAGGAAATCGTAGGCATTTCTCTGAATGAGAACACTATATACAAATTTGCGTTAGAACCATATTTGTAGGAAATCGTAGGCATTTCTCTGAATGAGACCACTATATACAAATTTGCGTTAGAACCATATTTGTAGGAAATCGTAGGCATTTCTCTGAATGAGACCACTATATACAAATTTGCATTAGAACCATATTTGTAGGAAATCGTAGGCATTTCTTTGAATGAGACCACTATATACAAATTTGCATTAGAACCATATTTGTAGGAAATCGTAGGCATTTCTCTGAATGAGACCACTATATACAAATTTGCATTAGAACCATATTTGTAGGAAATCGTAGGCATTTCTCTGAATGAGACCACTATATACAAATTTGCATTAGGACCATATTTGTAGGAAATCGTAGGCATTTCTTTGAATGAGACCACTATATACAAATTTGCATTAGGACCATATTTGAAGGAAATCGTAGGCATTTCTCTGAATGAGACCACTATATACAAATTTGCATTAGGACCATATTTGTAGGAAATCGTAGGCATTTCTTTGAATGAGACCACTATATACAAATTTGCATTAGGACCATATTTGTAGGAAATCGTAGGCATTTCTCTGAATGAGACCACTATATACAAATTTGCATTAGAACCATATTTGTAGGAAATCGTAGGCATTTCTCTGAATGAGACCACTATATACAAATTTGCATTAGAACCATATTTGTAGGAAATCGTAGCCATTTCTTTGAATGAGACCACTATATACAAATTTGCATTAGAACCATATTTGTAGGAAATCGTAGCCATTTCTTTGAATGAGACCACTATATACAAATTTGCATTAGAACCATATATGTAGGAAATCGTAGCCATTTCTTTGAATGAGACCACTATATACAAATTTGCATTAGAACCATATTTGTAGGAAATCGTAGCCATTTCTCTGAATGAGACCACTATATACAAATTTGCGTTAGAACCATATTTGTAGGAAATCGTAGGCATTTCTCTGAATGAGACCACTATATACAAATTTGCGTTAGAACCATATTTGTAGGAAATCGTAGCCATTTCTTTGAATGAGACCACTATATACAAATTTGCGTTAGAACCATATTTGTAGGAAATCGTAGCCATTTCTTTGAATGAGACCACTATATACAAATTTGCATTAGAACCATATTTGTAGGAAATCGTAGCCATTTCTTTGAATGAGACCACTATATACAAATTTGCATTAGAACCATATTTGTAGGAAATCGTAGCCATTTCTCTGAATGAGACCACTATATACAAATTTGCATTAGAACCATATTTGTAGGAAATCGTAGCCATTTCTTTGAATGAGACCACTATATACAAATTTGCATTAGAACCATATTTGTAGGAAATCGTAGCCATTTCTTTGAATGAGACCACTATATACAAATTTGCATTAGAAACATATTTGTAGGAAATCGTAGGCATTTCTCTGAATGAGACCACTATATACAAATTTGCATTAGAACCATATTTGTAGGAAATCGTAGGCATTTCTCTGAATGAGACCACTATATACAAATTTGCATTAGAAACATATTTGTAGGAAATCGTAGGCATTTCTCTGAATGAGACCACTATATACAAATTTGCATTAGAACCATATTTGTAGGAAATCGTAGGCATTTCTCTGAATGAGACCACTATATACAAATTTGCATTAGAACCATATTTGTAGGAAATCGTAGGCATTTCTCTGAATGAGACCACTATATACAAATTTGCATTAGAACCATATTTGTAGGAAATCGTAGCCATTTCTTTGAATGATACCACTATATACAAATTTGCATTAGAACCATATTTGTAGGAAATCGTAGGCATTTCTCTGAATGAGACCACTATATACAAATTTGCATTAGAACCATATTTGTAGGAAATCGTAGCCATTTCTTTGAATGAGACCACTATATACAAATTTGCATTAGAACCATATTTGTAGGAAATCGTAGGCATTTCTCTGAATGAGACCACTATATACAAATTTGCATTAGAACCATATTTGTAGGAAATCGTAGGCATTTCTCTGAATGAGACCACTATATACAAATTTGCGTTAGAACCATATTTGTAGGAAATCGTAGCCATTTCTCTGAATGAGACCACTATATACAAATTTGCATTAGAACCATATTTGTAGGAAATCGTAGGCATTTCTCTGAATGAGACCACTATATACAAATTTGCGTTAGAACCATATTTGTAGGAAATCGTAGCCATTTCTCTGAATGAGACCACTATATACAAATTTGCGTTAGAACCATATTTGTAGGAAATCGTAGGCATTTCTCTGAATGAGACCACTATATACAAATTTGCATTAGAACCATATTTGTAGGAAATCGTAGCCATTTCTTTGAATGAGACCACTATATACAAATTTGCATTAGAACCATATTTGTAGGAAATCGTAGCCATTTCTTTGAATGAGACCACTATATACAAATTTGCATTAGAACCATATTTGTAGGAAATCGTAGGCATTTCTCTGAATGAGACCACTATATACAAATTTGCGTTAGAACCATATTTGTAGGAAATCGTAGGCATTTCTCTGAATGAGACCACTATATACAAATTTGCGTTAGAACCATATTTGTAGGAAATCGTAGGCATTTCTTTGAATGAGACCACTATATACAAATTTGCATTAGAACCATATTTGTAGGAAATCGTAGGCATTTCTCTGAATGAGACCACTATATACAAATTTGCATTAGAACCATATTTGTAGGAAATCGTAGCCATTTCTTTGAATGAGACCACTATATACAAATTTGCATTAGAACCATATTTGTAGGAAATCGTAGCCATTTCTTTGAATGAGACCACTATATATAAATTTGCGTTAGAACCATATTTGTAGGAAATCGTAGGCATTTCTCTGAATGAGACCACTATATACAAATTTGCGTTAGAACCATATTTGTAGGAAATCGTAGGCATTTCTCTGAATGAGACCACTATATACAAATTTGCGTTAGAACCATATTTGTAGGAAATCGTAGCCATTTCTTTGAATGAGACCACTATATACAAATTTGCATTAGAACCATATTTGTAGGAAATCGTAGGCATTTCTCTGAATGAGACCACTATATACAAATTTGCGTTAGAACCATATTTGTAGGAAATCGTAGGCATTTCTTTGAATGAGACCACTATATACAAATTTGCATTAGAACCATATTTGTAGGAAATCGTAGGCATTTCTCTGAATGAGACCACTATATACAAATTTGCATTAGAACCATATTTGTAGGAAATCGTAGCCATTTCTTTGAATGAGACCACTATATACAAATTTGCATTAGAACCATATTTGTAGGAAATCGTAGCCATTTCTTTGAATGAGACCACTATATATAAATTTGCGTTAGAACCATATTTGTAGGAAATCGTAGGCATTTCTCTGAATGAGACCACTATATACAAATTTGCGTTAGAACCATATTTGTAGGAAATCGTAGGCATTTCTCTGAATGAGACCACTATATACAAATTTGCGTTAGAACCATATTTGTAGGAAATCGTAGCCATTTCTTTGAATGAGACCACTATATACAAATTTGCATTAGAACCATATTTGTAGGAAATCGTAGGCATTTCTCTGAATGAGACCACTATATACAAATTTGCGTTAGAACCATATTTGTAGGAAATCGTAGGCATTTCTCTGAATGAGACCACTATATACAAATTTGCATTAGAACCATATTTGTAGGAAATCGTAGGCATTTCTTTGAATGAGACCACTATATACAAATTTGCATTAGAACCATATTTGTAGGAAATCGTAGGCATTTCTCTGAATGAGACCACTATATACAAATTTGCATTAGAACCATATTTGTAGGAAATCGTAGCCATTTCTTTGAATGAGACCACTATATACAAATTTGCATTAGAACCATATTTGTAGGAAATCGTAGCCATTTCTCTGAATGAGACCACTATATACAAATTTGCGTTAGAACCATATTTGTAGGAAATCGTAGGCATTTCTCTGAATGAGACCACTATATACAAATTTGCATTAGAACCATATTTGTAGGAAATCGTAGGCATTTCTCTGAATGAGACCACTATATACAAATTTGCATTAGAACCATATTTGTAGGAAATCGTAGGCATTTCTCTGAATGAGAACACTATATACAAATTTGCATTAGAACCATATTTGTAGGAAATCGTAGGCATTTCTCTGAATGAGACCACTATATACAAATTTGCATTAGAACCATATTTGTAGGAAATCGTAGGCATTTCTCTGAATGAGACCACTATATACAAATTTGCGTTAGAACCATATTTGTAGGAAATCGTAGGCATTTCTCTGAATGAGACCACTATATACAAATTTGCATTAGAACCATATTTGTAGGAAATCGTAGCCATTTCTCTGAATGAGACCACTATATACAAATTTGCGTTAGAACCATATTTGTAGGAAATCGTAGGCATTTCTCTGAATGAGTCCACTATATACAAATTTGCATTAGAACCATATTTGTAGGAAATCGTAGGCATTTCTCTGAATGAGACCACTATATACAAATTTGCATTAGAACCATATTTGTAGGAAATCGTAGGCATTTCTCTGAATGAGAACACTATATACAAATTCGCGTTAGAACCATATTTGTAGGAAATCGTAGGCATTTCTCTGAATGAGACCACTATATACAAATTTGCATTAGAACCATATTTGTAGGAAATCGTAGGCATTTCTCTGAATGAGACCACTATATACAAATTTGCGTTAGAACCATATTTGTAGGAAATCGTAGGCATTTCTTTGAATGAGACCACTATATACAAATTTGCATTAGAACCATATTTGTAGGAAATCGTAGGCATTTCTCTGAATGAGACCACTATATACAAATTTGCATTAGAACCATATTTGTAGGAAATCGTAGGCATTTCTCTGAATGAGACCACTATATACAAATTTGCATTAGAAACATATTTGTAGGAAATCTAATAAGCTTTAGAATGGAAGTGTTACATTTACAACGATAACCGGCTTCGAGAAATATATCCGAAAATCCCAAGGAAAATTTATTTTTTACATTTTCCTCGAAAAAGATATATTTATAGTATAAATTTTATACATATATAACCATGACAATGGCTGCATTAGATAGTTAACAAAAATGTCAACAATTTTTGTATGTTCAGACAGAAGTCCAATAATTATTTATTTTGCATTTATTTATAGGAAGTACATAGCAAAATGATTCGCACTTTATAAAAAAAAGCCCGTCACGCAGGAGCTGCATAACTAAGCACTTACCTCAGAATTGGTTATTGTCGAGTGCATTCCTGAATAATTTGCTTAAAATAACCTATATAGATAAATAAAATAAAAACATGGTAAAAATGAAGTTTCACGCCCTCAAAACCGATTTCTTTCAAATTTTGTACCATAACGTATTTTCGCCAACGGCCATAGCCACGTTGAATACACCGGTTCCCATAGATCACCGAAGTTAAGCAAGGTCGGGCGTGGTCAGTACCTGAATGGGTGACCGACCACGTGCTGTTGGCATTATAAAAGGGCGGCAACCTATAGATAGCCCGGCGCTAATGGCCAAGATGTAGATGCGCCGTAAAAAAAAAAAAAAAAAAAAAAAAAAAAAAAAAATAACGTATTTTCATGCACTAAACATGAATACGTTAAAAAAAACCTTCGCATTTAACCAGGAAAGAAGTTATTAAGCACTAAAGTTAATAGAATAATTAATAGAATTCTATTAATTTTAGCGAGTTGGATTGACTGGGGTTTTGTTATCTTCTTGAGTGAGCGTAGCGAGCGGAAAAGCTTAGCACCCTTAAGCGACAGGTGACGACGGGTGAGGATGCCCTTAAAATTAACACTATTTTTGAATACATAGTTTCTGAACATTTCAAATGAGAGTTCTCTGTTTCCCAATGTTACATATCTGCGCATGCGCGTGTTTATAAATACGCTAATAATACCTTCCTAACAGTGAACTTTAGTGCTTAATATTATATTCTATTAGAATTCTATTAATTTTAGCGAGTTGGATTGACTGGGGTTTTGTTATCTTCTTGAGCGAGCGGAAACGCATAGCATGTATGCCTTAAAGTCATCATTTATGCCTTAAAGTCGTCACAAATTTAGTTGTTTACATTAGCTCTCATAACCCGCATAACAGTGAACTTTAGTGCTTAATAACTTCTTTCCTAGTTAAATGCGAAGGTTTTTTTTTTTTAACGTATTCGTGTTTAGTGCATCAAAATACGTTATTGTACAAAATTTGAAAGAAATCGGTTTTGAGGGCGTGAAAATTCATTTTTACCAGAAACATAAATAGTTCTGCTCTTTTGAATTTGTTATAAGCACCTGTTTCAATTATTACTTTTCTAATTAATTTCCTTCCAGAGTTTTGTATATGCGTGGTACTACATTACGTAATAAATACACAAAGCTTTACATTGTCGACTATTGATCTTGATGAATAATAATAGAAACGGGAAACAGTAATAATGCAGCACAGGATACAGTGTCCCCTAGCGGCAGACAACAAAACTTTACGGCCCACAGATTTATATCAAAACAGTCACTCCTACTGGGAGTTTCGCGAACCAACGTTTGGCGGGAAAATTCAATTCAAACATAGTACAAAGTAATCCCCCACTTCCGGGGGGGGGGGCTAGGCCGATTTAATTCCTTTGTACAACACTTCTTTCATATTCGATATCCAGGACATATACCGCGTTTCGTTACAATACCACAGAAATTACGACCGGTATGAGCAAATTAGTAATTTGGGTCTGGAGTAAACCCCCCTTCCTAATGAACTGATTTAGTTCTTTTTTACAACACATTTTTCTCTATAGTTGACCAGAACGAATACCGAGTTTCGTTGAAATATAACTAAAATAACGACTAGTATTGACAAATAACTGTTTTTGCTCCGGAGTTCAATCAATCGTTTATATAATATTCTGGTCAAAATAAACATATATTTTTATAAGTTAAAAAAAAATAGTAAATATAATAGGTAATGTTTTTGTAAAAAATAAACTTATTTAAAATTTTAAATATTTTTGGGTTTTACCAATTTATGTACTGTCCTATATAAACAATTCTTGTAAGTTAATAGGTCAGTCGATTTCTTCTCTTTCTCCGTATTTTGTCAGTATGTGTTTAATTGTCAGTGAAACATCTCAAATTGTAAAATTTGGTTCGATATTGCCTTATAAATGGTTTTATTCGTTTCGCTACGTTAATGAACCTACAAAAATGTAGCTACAAGCCTATGAACACAAAAACGTAAGCGTTACAATTTTTCTTAATGGCTGCGAATGAGCGAACTGATATATATATATATATATATATATGTATATATATAACGCCTGCATTTTTCTCTATGTGATGGTATTGTTGGGCAAAGGTGCGATATATCAGATGGTAGATACCAGAATACCCCAACAGAAAAAACTATGGCCTCCGTAAAAAAGATTTCGTAAAAATATAATAGGCACTTCAAAAGATAAAGGGGAAAATAAAATAAAGGTCTAGAGAAAATAGCTGTTATTCAAAATAATTGCCCACACGAGGCAAATAACTCTTTGCCGAATTTTCCACTGAAATATTAGCCAATATTTTGTGAATAATTCTTCAGAAAGCCAACATTTGCCATAAATATAAAAGGGGGTTTGATTTATTTATTAATATCAGCCTAATTAATGAAAGCTATTAATTCCGAACTTTCGAATGAAAACTTTATACATGTAAATAATTAAATGAAAATAGCTTCTGTAAAATTATATTTGTTGTAATCACCAAATCTAGCTAATTAACTGAGTTAGGTAAATCATTAAAAATTAATTTTGAATGATTTTTATAAATTTGCGATTTACATCAAATGGTCAAATAAATAATTTGATTCCAGAATAAACTCCTGATCGTAATGGACAGATTTATTTTATTTTTTCAAGACACCTTTTTATAATATATGACGTATGGACGGTATGGACAATTTGGTAATTTAGGTCCAGAAACCTCTCCCCTCCGGGTGGAATAATTAAATTTAATTGACTGGTTACGGCTTAAATGTAGAATTTCCAAAAAATTGCATTTTTTTAAAGATTTGTCCTGCTAAGTTTATTAAAAGAAACTAAAAGAAATAATATTTTTGTACTTTTATACATTTTTTAGCTTTTTTCGTGTAAATAATGATTAGAAATTTTCAGATAAGTCAATGCGGGTTGGCACGATTTTTCAATCATCATTTGAGAATACAGTTTCGATCATTGTGATTGGGTATAATAAGGCTCTGATTTCACCGACAACTAGGGCGTGTATTTTAATTCATTGATAATCAATTCGGCACTCCCATTCCATTGAGAAAGATGAATTATTAAAGCTGTGGATAATTCAAGTTTATTACAATGATATAACCGAAACCCGAATAATTGATAGACATCATTAATAATTTTCTGCATATCTAGTATCTATATGATAGTATCTATTTGTATTATGATGTTATCTAGTTCTATTATTAGACTATCTAGCCTAGAACCAATCATTATATCCATTCTGTACATGTTTATGCAATAGGTTTTCTTTAGCAGGATCATTATAAAGTTGAGGCATGTATAAATATTATTTCACAGCGGGATTAATGATATATTATTACTTACGGTTTTGGGTGCAAATTAATAGAGTAAGCGGCTCCTACTTACAAAGTATCTACACTCTATCCTATTTGAAGCCGGGTCACGAAGGAATGGGTGAAAACTTATTTCATTTGGTCCGCACCGAAAGAGGCAAATTTCCTTCTTAATTCAATACAGCCATATTTTTCAAAAGACATCTATTCTATAATTTTCCTCATTTTAGCACGGTTCCTCCCTCCCTCCATATGGAGGGAACCTGGTTTGCCTGTTCGCTCTCGCACACGCTCAAAAATGGTCCAAAATTCGCAACAAAAACACTTTGTCCAATTTAAAAGGTCAAGTTCGTTAAGCAGCAGAATCTGGCTAACGGAACACGGTTGTACGGGCGAAATTCGCGCGATGAAAATCGTTGCGCTTAGAGTTTTACGTTTATAGACTTGCAGGTACACTTTTTATAGGTTGTTTAACGTAGGAAAACGAATGAAACAATTATTATTATCATATATATATATACAGGGTGTCCCGTAATTGTCTAGTCATATTGTGGGAGGTGATAAATACTATTTCACAGCGGGAAATAATATATATTTAAATATTATTTCACCCTTAGGGGAACAAAAAATGTTCTAAGACGATTTTCCGAATTCTCACACATTAGGGAGAAAACGTCGTTTTATTGTTTTGTAGAGACAAACGTGGTTTTTAGAAGAATAAACGTTGTAGCTCCGGCCCAGATGGTTCTATTAGAACGGAAGTGAAACCAATCGAAAGCTGAGTAAATTTACTATAAGACTAGTTGATATTAAACGTAAAAAGACAGGAATGTAAGTATGTCTATCTTACCATAAGAAAGCTATTTTAAATTTCCTGACATTTTCTTGATATTTCTTACCAAGGTTACTCCTCAATGGTTAGGATATGAGATTTCCGGGTTTCAGAAAAACTTCTTCATTTACCCAGTTTTCCATTCATGTATCACAACCCTGTGTTGTTGAAGTATGTAAACGATTTAGGAACAAAAGTTTAAAAAAAAACACATATATGTATAAAGAAAATTATATTTTTTTCTCCAGATTATTCAAAAAGCTTAAAAGAAATATTTGTTTTTAGAAATATTTACTTAAATATTAAGTAAATATTTACATAGAACAATAAAAAAAGTTAATTCCATGAAAATTAAAAAAAAAAAACCTAAAACAGAAATTAAATAAAATACACATTTATTTCGAATTAGTTAATTACAGTAACTAATACTGGGCCCAGGAGGTGGGCATTAATGAGCCCCAACCATACAGTAACCCCAAAAATTATTATTTTTACCTAGATCACGCATTTGAACACATTTTTACAGGTTTTTATAATTAGAAAACAAATGCTTTACCTCGAATTGATACTGATGGCTTCGCTTGTGAACCGTCCTGGGATTCTCGTGAGCCCATATGTGTTTGTTGTGGTAATTAAATATCCCATCCCTAATAAATAAGCTGTAGATTGTCCTGTAAAAATGTGTTCAAATGCGTGATCTAGGTAAAAATAATAATTTTTCAGGTTAATGTGTGATTACGCAGTTTCTGTACATCCGACTTTTATATTTCATTACTCATTTTCATTTTTGTGTGTGTGTGTGTATTTTTCTTGATTATTGCATTTAATCGGGGGCGAGGTTAGCTCAGTGGTAGAGCACTGGACTAATAAGCTGTAGCCCTGAGTTCAAATCCCCAGCAAGCACTAAAGATTTTTTCTTCTAGTGTCTTGGTCAATGGGTTGAATTTGGCCTCCCTGACCATCCCTAGGCCAACCCAGCCTTTAATTAATTTAATAATGGGTACCTTGGGTGCTAATGACTCCAACAGTCGAAGCAGCCAAGGGGAAAATCAGGCGGTGGGAGTAGTACTGACCACACTGTGTGCCGTATGGTCATGAATCAGATACCTCTATAGTATCTGCCCCTCAGGGACCTCGTGGCCTGTTACGGGACTGATTTTTTTTTTTTTTTTTTTTTTTTTTTTTTTTTTCATTTAATCATATTATTATTATTATTATTATTATTTTTTGTACATAATCATAACATTGTGGAAATCAAATATTTATCAGCAAGATACGCCTAAGCTATTTTATTGTCGCTATATTACCGGCACGCTGCTAAATCCTGTTTCTAAGTTCCTGCGACGACTCTCAATTGTATTTTTTATTACACGATTGACATTTTAATTCGTATATAGTACTAGCTGTGCACGCAAATTCCTCCGCGTGGAATAGTGACTTTAAGTAGAATTGTTTGGATATATCTTTCAGTTTATTTTGGATTATAAACACCGTCGTTCGTGTATTTTAAAAAAATCTAGTTTACACTAATGCTTCCCTTCATACGATATCAAACTTATATCTGGGATCGAAGCATACAGGCTGCTAGGATTGCTAACACGTGACAGAGCCACATAAAGCTGACCGTGCGAAAAACAGCTCATACTCAGATCCGCACCCACAACTTTTAGTTTCTGACCTTGGGCTTTATTAATCGTCATCGCGAAACATAGGTCACTGGAAACTAGATTCTAAGCTTATATATTATTAAGATTCTTTTAATTGGCACGGATTTTTTATTTTATGAACCGATTGACATGAAACAAACAATAAATGTTAAGTGAAGCTTACCACAATATATCAGCGAAACTGGCATATAATATAAACCGTTTCTGGGATTGGCATGCACAAACGCACTCAAAAATATATTGGCCCCCAATAATATTTTTTCTCATATATTTTCCATATACAGACAGCGATTCCTTACATTTTTATTATATGTATAGATATTTGGTCTCTTTATACATGATTTTAATTTAGCATAAATTCGACTAATTGATTTTATATATTTTACTACGCATATGTACAAGCAATACCAATAATAACTGTTAAAGATTACCAGAAATATTAAGGTTAAGTACTAAGTTTACAATAATTCTTCAGTGACTTAGCTATTCCCTAAGTTCGCACCCATTATCTCGGAGCATGCATACTTTAAGGGACTTCGCTTCTGGCTGGTTAGATTAATTTTCTTAATGACTTTTGGATACTTTAAGTAAGCTTTTAGCTACGTAAGAATCTACTTAAGTAATGTGGACAAGTTCAAGTTAATCTTATTATCTGTGCTTACAGCGTTTTATCGATCATGAGACGGACGAGACGAGAAGAAATACTGACATGATTATAAATCTAATAAGCTAATGCATAATGAAAAGAGACCAGGAATAGTCTGATAGCCGTACAACATTTTAATAACTGTAATAACTATTGAACCCTTACAAACGAACAGTTCAAGACTTCTGGACATTTTTCAAGTAAACTAGTATTATACATTTTTTTACACCAAAAATAATAGCAGATTTAAAATCAGCACCCCAAGAAACCCTAATATAGTGAATATCATTGAATACAAAAAATAATGATTTGTAAGCGAAAAAGTAATGTGGTGTTTTAGAATTCAATATCACCCCTTGAGATAATCCGATTTTTGCGTCATTGAAATCTTTCGAAAGAACATAGACTCCTTTTTCTAATAATATAAATGACTATTGTATTATCTCAAATGATACTTGCAAAAAATGGTTCTCAAAATAAAAATAAAATGTAAACTTTTTTGCATATAAAGTCAATTCCACGTAGAAACATCCCGATTGAACGAAACTGTGTCACATTATGGCCTTTATCGACCCTCCAAGTTTGTTTTGAATCGGATACATATTCTTTGAAATATGGCCTGATTGGTGAATCTTTAACAAAATTTTAAGGATCTCCCCTTAGCAAAATTTAAAATACATTTTTTTTTTATTTTTCTAATATTCCCAAAATTTGAGTTTAGGGGTTTTTTAATGTGCTAAAAATGAATCTGACATCCGTTTTTAAATAAAAAATTGTTTTACATACTGGACTCTATAGAAGTCATTATTCTGCCAAAATATTCCATATGCCTACATTTAAAAAGTTATCGATAATAAAAAAAAAATTTTGATTTAAAAACGGATGTCAGATTCGTTTTTAGCATATACCCGAATCAAACCAAACTTGGAGGGTCGATAAAGGCCATAATGTGACACATTTTCGTTCAATCGGGATGTTTCTACGTGTTCTGGAATTGACTTTATATCCAAAAAAGTTTACATTTTATTTTTATTTTGAGAACCATTTTTCGCAAGTATCATTTGAGATAATACAATGGTCATTTATATGGTTAGAAAAAGGACTCTATCTTCTTTCGAAAGATTTACAAATATTTAGCCTCTTCCAGGCTGGGAAAAATCATTATTTTTTTGTTTTCAATGATATTCACTATATTAGGGTTTCTTGGGGTGCTGATTTTAAATCTGCTATTATTTTTGGTGTAAACAAATGTATAATACTAGTTTACTTGAAAAATGCTCAGAAGTCTTGAACAGTTTGTAAGGGTTCAATAGTTATTACACAAAAAATAAAGCACTTTCTACCTATTTTATTTTATTGCTCGGCTCCTAAGGCGCATTGGACGGAACGCTCGGACATATGTCGACTATTTTTCGATGTAGAATCACCAGAAAAAATTTGATCCAAATCGGTGACCCCATCGCTGTATACTCCCCTTGTTAGCTGTAGAAGGAGCCATAAGATGATGTTTTCTAATACTACCTTGTAACTTTTTTCTTTATACATTTTTTTTTTTATAAGCTAAACTTCTTCCTTAACTAATCAAAAATAATATCCAAGAGTGTTTATGCGAAGAAAAAAATTTTGAATGAGCCAACTATACGATTTTCCGACTGAAATCCCGATGCCGAGTGAACGCGGTGCGGATTTGGAGATAATATTTTTGAGCGAGCTCTGATTGGTCCCTTTCCAATAGTTAAATTTCTTTTTGGTCCTCCTTTAATACATTTCCAAATTAAAACCCATTTATTTTTATTACAACAAAGTATGAAAATAAATTAAATAGGAAAGACATGAACATTTCAGAGCATTAAACTTTAAAGTCCTTTTCTCATAACTAAGTTTTTCAAATCGGGCGTTGCTCAGGCGTCTTCAATTTTAGCCCGATGATCAACTTCAAATTTTATCTGCAGCTTCCTCATGGTATTTGCTAGCAAAGTAAGGATTTTAGGACGGATTGTCGACGGATTTTTTTAATATAAAATTAATAATTGCAGACCATTTTCGAAAAAATTAATATTTCTTAAATATCCTACGTACTTTACTAGATTTAACCTTCTTCTTTCGAAATAATTTTGGTTTGTCGTTCAGAGATTAATAAATGCCGCCCGTGAAAAACGAGGGTTTCCGTTTGTCACACACAGCGCCGCCATTATTTTTTTTTTCAAAGAATTGAATCGTATTTTTTTTTATACTTTAATATCCCATATAAAACGTTTGATATAAAGAATTGAAAAATATTGATTTACTTATAATTTCAAGAAAATGACTTTAATTTTGATCGCACATGGTAGTATTACCCCCCTAATGTATTATTATTTATATATATTTATAACTTTGCGATAAATATAGCAATGTTATAGATTGTGGGTAGAGAATAGCGAGGTTAGTTAGCAACATGTATCCTAAAATTAGAATTTATATGCTTGCCGATCCTTTTCTATGTATAAGTTCATCAAAATCCAATTAAAACTATTAACTAATAAAGTTCCCTTGGAATAAGGTTTTCCAACAAATTGGATATTCATTGGAAAGGAAATAAAGCAATCCTCCCACTAGACCTATCCAATCCATCCAAGAGGTCTTGGTTGGAGTAACCCCGGGACAGGAGACGGGATGACTCTCCCATCAGTGGATGGTGGGGGGTTCCATTCCTGCCTTAATTTACTCAATTCAATTCTCTTCCTTCGTTCTACTTTTAGAATTTTCTAATTCCTCTTCTCTCATGTTCTTACTTCTTGATTCCTCTATGCTCCCCTTTCGGACCAATATAATAAATAGTCCGTCAAGCAGGACTTTCCTCAGAATTTGGGTAGTGTAGACTGCATTTCTGAATAATTTCCTTTAAAAAAAGCTATATAAAAAAAATAGAAACATGAATTGTTCTTCTGTTTTACTTTTGTAATCAGTAACTGTTCAATTATTAATTTTGTAATTAATTTGCTTCCAGAATTATGTTTATGCTTGGTACTACACTACTTAATAAGTACACACAAACTTCATATTTTCGTCATTTTATCTACACATGGACAAAGGGAAACAAATCCTCCTGAATGGACGGTGTACCCTATGTGATGAAGAAGATGCTCCCTAGGAATGTAAGGACCTACCTACTGAAGATCTTCAATACAGCCTTCCGCACTGGAGACTTCCCCGAGACATGGAAGCACGCCGTGGAGGTCCCTCTTCGAAAACCACAGAAGCCATGAGCAAGATCTTCGAAAAGTTTATCCTTTCTCGTGGGTTAAAGCACTGCACGGATGAGAACGTCGTCCCCCGGAACAGACTGGCTTTCGGCCCGGGCTCTCCAGTGATCACCACGTCGCCAAGCACCAGAACACCTTTATCTCCCTGGATTGTACAAAGGCGTTCGATTGACAGGTGCTAATGCATTAGCTGCGGTGCTACGGATTCCTGGCACAGCTCTTCAAGATTCTTCAGAGCTACTGCAGTCGACCGCCAACGTGTGGAGTGTCCTAGGGATCGGTGTTGGGTCTAGTGCTGTTCACCATTTACACAACCCACATCGTGAGGATGCAGTTTCCTCATGTCGCCTTGGCTGCATACGGTGACTACATTGGCATACTCCTCCTGCTTCAACGCCGGAGTAGCCCTTTGGAGGGCTCATCGTGAGGATGCAGTTTCCTCATGTCGCCTTGGCTGCCTACGGTAACAACATTGGCATCTACTCCTGCTTGAACGCCGGAGTAGCCCTTAGGAGGGCTCATCGTGAGGATGCAGTTTCCTCATGTCGCCTTGGCTGCCTACGGTAACAACATTGGCATACTCCTCCTGCTTCAACGCCGGAGTAGCCCTTAGGAGGGTTCATCGTGAGGATGCAGTTTCCTCATGTCGCCTTGGCTGCCTACGGTAACAACATTGGCATCTACTCCTGCTTCAACGCCGGAGTAGCCCTTAGGAGGGCTCATCGTAGATGCACTTGGAGACGCAGGAATAGACGTCAACCCGTCTAAGGCGGATGCTGTGGTAACAAGGGAAGCTGACCCCGAGGGAGTTGCTCTCGCATTTCAAGGTAAGGGCTCAGCGGATCAAGCTGTCCACGAAGACCAACTACCTGGGAGTACAAATACACAAAAATCTGTCTGTGACGCCTCATTTCAACATCCGCCTGAAGGAAGGCTGGCAGAAGACGTTCCGCCTGAATCATCTCTTGCGATCGGCCCAGCTGTCGCTTCGGCTGCAGCTGCAGATCTACAAGGCGATCATCAGGCCGATTCTTCTGCACGGGCACCCACCCTGAGGTACAAGTACCCTCACACTCTCAGGTGGATACTCAGCGTTTCCAGAACGGGGTCCTGCTCCGGGCCGAGCAGCACACTACCCTCTGAAGGAAGAAGCCATCCCTCCTCCACGAAGAGCTAATGCTGCCCTCGGTTCAAGACTTCTTACGGAGGCGTCATATTAAGTTCTATGGCCTCCAGTACTGTGTGAACCGCCTCTTCAGGGACTTGACACCACCTCCTCTACCTCAGAGGTGGCAGGGGAGCACCAGGAGGATCCTGAATCTCTGTGAAGACGCTGTTTAGGAGCAGCCGTAACTATTGTACATAGTGTTAACTTAACTATAAATCATAAAGCAAAAATGCATAATCTTAAATTTCACTTACATTAGAACGAACCAACACTTCGCCATACGTTTCAATTTTCAGAATTATGACTTTATAAATTATTGCTTAAAATTATATCGCCTAGTCGGGTAAAAACTAATAAATAAGTCAGTTAAATTAAAATTTAAAATGAAGACGTAGGTGGAGTCTTGGTTAAGACTAATGGACATTAATAAATATATATGGCTGTATAAGTGATGAAGTAATTTTCAAATGAGTCTAAAATAATTTATATGATAAACGCCCCAATTAATAAGTGCCATAAAGACTAAAAAAGGAGAAACCATTAAAAACTGAGAACAAATTACCAAAAGTTATTAAATATCAAAAGCTTTAATTAATTATGGTACTAGAGTAAAAAAATAAATAGTTTATTAGAGAAATGATTCAATTAATTTGCCGGAAAGTTAGCTTGCTCTTTCCAGAAACCAGTTTTCTATATTAAAAAATGTTTATTGGAAGGCCAAATTGAAATTCCGGCTAGAATGATATATTTAATATTAAATATTTATTTTTTAATATTTCTTAGAAAGTTACTTTAAGAACTTTATTTATTATACTGAAGAAATAAAGTGTATTAAACATTATTATTAGATTGCTGACGGCACAGAATACTTATCAGTCTGTTTGGAAGTCATTTTAATGACAAAGTATGCTTTCTTTCAGCATTTGATCTTTATATCTTTCTCGAAGGGTTAAAAATAATTCTTTTGCACGGAAAACAATTTCCACAATGAAATTAGTATAATAAATCGTGACATTTAAAGTCCATACATATCGCACTAATATTTCCAAAGTGACACAACTCAAAAATCGGTTTTATTCACACCAGTTATGACTATGAAAGACATGGTAAATACATCTTTATCAACCGTCAAAACTGTATATAAGTAGTTTCAGAGCTTGTACACCAGACGGCACCTGTGTCATCCTGTCTTAATCCTAAGGGCCCTACATAGGCAAGAGTGAAAAATTTTCAGTTGAGTTTTATTTTGAGTTGTGTCACTTTAGAAATGCTAGTGCAATATGTTGGCTTATTGTGTTATATGGAATACGTTTTTCCAGGCAAGTGACAATAACTTTTGGCATTGTTCTTCTTCCACCGAATAACAATTTCTTAACCTCGAAATTTCTTGTGTTTTATATCTGGAATTTGTCATGAAAATACTTTATGAATTTTGAATATACACCCTTCTTTACCCATTTATGGACTCTGAAATAATATAATTTTCTAAAAATAGCTAAAGAAATATGTTTATATATATATATATATATATATATATATATATATATATATATATATATATATTCTTTTTTATTACATAAAATTATCATTTATTTAATTTTGTTTTGCTGTTTGACATAGCGGATTGCACTATTGGCTTCTACTACTGTATAATAATACAAGATTGATATTCAAGGTAATAATATGTCCATTCAAAATTAATACATCATTCACATCAAATTAATACTAAGTGATGTTAATTAATCAGCCCTTAGCCACCAAATAATTAAATAGTATTGATGTGCATTGCAATGGCTGTGAGAATTCTTATGTTATTGACAATCACTGTTATTCGAATATTAAACATATTTATTTTCTCATTAAAAACTGGTCTTAATTCATTTTTTGTATTAAAAGGGGTTTTCAGAATCCGCCTGTATATCAGTAGTTTCCCCAAATAACTGGAGCTATTTCACTTTTGCCACAATGTTCAATAATTTATGAGAGGGATGCTCAAAATGTTGAAGATCGAATATTGTTACGATGAATCGACTCAGAGAAACTGCAAGAATGTTGCATAGATATTAGTTTTCCGCAGAATTTGATTTTTTTTTTATTCAAGGCAAGTGTAGGTTTACTCAAAAATGTCAATTAAAAAAAACTCGTAATTATTTTTAGGTTTAAGGCGTGTTAACCTTTGAGGCCATTAACGCCAGAATGATATCAAAGGTTGACACGCCTTAAACCTAACCAAAAATAAAACTATGATTGCGAGATTATTGATTCTTACAAAACAAACGAGTTTTTGTGTTTCAACTTGACTTTTTTATTAGTTATTATTTATTTTCTTAGTCAGAATTTACAACGTTTACTTGACTAAAGAGTGAATTTGGATGTTGGAGCTCTGACTCATGTGATGTGATTAGTGATTGGTTTCTTGGGCTGTGATTGTTTCATTGTCATATGATATGTGAATACTCAATGGTTACTTAGGCTGGGATAGTTTCATGGTTAAATGATATGTGAATACTCAATGGTTACTTAGGCTGCGATAGTTTCATGGTTAAATGATTTGTGAATACTCAATGGTTAGTTAGGCTGAGATTGTTTCATAGTTACATGAGATGTGAATACTCACTCAATGGTTTCTTAGGCTGAGATTGTTTCATGGTTAAATGATATGTGAATACTCAATGGTTACTTAGGCTGTGATCGTTACGTGGCTACACGATATGTGAATACTTGATGGATACTTAGGCTGTGATTGTTTCATGGTTAAATGATATGTGAATACTCAATGGTTACTTAGGCTGTGATTGTTACGTGGCTACACGACATGTTATGACTATTGGCTGCATATACCGTGGTTCCTACATGTTTGAAAGATCAATACTGCTTATATGGAGTATAAATGCTCGTTCTAAATCATAGCCTGCCTGCCCACTTCTGCCCTACTTAGGTAGGCCAATGCTCGACCAACTGACCGATACCAAGGTCTTCATTGCGTTTCGTGATGGAGGAATCAACTTTCACCGACAGCTATTTTCGGGCAAATTATATCAATGCTGCACGATCACAAATTGATATCATGCGGGTGGAGTTCATATCATATTATTAAAATCGTTTATAAAATGCAACCAAAATATAAAATTGAAAATTAATATTCCTCAACAATGCTTAGTCAACAATAATTACAGGAAGTTGTACAGTTTTATATTTGTTAAAACCACCCGAGACAATTATTATCTCTAGTGCTATTAGTAAAGGAATAGCAGCAGTTATTTGTGGGGGTTTGATCTTTCGTGAAAAATATAAAATAATATCTCGAAGAGGAAATAGATTTAAGGCGCCACAACAGGAAACTGACATTATCATGGCGACTTCCCCCACCTTCCCAACGTTCGCTCTTGGACACACTATAACAACATTTCACATTTCCTTACCTTCCTTTAGTCAAATACTCTTTTTACTGTTAAATCTAATTAAAATGGGAAACAACCAGTTATAACTTTAGGTAAAAAAAAATACAAAAACCCGTTCAAAAGAGCAAAACTAACAATTGCGAATTTCGAAGTCTTTATTTCTCCGATTGACATCGCTCCATCGAAAATTACATCAGAACCTCTTTTGAAGAGAATTTAGTACGCTTTCGAATGGTATATATATATATATATATATATATATATATATATATATATATATATATATATAAATTTGAACCACCGTTATTTTCGTTCTCTGGTGATTCTGAAACGTAAGCGGGGTGGGAGGGAGGAACCGCGCTAAAATCAGTAAGTACAATGTCGTTATCGGGTCATTCCATGTCAAATCAACACACATTTTTACCTCAACCTTTCAGATATTAATGAAAATTGGTACACTCAAAGTAGGCGTTGGGACAAATAAAAATACCAAATTTCAAATTTTTATCTAAAACGGTTTTCAAAATACGGCCTAAAAGCTTTCAAAATGCGGTCAAAATCTTGCTTTTTCAAAACATTTAAATAGTCATAACTCCTCTCCTGTTTACGTTACAAACATGGGGGAGGTGTCAATGTTTAGCTCTTTATATGCCCTTTCACACGACATGAAACACATGATAGGTTATAAGAACTTAATTTTTTTCAAAATCAAAAATAAAATTTAGAATCTAAATATTTTTAAAAACGCATCTTTAAAAATTTTGAAAAAATTATATATAATAGGTCATGTTATAACTAATTTGTATAGCAAATTTGTTTATGGGATTGAAATGGGTTGTAAGTCAAAATAATTTAAAACCGAAGGCGGCTTTGGACTAATTGTATGTAGCTTTTAATACATAATTGTAAAATTTAATCCAAACTTTACTGTTGCGTATATTTTATAGACACTTCAAATTCATTATCTTAATTACAAAGCGTATTTAAAAAAATATTATACCTTAATAATTTGTTGTAATTAGTTTAATTTATAATATTTGTCTAAAATTTCATGATATCGTCGATACAAATGCAAAGTAACGAATGTGAAAAAATGCATCTTTCATTGTCAATCTTTACTAATTTCTGCTGGACTTATGTACGTCAAATTCTTCTTAAAATTTCATATTCGGTTACCACGTAATTTCTCGCTTTTGGAGTTATGGGATTCGTTTTAAAATTTTATTTTTGATTTTGAAAAAATGTATGGTCTCATAACCTATCATGTGTTTCATGTCGTTTGAAAGGGCATATAAATAGCTAAACATTGACACCTTCCCCATGTTTGTAACGTAAACAGGAGAGGAGTTATGACTATTTAAATTTTTTGAAAAGGCGAGATTTTGACCGCATTTTGAAAACTTTACATGGCCGTATTTTGAAAACCGTTTTAGATAAAAATTTGAAATTTGGTATTTTTATTTGTCCCAACGCCTACTTTGAGTGTACCAATTTTCATTAATACCTGAAAGGGTGAGGTAAAAAAGTGTGTCGATTTGACATGGAATGACCGACCCCTACCTTGAGTGAAGAAAAATAATTTTCCAAAAATGTTTTTAAATTTATTCTGATTCCATTGTATTATATAATTCTCCAAGAGTCCCTTGTTAACAAGTAAAGGCTAGTTTTGTCCAAGTGTTGACTTTAGGTTGAAAGGGCACTTCTCCCTTTCCATAAATATTTACTTGACTCTCATGAATTTGAAAGGAGAGTCCGTCCTTCCTAATTCCCCACGATTAAGTAATCTCTTCAAGAATGGTCACCGTAAGGGATTAGCTGTAACAATAGTATCTGAGATAACAAACAATGTATGTTTACAATCACGTGTAATCTTGTTTCAGTATAATAATAGACCCTTTGAGGTCTCGAATACAGTCTGGAACATTGGGTGTATATGCTTCACTTTCTATTCACGGAATTCAAAGGAATTTCCATTTGAATTAAACAACCACAATTCCCAAATCATAATTTTAGAGTCAAGGCACAGTTAAAAAAAAAAAAAAAAAAAAAAAAAAAAAAAAAAAGAAGATGAAAAATCGGCGAAACTTCAAAACTAAATTATAAATAGAAAATTATGTTTTATGAAAATATTACTCGAATATTTATTTCTTTATTTATCGAGATCGATCAGTAAGATGATTTCCTTGTATACTGACAAAAAGTTTAATCTATACATATAAAAATCACGTGTCTGTTTGTTCCTTATAAAAATCCACACCATTCGACCGATTTTGACCAAACTTGGAACACTGGTAGGTATTGATCCGGGAGGTCTCGTAGGCTAGGTCAAAAACGTCTACCAGCTGCCTGTCTGTACAATTGTTCGATATACAAATCCACACCGTTTGACCGATTTTGACGAAACGTGGCACACAGGTAGGTCTTCATACGACGAGTGTCATTGGCTAGGTCAAAAACGTCTACCAGCTGTCTGTTTCTATGATTGTTCGTTATACAAATCCACAACGTTTGGCCGATTTTGATTAAACATGGCACACATGTAGGTCTTGATTTGGGGAGATTAATAGGATAGGTTAAAATCGTCTAGGACGCACAGTTCGAAGGTCACGGGTTCGAAACTATGAACCCAAGTAGTTACAGATTTGCGTTATTAGATTTTAATATTACTTATTTGGTTTCTAATTTATTTTTGCTTTTCTAGATGCAGAAAGTAGGTGTAGCATGGCAAGACGGGTAACAGCTAGTTATAATATAAAAGAAAATAAATAGGTTTAAATAAAGTATTCAATATATATAAAATAAACACTAACATACAAAATAAATTTAACGTGAAACTATATAAAATATCTAAAAAATAGAACAAAATATAAAAATGAAATAAAAATAATACAATATCAGGACTATTATGATATAAATAATACTATATTTAATAGTTTATGTTAAATAAAAAGAGAAACGTTAAAAATAAAGATCAGAGAAAATATCTATAAAATTGTAAATTCAAAAATAAACATAAATAAAAAACAGATTTAAAAAATGTGCATACATATAGTTTTAAGAATATATATATATATGAGTGTGTGTGTGTGTGTATATACATGCCAATTGGGTCATTTTTGACTACTTATAAAAGTCTAATTGAAAATCCATAAGTAGGAGAAGGTTAATATTTGTATTAAAATATTTTAACAAATCAAAATTTTTCTAATAAGTTACTTTAATGAGAAATAATGATATAAAGATAAAAAAAAAAATATTTCTTAAAGAAGAATATACCCTTATTTATGTACATACACTAAAAAACAGACATATATAAAAACACACACACCGATCATAAGTTTCCCACTTAAATGTCACTTGAAATACTTTTTAAGTTTTGGTTTCAGATCAGAAGGTATGAGGAATCTTAATGCTCTCTTGCACAATTCATGGCCATATTTTAGTATATCACAGAGGGGACCGTGAATGTCCATTTGACAGGACCATTTTATCTGGCCTAGAGTCTTCAGATGAAGTTTTTCCATGAAGTAATGCATTTTATCTCTCTTAACTTATTATCTCTATTTTAAATATATATATATATATATATATATATATATATATATATATATATATATATATATATATATATATATATAGTTTCAACTTAAGAATATATATACAAATATATGCGTGTGTGTATCCTTGACAATAAATTGAAGATAATTTACATGAATTATTTTATGACTGCACACGTTTTTCGGTGACATATTTATATATATATATATATAGTTTCAACTTAAGAATATATATACAAATATATGCGTGTGTGTGCCGCTGAGTAGGTATCCTTGACAAGAAATTGAAGATAATTTACATGAATTATTTTATGACTGCACACGTTTTTCGGTGACATATTTATATATATATATATATAGTTTCAACTTAAGAATATATATACAAATATATGCGTGTGTGTGCCGCTGAGTAGGTATCCTTGACAAGAAATTGAAGATAATTTACATGAATTATTTTATGACTGCACACGTTTTTCGGTGACATATTTATATATATATATAGTTTCAACTTAAGAATATATATACAAATATATGCGTGTGTGTATCCTTGACAAGAAATTGAAGATAATTTACATGAATTATTTTATGACTGCACACGTTTTTCGGTGACATATTTATAATCTCTAAACCCAGGGTGTGGAATAAAAAGTGAATAAAGCAGAAAGTTTTAAAAAGTACAAGATAATATCGGCAGGAAGAAGTTAAGTTGTACCTCTTGTACAAATGGAGGATTAGTGACTGGGAATGGAGTCTGCGATAAAACAAGTTTGAAATTACTTTAGAAGACTAGGGCAAAAAACATTTTGTGGTAGTTGGTTCGCAGTCCTGGGAAACATAATCCCAGGGCACTATCTCGGCTGAGGGCAATGCTGTTTAATATGCTCAGTGCTTGTGAGTTAGAAATTTAACTCACTTTGAACCCGGCGTGCGTAATGCCGGGCACAAGTGTTGCTATAACTTTGCTTCAGCGCCTTTTTTACTGTTAACGCTTTGACTTTGTAATGGACTAATTAGGAAATTCATTAAAATTTATTATAAATAAGCAGGGTATAACCTTGCCAAATCGGAACAGGAATTAAATCCGAATAATACTTTAACTATAATAAATTAACGAAATTGACTACTCAAAAAACAATGAATAAAAGAAAAATTCCTTCGAGCACATTCCCCAGGATGGCTTTTAATTTCCTCTGCATTCCTAAAGATAGTACCTAAATAACCTACCCATATGAAGAGCTAGTTGAGGCAACGCCCACTGCTGGTAAGATGTATGATTTATGCACAAGACACTGACCAACTACAAACACAACTCTTACCCAGACCTCCCGTAACGTTCACACCATGGACTCTAAACAATTTGAAACTAGACCTAGGACTGACTAAATACAAAAAATCCGACCCGACATCTACACATTCATACAAACACATATTCAAGTCATATCTTGACAAAAATAAAGACACAATGTTTATTTACACGGACGGATCCAAGACAGCTGAAGGCACAGGCGCAGCAGCTGTAATGGATATAAATACCTTACAGCTTAAACTACCAAAAAGTACTAGTATTTATTCTGCTGAGCTGCACGCCATTCACCTTGCTCTGGGAAATACACACGACATACAAAAACAAAAGATAACACTATTTACGGACTCACTCAGCTCAATACATGGACTACAAAACATGTACAACGACAATCCCATCATTATGAACATATTAGAACAGATACACCGGACGAATAAAGAAATCACAATATATTGGCTCCCAGGACATGAGGACATAGGAAAAAGCAGTCAAGCTGACGTACTGGCTCGGACAGCTACAAGACAAAACCGACAGGACATAGACAAAGTTACATTACAAGACCTGCAAATCGAAGTAAGAAGGTTTATTACAGAAAAGTGGCAGAAATCTTGGCACACGACAGAAAACAAACTTCGCGAAATAAAACAGACGGTAGGTGAATGGCCTTCAAGCAAAAGGGATAATAGAAGAGACGAAGTGATATTATGCCGCTTAAGAATTGGCCATTCCCGACTGACACACTCTTATCTCATGACAAGACAGGACAGACCGACATGTACACAGTGTAACACACCGCTGACTATAAAGCACATACTTACTGAATGTTTACAGCGACAAAACTATGACTTACCTTACAATATGACTGAATTACTCGGCGATGGAAGCAAATATATAGATAACATACTGAACTACCTCAACAAGACCAACCTCTTAAACAAATTATAATTATAATTAAACATGAACAAATTATAACAGGACATACACACATATATGTGTATGTATTTTATTTGTCTTAAAATGTTAAAACTATACAGCCGTACTATACTAAAATCTTACATTTGACAATATAAAACTAACAGGAGTGTGAAACCTCCTTCAACCAACTTAATTGATTATGTGTATAAACTTTATGCATTATTATAATATTGATTTTTCATATATTCAAGTATATTGTAGTATTGTATTCTCTTATAAATAGATGTGTATATAAATTTCAATTTGTATATTTGGCCAAAAATGTGTAAAATAAGATTGTATTTAATTAGATGTATTTAATTAGTTGTACTGAATTAGATGTAATTTTCGTATGTATATTATATATGTAATTTTTGTTCTGAGCGAGTCGCCTTAGTTACGGTCGCTCATAAATAAATAAATAAATAAAAAATAAATAAACATATGAAGAGTAAACATATTTTTCCCCTATCATATTTCATCAAAATCATTAAATCCGTACAAATAATTAACTATAAATAAAAATCAAATATCAATAACATCCCCAAAGAATCTAACCAAATAATAAATTAACTCCAAATAGCAGTGGTCCGTCAAAATATTAAATGAATTCCAAATAACAGGTCATCCGTCTAAATATTAAGTAAGCTTACAAGGAATTTATTCGGATAATAAATTACCTCTAAATAACAACGAATCCATCTATTTATTTATTTTATTTATAGAGCTCTGCAACAGAGGCGAAAAACTCTTTAAATGTCTGTCGTCAACATTAAATGTGAAAAAAATATATGAAGAAATAAACTTGAAAAGGAAAGAAAAATTAAGAGAATAAAAAACAAAGAAAAGACAAACAAACAAAAAAAAATAAATAATAAAAATCAAACGGACAAAATTTAATAAATTACACTTTTGAGTATAATGAAGAGTTTTTTAAATGTTTGAGTAATGCATTGATGTGTGGGCTACCTTCTGTCAGTATGTCGCGTAAAAGGTAAGGTATGGTCAGGTAATTGCACTGTCTGGAATTGGTAAGTATATGTTTAACGGTCAGAGTCTCGTTGCACAAACTACAAGTTGGTCTGCCCTTTCTGTCTAGTAGGTAAGAATGGGTAAGTAAGGTGTGTCCAATACGAAGCATGGATGACTTCGTCCCGACGGGAGAAGTGACGAATACATCTAAATGTCAGATTAAATATAATTAATTAATTGAATCCATCCAAGTAATAAATTAACTCTCAATAACAGTCCATCCGAAAAAATATTAAACCAACTGCAAATAACACCTTCCATTCGTACAATAAATTGTCCTTAAAACTAATATTCCCTTCAAATCGTACATTAGCTCCTAATGGTGTGAATTACATCTGAATTTATGTCCGAACAGGTATTCTAGACGTTTGGTTAGTGTTTTATATTAAAAAATGTGTTTCTGGGTCTGCCCGTTTTCATGTGGCTAACGCCTTATTTTCTCAGGCGGGAGATGGTGGGTTCGATTCCCACCGGTGCACAGTGTAACGTCCAATGGACAAAAATCTAAATTTTTGTTTTCTTATGTTTAATTTTTAATCCTCTAGCTAAGTTTAGAAACTATTCAAGGAACTAAAATCGTATAAAACTAATAAATATTAAATTTATTTTGATCAACAAACAAATTAGCAGTATTAAAAACAAGGCAATGTCGTCAAAACCTGCTTTATACCAACAATCAGTTTAAACTTCTGCCATTGAAGATAGGACATTATTTTTATTAAGTCGTCCCAAGGAAATTACCTCAAAACTATTCCTTTTTTATCTGATATAATTGATTATGGATAATTACTCCCTTATTATTTTTCTTGAATTATTCTTCATCGATCTTTGACATTTTTCTTAAGTACAAAATTTTGATTGACCATAGGAAAAAAACTTCATCTGAACACATCTCAAGTTTTTTAGAGCTTAAAGTTTACCTCAAGTATAATGTACTGAGGGCAATTTAGTTTGCCGAAACTTGCCGATTCCAAAGATTTTCATTTCTAGATCCATCATCATTTTTTCTTCCAAATTTGAAAAAAATGTGGATAAATCCAAGAAAACGGTATTAATCCTTGGGCAAATGATTCAATTTAATCTGCAGGATGATCCTAAAGAAATATTAAAAAGACTGCCAGTTTAGTCTCATATTATATTTAAAAAATTGTGGGAACGCGTTAACCACAGAGAAGAAAACTCTTATAACTCGGAATTAAAAAATTATTTAATAATTTCATAGAAAATGATAAAATATTATTATTCTATAGCAATATTACTAAAAGTATAATTTACTACTATACCATTACTACATTATAGGTTACAGTTATAATATATTTTATAGTATTGTTATTAATAATATTATTACCTGCTAAACTATTTCTATTAATATTACAATTATTTTTATTATAGCCGTATATTATGCATTATTAGACTATTGTTACCTTGTTTCGAGTTGATTTAAATTGATAAAAATGTTTTTTTTTTTTTAAAATAGCTAGTGGTTAATGATTTTTGTCCATAATCCTCACTACTTCGTTCCACTGTGCGGTGGCCCATTAGATGTTTGTGCTAATGGGCCAGATGTCGATGCGCCGTAAAAAAAAAAAAAAAAAAAAAAAAAAAAAAAAAAAAAAAAAAAAAAAAAAAAAAAAAAAAAAAAATTATTTATTCATAGATTGATGACTCAAATATTCAGGATTGTATTTTTTATTTAACTCAGTTCGTCCTGTGTCTCAGATTAAAAGTTTTGCTATTTTTACAGAGTGCGATGTATGAGATATTTATTTACTTATTGTATTTATGTATACAGATTGTAAATATTCAATAAAAAAAAAAAAAAAAAAAAAAATTTTACAGAGTATACATTCTGCCTTTTTGCATGTATTTTTATACAACTGTTCTGTCCCCAAGAGTGTTGTACTAAATAATAAATTCACTCCAATCAACAGCAAATGCGTACAAATAATAAAATAACTTTAAATAACAGAGAATTTGTCAAAATAACAAGACAATTTGAGGAGTAAAAAATAGTTTTAAGATGGTATAAATATTCCTTATTTGAACCTAAAATACAGCTCAAAATTTCTGTGCTATCGATAGCCCACTTCAGCAAGTCGAATTGCTTCGTTCAATATGAAGAGGTTCCATTGCTCGTAGAAGGAAAACGTGCTCAACCAACAATCAACCCACTTAGTGCAGCTTAGTCAATACTAGCGCTGGAAGTGTTTGTCTTCAAGACGTAATGTTCATTAACTCCTTAGATACAACAATGCGAAAAAGATCGACGTTTGCATATCTGTAATAAACAGTAATTAAAATTAATTAAAAATTTGAACCTACATTTTAATTCAACCCACCTGGACGTACGGCTTGGAAGTTTGGGAGTGTGCCAAGCGATCCAATATCCTCAGAATCCAATCTCTCCAATCCAAAATACTCCGTAAAATAGTCAATGCTCCATTCTATGTTTCAAACTTCACTATCCATAACGACCTAGAAATCCCCTTCGTCCAAACGCTATCCAAAACCCGATACCTTAACTTCCACTCCCGCTTGCCTGGTCACGACAATCCCCTAATCAATAACTTATCTTCATCCACCATTCCCGGTAACCCTCACCGTCACCTTAAGCGCAAATGGCCAAGAGATCTACTGTAAAATGTAAATATTGTAAATAGTCACACATAAACAAGTTGTAAACATCTGTTAACACTTCATGCTAATAGGTTTTGGCCAATGGGATTTTTTCCCCTATTGATAAATCATGACTTTAATTCATAAACAAACGAATTATAAAAAATACTGTATGTATTGTATAATTGACAAATAAAGATATATATAATAAAATACATTTTGGAGCAATACTTGGATATTGAAACGGAACAAGGTAATTTCTAGCGGAATATACTCAGAACAACCCCAATTACAATAATTGAGGTATGCGTAAATACAAACATTCCTGTAACTTTTTTTTTTTTTTAATATTAACAACCTATTTTTTTCCCTTCGCTCATAATCCCAAAAGTATTCAGGCTAGATACCTTCCAAGGGCTCCAAAATATTTTTAATGAACTTGAGGATAATGTATATTATTTAAACACGTCTGACAACAAGCTCCGAAAAGTCAAGCAGACTCTACAGGAATGGTCATCCAGTAAAAGTTCAAATAGACGAGAAGAAGTGGTTTTATGCCGTATCAGGATTGGCCATTCACGACTGACAAGAAAGGACAGACCGACATGTACATGCTGCAATACTCACCTATCAATAAAGCACATACTCACAGAGTGTAGACTTAGGACAAATTTTATACTACCTTACAATTTGACTGACTTACTTTCCGATAATAGCCAGTACATTGATGAAATTATTAAATACCTAATGCAAACACATTTAAACATCAATATTTAAAAAAGTAAAACTACCAACAGCCATTTGGTGAATTTGATTTTTTGCTAATCGATCCAACAAAAATATACTCTCTTTTTGTAGGGTTAATGTAACAGAACATACACAACATTCAACAATACACAAAATAATCGACAGACGGATGCTTTTGTAACAACACAATTTTATTTTTAAGTACTTCAGAAGAAAGAAATAGTTTTATCACCAATCTAAAAACTAAAATATAATAAAATAATATATTATTTAAATTGGTAATATTTATTTGTGCTTTGAAGAACAGCAATAAGTTAAACTAATTCATTTAGCCGTTTGTTATAGCAATTGCTATACGTCAGGTTTCCTGGCGAAAAAAGAAGCCTTGTGGTTGCTATCAAATTTGGTATCGATTAGATAGGATACTTGCAGATTTGGAGTAATTTTCCGAAAATTCTTTCATGACTGCAATCTCTTTGTGCTAAAAAACAAAACAATTTCTCCTTTTCGAAGCCTAATTATATAGACAAACACATTTAAATACTAATTTAATATGTCCATGAGATAAATGAAATATTAATGGCCGGAGAGACGACGTTAAAAATATTTCCACTACTTTTCCACCTGGAAGAGACTAATGAAGATCCAACTTTTGTAATTAGTTTTCATATTAATGAGCTCTTAAGGAAGATTGAAGTTTTGTCTAACTTCTAGAATGTCGAAATTACGTTAATGCCGTGACTTATAAGGCAGTCGGAAAGCTTTTACGACATAGCATATATGTGACTTCTGTATCTGTATGGCTACCTTACAGATACAGAATTTATGAATCCCAGACGCAGAAAGAGAAGCCAAAGAAGTTACAACGAATAACATTAAAAGACATCCATAAGCTTACTAAGAACTATATAAATAAAAACTCCGACTCGCAGGAACTGTATCATCTTAGCGCGGTTCCGTTCTTATCCGAAGTGCGATTAGGAAAGGAATAGTAGCTGCTATTGGTAGGTTTTGATCTTTCGTTAAAAATATAAAATAAAATCTCAAAGAGAAGGAAGCTTAAAGCGCCACATATGGAAACTGGCAGTTTTCTAAGCGGATGGGACTCTCCCGTCATCGCGACGCTCACTCTAGGAAAACTCTATTACCAATATGATTCTTATTTTCTCAGCTTTAATGAAATACTCATTCCACCGTTAAATAAACTTAAAAAACAAAAGTGAGGTAAACAGTGACAAAAACCCGTTTAAAATAACAAAACTAACACTTTCGTAGTTTTAAGCACTTACTTCTCCGACTGACATTGCCCCATCGAAATTTGCTTCAGAATCTTTTTTGTAGAGAATTTAGTAAGCTTTTGAATGGTTACATCGTACTTCCCACGATTTCTTAACTGTTTTGAAGATATTAAGGGGGGAAAATGGTGCTAATACCTACCGAGAGCTGCTATATTTATTCACTAATCGCACTTGAGATAAGAACGGAACCGCGCTAAGATGAAGCAGTTCCTGCGGGTCGGACTTTTTTTTTTGTCAGACAAATTAATGTATTATGTTTATATTATAATATAAATATTATGTTTATAAGAAGAGCAAATCACTTTAATTGCGGTGTAAAATATTGTTGCTAGCTAAATCTAAGTATTATATAAGCTCATAAGGAAAAAATGGTGCTAATGACTCAGATTTCGATGCACCATAAAAGAAAAAAAAAATAAGGACAATATACGAAGATTCCAAACCATTTCATGTCTGTTAATAAAATATTTTATTCTAATCCCAATAACGCAACACTTATACACAAATAAACGTTTTTTAGGTACCTATTTACCTATACGTATAAAATAAGATTATAATGAGCAATCCGCTGTGGCATACACCAAGTACTATCACCGTGTGGAGTGCAACTAGTATAGACCGGTACGTCAGTACCACTGTGGTGTGTAAAGAGCGGCTGTTCTGATACTCGCAAAAATTAGAAATCCTACATTCCTAAAGTTGTTTGGAGGCTTATCTTTATGACCCTAGAAAGGATCTTACAGATGACGAGGGTACACTGGGCGATACCTGTACTGGGAATGCCCTCCACCCTAAGCCTCCTAGCTCCTCACCTTCGAATTCATATGATTTCGTTCAATGAATTTTTAAAAAAAATTTCTGAAAATAGGGAATACCAAAAACAATTCTAAAGAACGAAATCAATATCTATATATTCATAGGGCATCTTCGAATTCCAAGATACCGTTGAAACAAAATATTGTTTGTATATATACGTATCCTGTTTTATTGACTAATACATTTGACTACTATAAGCAATCACAAAAATAACGAGCAGTGAAAAAAAAAAAAAACTGTAGGAAACACACAAAAAGATTCGTTCAAATGAACGAAATTACCTATGTTTTAAGCACTTATTTCTCCAAATATGACCATCCCATGGCAAATGTCTTCAAAACATTTTTTGTAGAAAATTTAGTAACCTTTCGAATGGTAATCTTTTGCTTGCCAAGATTCCAAACAGTTTTCGTGATATTAATGAAAATATACGAAGTTCCCAAAACTTTTCATGTCTAAAAATGAAATATTTTATTTTAATCCTTCCTTTACTCCAAACGTAACCAAATTTTCAACATATTAGTTTTAATACAATTCAAACATGTAGAAAATGTTTCAACTGAAGCCCATGATTCTAAGTACCAAAATCAAAGACAAAAAGAACAGTTCAAATAAGCGAAATCCATTACTTTAAAGTTTTAAGCACTTATTTCTCCGATTGACATCGCCTAATCAAACCTTTCATTAGAACCTTTTTTGTAGAGCATTTAGTAAGCATTCTAATGGTAATGTTTTGTTTACCAAGATTCTCAACCTTTTTCGAGATATTAAGGAAAGTATACGAAGTTCCCAAAACTTTTCATGTCTGTTCATAAAATATTTTATTCTAGCCCTTCCTTAACTCCAAACGTAACATAACTTTCAACATATTAGTTTTAATGAAATTAGAACATGCAGATAATGTTTCAACTGAATCCCGTGATTCTAAGTACCCAAACCAAAAACGGTATTCAAAAACTATGTTTCCAATTTTCTCGAAAACGGTTAAAGCTATCGCCTTGAAAATGGTTTCATTCGTTTTCCTAGCCCAAGAAGCCTATAAAAAGAGTACTTACAAGCTTATGAACTCAAAAACGTAAGCGTTACGATTTTTTTTGCGCGAATTTCTACCCAAACGCCATCTTCCAGTGGGCGGATTTTGCTGGTTAACGAACTTGACCTTTCAAATTGGACGACTGATTTTTGTACCAAATTTCATCAAAATCGGACCATCAGGGAAGCCAGAAATGAGCGAACAGACAAATATATATATATATATATATATATATATATATATATATATATATATATATATATATATACAAATTTGAACCACCGTTATTTTCGGCCTCTAGGGGTTCTGAAACGCGAAATTTTCTTGTCGGCACTTCCGGATTGTTTCATTGTATCAACCTTATAAGCGGGGTTCCTCCCTATGGGGGAGGGAGGAACCGCGCTAAAAGCAAGTGGCAAAACATACGGACACGCACTACCGACAACAAACTACGAGAAATAAAGGAGACCGCGAATGCCTGGCCATCGAGTTATCGACTGACAAGAAGGGAAGAAGTCATGATTACGAGGCTCAGAATAGGTCATTCACTACATACTCTAATTTACTGACGAGACGAGAACAGGCCGTATGCAGAATTTGTGACACGTGCAACTAAGAATCAAACACATCCTGACAGACTGCAAAGACAGGAACATTCCACATGACTTGCATGACTTACTGACTCAAGGTCAGTATTTGGACTAAATATTAGAATATTGACGTAAAAACAATATATACAACAAACTATAAAAAGAACTCTTTAATACACGTAAATATTTTTTTAGAGAAAAATAACTACAATATTCTATCAATTCCATTTAGTAAGAAATGTTTAAAAGTTTAACAATCCAAATTCTTTTAAACGTGTACTTATAAATATACATATCTTTTGTAAAATTGTGTAATTAGAAGTACTCCTAACTGTGGAAGTAGATATATATGTATTATTTGAATTTTGTAAATATATATAAGTACACGTAAAAATTAAATGTATAAGGACATGTAACAAGTGTATTCGGCGAATCGCCGTTGTTACGGATGCTCACAAATAAATAAATAAATGTAAGGAGTATCTGGAATTTCGGTCCCCGATTCCGACCCTCGAACGATGACCCTATAAGTTGTTGGGAAACTGAATGTGTTCTATCCAATGTCCAATATCCAATATTGAGAGTAACCAATATTTTCAATGCGTGACATCCAAGTAGATGTACATTTCCAGTTTCCAATACCACAAAAGGCCCTACATGGTTGCTGTAAAAGTTTATGTAAATACACACATATTGGGAATTCCATCTACAAACTTCTTCATGGCCAAAAAGTCGTATTACCAAGAACTTGTTACATTATCCCAAGTTTACGTGAAAAGGATATAACGTTCTTCCCCATAGCGGCCAACCTAAATGCTTTTTATTCTTACTAAGCCACACAGATAACCATTGTTACAAATGGTTCTAGTACGGTGTTGTCCTATAGCAAATACAAAGTTAGTCATCCTCAGAATTTATCCCACAAATTGTAAACTATAAATTCCACTGATGTTGAAACTTCTACTTCCAGTGCTTAAGAAATTGTCCCGGTTGGAAATTTATGAACCTTTCGAAAATATGCTACTATTTTATTCACATATATGCCAGGTGGAGGGCCAATCAAAATAGATATGAGCACGTTAACAATTTGTTGAAATAAGCTTTACATGTTCAGATAGATAGATAGATACGCTTCATTTCAAAAATAAAATAGGCAATAAACTGCTTATTTATTTTTTTTTTTCGAGCCAACCTTTTCCTCTCAATAAAATGGCAAACAATTTACAAAAACGTATACCCTATTACTATACTCAAAAACGATATCAGAGAAAACTACACAGAAGGGAAACCTGATATATTCACCCGATTGACGTATATAGACCTTATAAACTTTTATCACAATATGCTTTAGTCTTTTATGTTTATAATTTGCTAATTTAATGACATAATACATATCTCAGTAATCCTTATACAGGGTTATTCAGGTCTAAGTAGTCAAACTCTAGGAGGTGAATGTAAACATAATTTCCAACAAAAAAGTTGATTTGAAGTATGGTACGATTTCGAAAGGAAAAGGAGCTACGTCCAATTTTCTGTTGTTTTTTTTTAACGTAGTCATGTTTTTTAATGAATAAGAAATGATTGCTAAAAAACTATTCAAGATAATTAAATTCTAATTATACCATCATAAAATAGATAACATTTTCTTTTAAAAAAACAGTAATTTAATTCGCTACAACCATTATTAAAAGATACTTTTTGGACGTCCAATAACGCACTTCTGTTTTTATCAATGAATCAGAGTTGCTTCGCGAATTTTTTCCTCAGCCCCCTAACGGACTACAGATTCAATACTTACACAAAAACTTTTACATTTTATAAGCATTAAATCTATGAAAATGAAGTGGAGGTTTATCGAGTGATAAATTGAACGATTGGCTCCCTTTTGTCAAAAAAATGTGTAATGTTGTTTTGTTACTTTTAAATAACTTGTGTGAAGAAATTAAAAATTATTCATTTTTTATTAGCCAAACTCTGGATATCCATTGTCCAGTCCGAAAGCAATAATAGTAACTGAAAGAAACGATTGGAAAGGTGTTTCATTTGAGAGATATGTCACATTTCGTGTTTTCCAATTTTTCATTGATTTATCTTTTGCATGATGCATTTGGCTCTAAAATATTTGCTTATACATTTGAAAATTTGAAATTATCCGAAATTGCAATTAAACCTCCAATAAATCTCAAAAATTTATTCTGCATTATTGGCAACTTTTTAAACTTTGTACGGTGCTCCAAGTGACAAAAGCAACAACCAACGCACGAGCCGCTTAAAGGTCGATTCACACTATACGTACCGTCACTAGCAGGCCACCGTCCAGCCGCCGACCGGCAAAATATTCTTCAATGTATTTCCAATGAGGTAGTTCACACAAGAGCGTACCGTCACCGGCAGGCCCCCAGCAGGCCACCGGCTGGCCAATCTTGCTACCGGCAGGCCACCGGCATTTTTTTTTACTGCATGTTATTATAAGTGTATATTTTCATTTATTCATGAATAATTTAATTTTATAATCAGTTTTTGATAAAATTATAAAACAGACAATGTATTTGTGTACCAAAGTTCATAAAAATCGGACCATTTTCGAGCGTTTGAGAGAGTGAACAGAAATATATATACATAAAAAAAAAATTTAAAAACATTTCTGAAATTTTGAAATGTTGAATTATTTATTTTTTTTAACATTAAAATTTTGTTGTAAAAAAAATAATAAATAAAAAAAAAATAATATTTCAAGATTTCAGAAATGTTTTTAAAAAAATTATTTCAGAAAAGTTTGTCTTGAATTGTTGAAGAATAAATATATATATATATATATATATATATATATATATATATATATATATATATATATATGTATATTAACATTTCAAAAGGTCAGAAATGTTTTTAATTTTTTTTATTTATTTTATTGTTGGAAAAAAAAGAAAAAAAAATGATTTCAGAAAAGTTTGCCTCTCATACGCTCAAAAATGCTCCAGTATCGATGAAATTCGGTACAAAAATACATTGTCTATTGTATTATTTTTCAAAAACTCATGATCAAATAATGTTATTGATAAATAAATGTAAGAATACACATAAAATGATATACAGTAAGAAAAAAAATCTTTTATAAGAAAGCAATTCAAGGCGCCGACCGAGACCGGCGCGTCAGAATATTCTCCCCGAGACGGCCTGCATAGGTGGAATTCACACTATACATACCGTCACCTACAGGCCACCGTCCAGCAGCCGACCGACAAAATATTCTTCAATGTATTTCCAATGAGGTAGTTCACACAGGAGCGGACCGTCAACAACAGGGCACCGGCAGCCCACCAGCAGGCAACTAGTAGGATTCTCGGAAAGAATGTTCTGACATGTCGGTACAGGTCGGTGCATGTCGGTGTTGCACGGTGTGTGGGAACACTACCGCCACATTCAGTTTGGTTCTAACCTTTCTTAGAGAAGGTTCTTTTGTTACTGCGTATTATTTTAAGTGAATATTTTTATTTATTTATGAATATGGATGACGAAAAACTCATCGAACATGAAGAACTGTATAATATTGCTGATTATAAATACGGTGAAAATTTACAGAAAGATAAAATATGGTATCAAGTTGGAAAGGATTTCATCACAGCAGGCATGGGACATACTTTATTAATAAATCATTAATTAGAAAACAAATGTATTGATGTTGCCAGGGGAATAATCCATTAGCAGAATTAAAAAAGCTGTTATAAGTTTCACTGTCTAGGTTCTACAAAGAGTTATTATTATGAGAATTTCAAACCTCAAGTCTAAATAAGATATATGTACATATATTCTATAAATTGTATTTTTTTTATTATAAATTGTACCTTCTATCTTTTTTTATGTCTAAAATTATATTTTTACATTATAAATAAAAATAAATATGAAAATGTTAATGTTTTATTTATTTATTTATCCTTCCCTTAGACACCCTTTTCTTCAGGGCTAATTGCTTCTCGAAAGGTTGTTTTTTAATATTTTTGATAAAAGTATAAAATACTGTTCTTGAGACATTCTGAAATATTATTTCATCACCTTGCAGCTCTTTGAATATTTTCCTACCAACTTTCTTTTTGATAATAATTCTTCATTCACGGCCTCTTATTTACATTAGAGGTTTCCTCTTCTTCATCCAATTTTAAAGCTATCATTGCTAATTTTGTATTATTTAATTTAGACATTGTTAGAAACTAAGTCAACCCGCACAGACAACAGACTGTATTCAAAATTATAACTATTACTATTAATACTAATATTCAATATTCATGCATGCATTTTTTATAATTCTTTTTATTATTTACGTATGGATTCGGTTGGACTACAAGAACTACAATTATCGCTGTTACAATTATAATTATAAGTTAATAATTCTTTATTATTTCAATTTATTTTTGCATAATTTCTTTAATTTGAATTGTCCTTTGATAATCATGTATGTTTCTCTTGTGAATTCAGTCATACTTAAAATTATTTTTCAATTAATTTGTAATGGATGAGGGCCAATCCGTAAAAACGTAGTTATAGTTCGACGTTGAAAGGGGGCAAGCTAATTTTTGCAGGAATATCATTGGAAGTCATTATACTACCATTATAGAGATATACGTGATTTGAAAATTTACCGGAACATTTTTTTAAATTATTATATTTAAAAAAAAAAACCAAGGCGTTAAATGTTTCAAAAACATTTTACAGATTGAAAATCGGTCAATTTGGTCGGGCTAATTTTTTTTAAAATATTTGAAATATGTAATGTGACATGGATTTTGGCACAATTGGAAAAATATTAATTTTTTCGTTACAACCTCAATTGTGAAATTATTTATGCAAAATCTAGCAAACTAATTGAAACAAAATTTAGTGGATTGTTTTATTAGATTATAATAATTATTCTCCTAGAATATGAAAGACCTAAATGCACTTTAAGTTGCCGAATAAAATTATATGCAAAGTTTATAGTTTTTGCCCTATTTTTCATAATTATTGCTATTTTGCTAAGCCCCGAATACATTTTAACGTAACCTTATAGAAATTAATAGTTCATATATACATTTTTTTTTATTTGGATTTTTATTGAAAATTGCCAATGATTCTGAAGAATAGAGGCAATAGAAAAATATAAAAATAATACATATTCCAATTATTTATTAATTAAACAATTTATTTTCTCCAACTTACAATAAATCTCTCATAGCCTCAAATAAAGCTATTAGTGCTAATTTTGTATTATTTAATTTAGAGATTGTTAGAAACTAAGTCAACCCGCATAGACAATAGACTGAGAGATGTTTTCTCGGCTTTGATGGACGGTGGCCTGTCGGTGGAGATCCGTATGATATGAATTGGCTTCCATCTTGCCGGTCGGCGGCTGGACGGTGGCCTGCCGGTGACGGTACGTATAGTGTGAATCGACCTTTATTCAATTCGAACGTAATACAGATTAACCTCCAACTTATGAATGAATTTAATTTATTTGTGAAAAACATCTTTCTCTTTAGATACCCACGAAGGATACTGAAGTTCGTTTCAACACACTAAAAAGAAGAAATTAGTAATTTCGGACAAGAATAAACCCCCTTACTCCTAATGAATCAATTTAGTTTATTTTTTTTTTAACGAATTTTTCTCTTTGGATAACCATGACGAATACACAGTTATGTTTTAAAACAACAAAAATTACGGCTGGTATAGACAAATTAGTAACTTGAGCCAGGATTAACTCCCCACCTTTCCGGTGGACCAATTTCAGTCGTTCAATCGTTTGATATGAGAATGCTTTATAGAAAGTTTTATGCTATATAAATTTTAATGAGGACCATTTTGTGTATCTACTAGGTAGGATTGATAAAAATTTGATGACATTTTTTAAAAATTCTGTCATGAGTGAAACCTCAATAGCCTTCAGAAGATGCTAAAACACACAAATGAAATAAAATGTAGAATATGTGTTAATATTTTGCGGTTATTACGGAGTATGTAAATTTGAATCCATCCGCAAATCTCAAGGGCCTCCGTCCAGATGGAACAAGATGGCCCTTCATGAATAAAATATTTTAATAATCCCACACTTGTAAATTTCTGTAGTTCTTCTTCCCGGAAATTATCACAGTGACTTTACAGCTTAGCATCGACACACGTTGTAATCTTGGGAGAAATTTTAGAGGTGGGAAAGACTCATATAAAATCATTCAGAGCGCTCCCGAGAGCCCAATTTAGAAGGGGATTTCATGAAATTAGGAAATATTCGAAATTTATATATATATATATATATATATATATATATATATATATATATATATATATATATATATCAAGTAGAGTCAGGTCTGATTCTTGACCATAAGGCTACATAAACCATGGCTTTATAGCGTTTAGTACTATGATCCGGCTGCCTGGTTTTTACTTTTGAAGGTTGCGTCTGATTAAAGGTTAGGTGAGCCTCAAAAGACGACACTAGATGATAAAATCATTAGAGCGTTAACGAGTTTCAAACTCGGGTTCACAAGAAAATAAGTCGAGTGGTTTAACATTCATTGCATATAACGTAACGTTTTATTCAACGTCCGAACCATTTTGTTAGTCCCTAAAGTTAAATTATTAATCTTTTCTTTTAATTCTTAAAATAATTGGGCTTGTCATTTGTAAGATAAAATAATATGGTTATATTTAATAGATTAAGGTAAAAAAAAATATAATGACTTTAGGCTTCGCTTTGCTAAGGCAATAAAAGTTAATAACTTTTAGCGCGGATCCTCCCTGCCTCCAGGGAGGAACCCCCATATGAGGATGTCCTCATGACATGACGCAGGATATATATATATATATATAAATATATATATATATATATATATATATATATATATATATATATATATATATATATATATTTATATATATATATATATTTATATATATATATATATTTATATATATATATATATTTATATATATATATATATATATATATATATATATATATATATATGTTTGATGTTATTTTTCGTCGCTGGGATAGTATTTTTAGATGGAACGGCATTTTTCTCCAGCGGTGGTTCTCCTCCTCACTTCTTCCGGAAGAAGTGAGGAGGAGAACCACCGCTGGAGAAAAATGCCGTTCCATCTAAAAATACTATCCCAGCGACGAAAAATAACATCAAACATATAAAACCTTACGGCGAGGAAAATAGAAGCAGGAGGAGAAAAAAAAAAAAAAAAAAGACGCAATACCATCAGCGCTGCCAACGGACAGAATCCCAACTACACCAGGGAGCTTGAACACCATTCGTCCGCCGATACTGTGGCTAGAGGGGAGAAAAGAAGCCCAGATCGAGAAAAATGTCATTCCCTTGGCTACCACCGAGGAAGAAACAAGTACCTGGCTGAAGAAGATGGAGATGATTCCATCGAAATATTCCGGGAAGAAGTGAGGAGGAGAACCACCGCTGGAGAAAAATGCCGTTCCATCTAAAAAATATATATATATATATATACATATATATATATATATATATATATATATATATATATATATATATACGCATATATATGTCTGTTCGCTCTCACACAGGCTCAAAAATAGGTCTGATTTTGATGACATGTAGCAAGAAAATGTTTTGTCTAATTTCATGGTCAAGGTCATGTCTGTTAACGAGCATAATCCTCCTACCCGAACACTCTTTTATGGGTGAAAATCGCGCAAAAAACTCCTTTCGTTAGAGGACTTCCGGGTACACTTTTCATAGGTTCTCTAACGTGCGCAAACGCCAATTTTCAATGCAATATTTTTAAACGTTTTCGAGAAGAAAAGTAGGTAAAACTTTACACATATTCAGTTTGGGTACTTATAATCGGCGATTCTGTTAAAATCTTTTCAACATGTTTGAAATTTACCTAAACAAATATGATTAAATGTTATTTACGTTTGTAGTATAGGAAGTTTTGGAACTTCTTATGTTTTCTTAAATGTCTGGAAAACGGTTCAGAAATCGTGGTAAGTAGGTGTCCAGTCGAAATTTTACTAAATTCCCTACAGAAAAGGTTCTCAAGCAATTTTCGATGGGGTGAATTCAATAGGAGAAATAAATGCCTATAACTTCGAATGAGTGTGTTTTGTTCTTTTGAACGTTTTTTTTTTGTCTGTGTTAACGTCACTTTTTAGCACATAATCGCATCTAAATCTCACTTACTTTAAGAGTGAAAGAGATTAGTTGTTCAAAAATTTTACTAAATTTTAAGTACACTTATTTTAAAACGAGGGATAAGAAGTTATGGAAACAAATTATTCTCCGTAAAATGAATCAATTTTAAGAAACTCATGTTTATTAGTCTTGTAAGCCATTCCCCAGTGAAAAATCACTGTTCCTACTTGAACTTTTACAAGATCAATTAGCATTTTTGATTTATTCTTGATTGCAAAGGTGTAAGCTTAATCAAAAAAGGAGTCGTAAAAATGTCAAATATATTGCTCTTTATATGCATAATTAATCTATTATAGCTGTCGTAATGAGTTGATTGGATAATATATTATCCTCTGCCGTCCATGGAGAATTCATTCCAGCTGCCATGTGCAATTCGGCTGAGGGATTTATTTGAACCATAGGCAAATAATGAGATCATTGCCGGAGTAGTTATTTAGTTTATTAATATGCAAATTTCTAAAAGCTACTTACAATGGACCATAATACAGATTGCACATTATATGCTAACCGGATATATTCAGCAAGTTATTAACATTCCAGATCAAGGCTAAATCGGTAGAGAGTTTTCGACTGACGGTTCCTAACTTTAATGCCATGGTGCTTAATTTTTTTTTTTTTTTTTTACGACGCATCAACATCTAGTCCATTAGCGCCGACATTCAGGGTACAGCGAGGAATTTTCCCAGTGAGCCGTGGGATGAGAAAATTCCTGCCGACGGTGGGAATCGAACCCACCATCTCCCGTTTATAAAGGCACCAGCCACTAGACCACGGGGAGAACCCTTGGTGACTAATGCAAAATCTAGTCGCTATTCCACCACGAGATGTATATATATATATATATATATATATATATATATATATTATATTTTGCCTTGCTCCTCCACTCCGCGATATTTCGCCGGATCCTTATCCGGCTTCATTTGGCTGTCATACATCCTTGCTGGGTGGTAAGAGCTATTTTATCATTCATTCTAAATGTATGCACATCCATAAATTTATTTTGTAATTTATTTGTTTAAATCATTTATACAAAGTTATTTTTTGTGTAAACCATCGAGAATAAACAAAATATATTTCAGAGTATAAATGTCTACACCCCTTGTGTCGGTGATTTTATTTCTATGTGCTCTGGTTTCATGGTCGGAACATTTGCTTTTTTTTTTGTGGACAAGATTTGTCCCGTATTTTGTCTAGTAGTTTATTGTTTGTACAGCACAGTATTTTCCGTAATGGTAAAATACTGCCGCGGGGGGGACAGTATTTTAGTTCTGTTTTATACTACAGACCAATTGAATGAGAGAATATTAAATTAAAATCGTATACAATTTATTCGTAAATTTAAATTTATTGCGTATAATGATCTTACATTTCTTTGTTAATCTGGTAATACCTGATGAAGTTATATCTTATAATTCCCGATTGGAATTATTTTTTCAAAACAAGGTTTCAGTATCAAGATCAAATATTTCCGCAACATTCTTGCGATTGGGCATTTTCAGAGTAAAATGTACAGTAGACTCTCCCTTATCCAGCGTTCTCTTATCCGTCGCTCTCTCTAATCCGGTCTCCGAGAGGAATGAGTGATATCTCGGAACTCGCCGAAGGTTCCTAGAACCTGCTCGGGGGTTCCTAGAAAACCTTCTCTTCCTAGCAAGCTAAACATTTTTTTCGTGGTATTTCATTGAATGGAAATAAAAGAAGGCTTTCGTTTAAGAAGCTGGGACTTGTGTTTCTACAAAGAAAATAAATGTTTCTACAAAGGCGCCTGCGGCTGGAACGCCTGATTTTAGCCAGTCCAGTTCGAACATTCATTGGGATTGCATTTTTTAAAAGTAATTTTAATAATATCCACCTTTTTAAATTCACAATATTGAAAATCGTGCATATTATTATATACTCAAATAGTAAGTTTTTCATATACATAAGTGGCCGCTTCTAACTGAATTCTCTAATCAGGAGTTTTATATAATCCGACTGTACCCCGGTCCCGACAACGTCGGATTAGGGAGAGTCTACTGTATATATATATATATATATATATATATATATATATATATATATATATATATATTTTAATGCGTTTCGTTCTTTTAGGCTTAGGGTCGGGAAAAAGTAGTACTTCCTTGTGTCACACCACTTTATTTTTTCTGCCCTACATGTTTCGTGCTTAATTCAATCGCACCTCATCAGGGGCACTTCTGCAACCAAATCCATTTTTGTACCTCCCAATATTAAACATATTTAAAATATACAAGATTTTTAAAAGTCCAGATTTTAAAATAACTTTAACAAACATTTTTTAAAAGTCCTACCTTGCTAAGAAGTCCTCTCGTCTCCTCATGTACCTTCTACGGAGGGAGGGGTAATACTAGTCTTGTCCTAAGCCTACCAATATGGCCGCGTCTTTATCGATATGTGGTATTTGTAAAGTCCGTCCGTTACAAAAATTAGGTCTTAATCTATTACAGAATGGAAAATTTGATGTACGTTTCTAAGATCGGTCCTTTTATTAACAGCTGTTTTTGATTTTTTTAGAATATAAATATTTTCTTTAATTTTTCTTTTCAGCGTGTTTCTTTCTTTGTTAAGTATTTTAACTTCTTTGAAATCAAAACAGTGCTTTTTTGATATTGCATGATCCGTCAATGCTGTACCGTTTTCCTGTGTGTCAATGCTCTTTACGTGTTGTATAATTCTTTTACCTAATAATTGTGCAGATTCCCCAATATAACATTTGTTACAGTCGTTGCAGTTAATTTTATAGATATTATATTTTGTGTTTGATGCATTAACCCTGTCTTGAATCTTACTAAACATATTCTGTATCTTGTGTTCATATTTCCAACTAATTTTAAATAATAATAAGAATAATAATATATATATATATATATATATATATATATATATATATATGAAAATTGTGTTGTTTGAAACGTGAAATTTTCTCGTCGGGACTTCCTGATTGCATCATGAGGTCAAACTCATAAGCAGGTTTACTCCCTACGGGGGGAGGGAGGAACCGCGCCAAAAACCATAGAAAATAATAGATTTTATATAGATAGCGAGAATGAAAAAAAGGTAAATAAAGCGGGGTTCCTCCCTATGGGGGAGGGAGGAACCGCGCTAAAAAAAGGAGGAGTAACCTTCATTTTAACTCTTGAAACGGTCAACTATTTTCCTCGCCCTACTATTTTCCGTTCTATATTGGTTTGTGTAATTCTTCAATTGGAAATTGCAGCAATTTTCATGAATGGGATCAAATGATGCAGCTGTCTCAATTTTCCTCTATTTCCCTCACCTTCACTTCTTTCCACTCCGTACCTTTATTTCCATTTTTTTTTTTTTTTTTTATTTTGTTTTAAAGAGGTTCCATTTATTCTGTGCTCGGGTTTTTCAACATTTACCCTAGTGATGGATTTATGGTCGATTCTTAGTCCTGATCAGGTATTTTTGCACATTCGCCTGTTGAGAAGAAAACTCGAAGATTTTGAAAGGATGAATATACGGAAATTTCCCTACAAGTTATTTAACAAGGACTAGAGTTTTCTGCACTCAATGTGGCCTTTTCAGGTTCTAAACAGCAACAAATTACGGAGATTAGAAACCGCATTATTGGAAAAAAATAAGAAATAAATATAACACATAGAATTGAGAATGAATACCAATAATATAAAAATATACTTTGCAGACAATGATTATTCCAAAATACATTAACTCTTTCAGGAACTTGTTGCCAATGTTGGTCAAAACTAAAATTAAAACTAAATTCACTTTTTGGAATAAACTAAAACTAAACTAAAAATTCCAACCTAAAAAAGACTAAAGCTAAAATTTTACTAATTAATGGATTTTAACTAAACTAAAACTAAAACTAAATCTTTGGGAATTGACTAAAAACTAAACTAAAAATTTAGTTTAGTTTAGTTTTACTAAAATAACATGAATTAATATAAATCATATGTTATTTCGATAATTAAGTAAATTATTAAAACTAATAGAACTTGCTTAAGAATAAGAAATTGTGGCTTTTTCTCGTAATTTGAAAACATATGTTTTTTGATAAATTAAATTAGTTAACTAAAAACTAAAACTAAACTAAAATCACAAATTTAGGTCTCTTTTACTAAACTAAACTAATTGCATTACTAAAAACGGAGTCCATATGATTAATAATTATACAAATCTAAAACTAAACTAAAACTAAAACTAAAAATATAACATTAGTTTAGTTTTAGTTAGGGAAAACTAACATTAGTTTAGTTTACTAACGTTAGTTTTGCCCAACACTGCTTGTTGCTAACCGAACATCTGACTTTAGAGTAAAAAAAATCATAAATAAAGATTTTTATATATAATCTGAAGTTGATTTATGGAACCTTCCTGGAACCCCTTTGAAATGGACACAGTAACATTACAATCCTTGGTGTCTCATAGGAAATTTGATCTACTTTACGATGGTTTGATTGAATATTATTTACCAAAAACAGTATTTCAGTAATCAATACTTATTCATGAAAAATCCGAATCGACATGAATGAATGCGAAATTTGAATTTACTCTGTTTCTGTTGGGAATTTAACCATACTTTATATGTATGGTATATTTAATGGATTCCACATTGGAAACCAAACAAAATTTGCTGCATTCCGAGGGGAAGAGACATTCAAATACAACCAACCAGACATTTTTCGTAATTTACTGAAGAATTAGCAGCATTATATACTCCCTAATCAACAACTCCTAATCAACAACTCAAAATCACTGAAAAATCTTAATCTGTTCTGACTTGGTGCCTGCTCCGAAAACAACTTTAAATGTATACACAAACAACATGATTGTAACATACATCCATAAATGTTTATCCCAGGCACAGAAACTTGTCAAGTGAATTTATTGGATACCGATCCAAAAGGCATATTTGGTAACGAAGTAGCAGACATTGCAGCAAAGAAGGAAGGTGCCCTATCTGTGGAACGGCCAGTAGGAGTTGTCACAAGCCAAAGAGTCTTACAAAAAGATGGATTCTTAAACATATTCTTATTGGCTCGAAGGGCATGTGGGATTCTGTTAACTGCGATAACAAGCAAGAAGTAATTAAATCTAGGACAAAACTATGGCATAGACTCTACTACCAGACATGCCGACGAGAAAAAACTGAATTACACGACTGCGAATTGGCGAATGAAGCTGACTCATGGATATCTAATATATATATATATATATATATATATATATATATATTTATTTATTTATTGCATAAAAGATTTCTCCATTGCAAGGAGCTGGCCTTATATAATGATTTTAGTCCTATATTAGCATTAAATCCATATATGCACATAGACAGACAGTCGAAACACTTATACAGATATTTTATACTTAAATAAGTAACAGGGTTGAGTATTATACATTGAGAAATAATAGACCAAAAATAAGTACCTTTTTCTGAGCATAAAAGTTAACGAATATTTACAGGAGTTTACTAATTATATAATAAAATTTCATAAATATAATTTCATTTTTTTATAGTAATGCAATGTAATAAGAATTAAAAGAATTCCTAATTAGTGAGAGCAAAAAAACAAAACAAAAACGGATTACTTTTATTTTAAAAAACTTTTAAATTTTTATTTTTAATTGCATTTTATTTTTTTGTTTGGGGGGGGGGGGTTATCTTCAGTCTCCTGGTAATTATTATCACTAATATTATTGTAGCAATACTTTCAAAGGCTATTTACGTCTAAAACTAATGGTTTTGTTAGTAAAGTGTTAGATATTATAAGTAACACACCGTCTCTTCCCCTTTATAGCTGGTGAAGTGGCTGCTATATTGAAATCAAGATCAGCTGGTAGTAAAGGTAAAGAGATTTGCCAAGTCCACAATTGACTCGGTGAAATGGTTCACTTCTTCAATTAGGTTTTGGAAGCCAGAACTATTCCAAAATAACATCTTGAATTTTAAATAATTGAATTTTCTACTTTTCTTCCTGAGACTCGGGACCTGTAATTGCTAGTCCTCTTTATTTCTATTTCCTGCATTTTCCATCCATTGCTTCTGCACATTCTTCCCAGTCTCCTTATGCTTTCCAGGCTTGAAGTATAAAGATAGTTCTGAAGCTTCTGTCTCGGGGCTTGAAGTTTATATATATATATATATATATATATATATATATATATATATATATATATATATATACAATCAGGTATCCATACTTCCCTCCTCTCACAGTGAAATAACAAAACACAGCATTAAAACAAGTCTGTTACACAAGAGCGCGATAATCAATCTTTGCTTTTGAATAATTGTAATGAACAACTCAGTTAATTAAAATATAGGAATGCATGACTATATATATATATATATATATATATATATATATATATATATATATCCCGTATATTACTTCCCTTTCATTTGTACTCCCACCATTTATGACTCCCTTTATACTATCAACCACCTGCTCGTCCCTGATTTCCCAGGAGAGGCTGCCCTTGATCTTGTGTATCCTATTTCCTCAGTACTATCCCTTCTCTAGGTTTAGTTCTAACACTCATTTAACAAATACCAGGCGTTCTACGTGTAAGAATAGTGTTGGTTTAATGTCGCAATATTTCGGTTAATTTCATATATTTTTAATTGTTTTCTATAGCATTCTTAATATCCTTATGTATGATATCTACGATGGCAATATATTAAAAAATAAACCTACAGGGTCGTACACTTCAATGTTTTATATTTTGCTTTATTTTTTTTTATTTTTTTTTTTTTTTATTTTTTTTTTTTTACGGCGCATCTACTTCTAGGTCATTAGCGCCGACATCCAAGGTGCAGCGAGGAATTTTCCCAGCGAGCCTTGAAATGAGAAAATTCCTGCCGGAGGTGGGAATCGAACCCACCATCTCCCGCTTATGAATCCAGCGCGCTAGCCACTAGACTACGGGAGACCCCATTTTGCTTTATTAAACACAATATAACAACTTGGGAATTTAGTGCCTATTTAAATATGTAAATAGTCACTTGAATATAATATATAGTTTTTTTTTTATTTATTTATTTTTTTTTTTTTTACGACACATCTGTATCCAGGTCACTGGCCCCAAACGTTTTGTCACGTAGACCACATGTCTGAGTCTATCGTGTGTCTAGAGCATATCCATGGTTCAGCTCCACTACCTCCTCTTGTGCCACAACAATTGTTTTATGATCTCATAATGGGTAGAGGCTGAGCAAGTTTACTCTGCTGTCTCTCCCACGCTTACGGGTTCGCCTAGAAAGCACTCTGACGATACCCCTAACGTGTACGTTCCAACAGTACACTGCGTCTTCGGCAGCTGACGGTTTCCTTAGTTAAGTATATATTATTTTTCTTTTATCCTTTGGTTCTGAGGAATTTCTACTGCCTAGGTCTATAAAACTTTGATCCCTGGAGCGTACAAATTGTGTTAATATTTTGATCAGGACGACAAAGCAAAACCGGATTATCTTCTTGCACAGGACGAATATGTCCAGTAACAGCAAAGGGGTACTCCAGTAATGCAGTTAGTTCTAACTATCCCTACTAAAGAGAGTTCATAAATCCAAGCAAGTTATAATGAATATTGGTACTCTCCTAGTAGTGGAATAGTTCGGCTTAAGACTGTTCCAAGACATTAGCTCTGTAGTACTGTTCGCATATAGGGCAAGTCCTTTATCAACTTTAGGGTCTTGTTGGCGAGAGACAGAAACAAGACCCTAAACAACAACATCTGCTAAGGAAAAGTCCGTAATCCAGGAATTGCTTACATGGATCACATACTCCTCAGAAAGGGAACCATTAAATTACACATAACAGGAACTAATATTCATTGACCTGCGCGCCGGTGGGACTCGAACCCACCGTCTCCCGCATGAGAATCTAACGCCAGTAGATCAGGGGAGACTCTCAATTTAAGTATTAACCCTGGATTGACACTGCCATTGACAGAAATGACACAGTTGGGTGAATGTTACCCCATGCTTTGGAAAAAATTAAAATAAATAAATTTCCATTTTTTTCTTTTGCTTTTTTATACAACAACAATGTATAGGACAGAAAAATTAAGAAATAAATTCAAATAGTAATAAATCTGACAAAATATTTACTAAAAATCTCAAAATAGCTAAAAAATCCTAAAACTTAATTATTGTTCATACACCAAATAATTATCCTGAAAAAATATTACTAAACTGAAAAAATTCTTTATGAACAATAAACTAGAATGATCAAAAGCCATAAGATATAGGATCTTAAGGAAAATTCAATGTTCTGTCCTATTGAGACTCGTCAACATTTAACACATTTTAGTGGGCGGTGATCGCGGCACATCGCCCTTCTAAACAGAGCATAGTGCTTTCGTATTCCTGTCTCAAAATGAACATCTCACGGGTTTGTCCAAGGTAACGAAAGATGTTGAAGGTCCATCAGGACTTCATTCATCTCCCAAAACAACAAGCATCAGTGTCTTCAGTGGTTTTGGTATGTTCTCCAGTTGGGCACCAACTGCCACATGGGCTTTCACCAGTTTTTAGCCCAAATCAAGGGGAATAACTTTTCTGGGCAGTTTGCAGGTAATTTTGTCTCCGTATTACGGCATTGGAAAAAACGTATTATAAAAGTGATCGACCCTCGAAGATTTATCAGATGAGCGAAGTTAGCCGTTAACTACACGGTGTGGTAAAAATTACCCTTTGTTTATATGGCTTTGCTTATATTAGGTTATACCAGACAATGCACTTCCGATTATTTAGGAAGAAGGAGGGAGTCTCTGATATTTACATAAATTAAGAAACACGCCCTAGAACAAAGTGTGGTGTATTTTTCACACCACGGTGCCAATCCAGGATCAACTGTTTTGCTTAATGCAAGTAGTCCTAACCCAACAATAAAAGTGATAACCACCATACAGAGCATTGAGTAAATGCAAGAAAGGTGAAGCGTCAAGATGTTTTAGATTGTGCGAATTAAGGTGTGTTTACCGATCCTAATGGAGACATTGAGTTCCGATCCTTGAACCGAAGGTGACAAGAGATGTCCTTATCAATATAATTCCTGTAGCCTTCAGTTTAGCATTAGACTTCTCTGCCGTCACTAGCCGACACTCCTGGGATGAACCTGTATACTATAATGTCTGATTAACTTTCATTTGCACAGTTTTTACAGTGTTATTGTTATAACTATAATTATTTGAAAGGGATAATAAATTGTTAAATTTTCTTTGTCTCAAAAATACAAAATGAATAGATTAGATTCTAATATAAAACTACTTTTTTTGGCAGTGATTGACATTAGGGATTTGAGTGATACTGTTGAGCATCATTCATGTTCAGGGAAACTGTGATTCTCTTTTAACCAAACACTTTTAGCAGTTCCCGAAGGGTTTTTTATTCCCGATGCTCCCAAATCGGCTATAACTACAAAAAAAAAAAAAGCTTCAGACCCAACGAATTGGAACGTGGAATTGGACTTAGCACTTTCGCTGCGGGTGTCATTACGGAAGGACACTAGCGATCCAACCCGCTTACGAGTGTCCCTATGGAAAGACACTACTCCATTACTTTTCCGTTTAGATTAAAAAGGCTCGTAAAAGGAGGGTATTCACTCCTACAGATCCAGGTAAAGACAGTTGTCTTCAGTATTGTTTTGGGCTTTCCAACAGTTTTCAAATCGGCTGACTGGAAGATTTTTTATGGAGAAAAAGATGTGTACATAAAAAATCCAATCAATAAATGCAGCGGATACTGAGGTATTCCCAAACAATGACAGCTGCAGCGAAAGTGTTAAAACTACTCTTTATTTTACGCCTAGGTACTTGAAGGGAGTGTGATATTTACAAATGGGGAGACTTTGACTAATGTACTAAAGCTAGGGAGAGAAACTATACACGGAGACAATTTATACAGTTTATTTACAATTTGTGACTGCTTTTACGCAGCCTCCTTCCTATCCAAGATCAAGGAACCTCCTGGTGCAGCCCTGCCCCCTTTGGGGTAGAGGAGGTGGTGTCAAGTCCCTGAATATGGGGTTTGCACAGTATTGGAGGCCGTCATTGAACTTGATATGGCGCCTCCGTATGAGCTCTTGTACTGAGGGCAGCACCAGTTCGTCGTGGAGGCTTGTGTGCTGCACGGCCCGGAGTAGGACAACGTTCAGAAAACGCTGCAGCCGCCTGAGCGTACGAGGGTACGTATACCTCAGGGCGGGTGCCCCGTGCATAAGAATCGGCCTGATGATCGCCTTGTCGATCTGCAACTTCAGCCAAAGCGACAGCTGGGCCGATCGCAAGAGATGATTCAGGCGAAACGTCTTCTGGCGGGCTTCCTGCAGTCAGCTGTTGACGTGCGGCTTCACGGACAGATGTCGGTGTATGTGCACTCCCAAGTAATTTATCTTAGTGTGAACGAAGATGAATCTTTTCCGTCGGAACGGTCTTATTATTCATCGAGATCAGCAAACAAAAAATGTGAAGTTTTTGTGTAATAGGTAAGTAGTGTTGTGTTTTTTTCTTATTAACAATAATTTTCCCCCATTAGTAGGGCATGGTATCTACCGAGTTGCGTTGCAAGTAATTTATGATGGACAGATTTAAATTATTATTAAAACTCTTCTTTGTCTTTTGACGCACACTACGTATGCCGAGCTCCATTGCATTATCGATATTAAGAAGTAGTGAGGATCGGTGATGATTTGAAGAATTTTTAAAAAAAAATTCTACCATAAGTGTAATATCTACAGTCCGGAAAGCGTATAAAGATTCAAAGAATTTTCATTGCACACTCGTCATCGAAAAGTTTAACAATAATACTTAAGTAACGAAGATTTTTCATAAAATTCTATAACTATTTGATTATGATACGAAAATTAACAATTTCGTCTACTACATGCAAGAATTATTAAAACAATTTCGTATAGAGGCGTTATTTATAATTTCTTGCTAAACATGACATTAACAAACAGGGCAGCGGAGAAACATGTTCTCAAGTCCAGCTAATTGCTACCTTGGTGCATGATAATAACATAGTATTATGAAGGCATTGTCGTTATATTATAATTTCGATTTATAATTATAACTAACACAATGGCCGAAAGATTTACTTAAACGATATGAGTAATAGATTTACTTCACCCCCAAGTAAAAACTGCCCTAGTTATTAAAGTTTTAAACTCTCACCTGCCTTGTATCTTAACAAGGACAGCATGTTTTATTAGATCTTAGTAGACGAATGTGTGCTTTATCTCAGAAATGCTTGCTTAAAAATACATTCTTAAGAAGGAGTAGCCAGTATGAAAATATATTAGTATAGATATCCTGAATCTATGTAAACTTCTAACATTTGTAAAATTCTTTCATCTATAAATGTAAAACTTCGTCCGCGTGGATAGTGACTTAGGGCAGCAATTTCGGATATATCTTTCGGTTTATTTTAAATCATAAACACCATCAAATGGGTATTTAAAAAAAAAATCTACTTTATAGTAGTGCTTCTGTATACACGATATTAGGCGTATAGCCATGGGGGATCAAGCATACAGGCTGCTTGGATTCTTAAACTTGACAGAGCCAATAAGCTGACCCCTTAGGCATTGTTAAACCCTAATCTAAACAACTTGTTCTAGTCTGAACAGATTGTCCTTCAGACAGCAGACATACAGACAAACAGACAAAAATTCTAAAAATCATTGTTTTGGGTACTATTGCGTTGATAAAGGTCCCCAATAGAATTTTTTCCCATATATCGTACAGACAGCGAACCGTAAGAATTTTATTAAATGTATAGATAGATTACTATCTTGCTGGTAGTGGCAAGAAGGTAATTTGGGTCAAGAGTAAACCCGACTTCCTAATAAACCGATTTAGTTTATTTTTTTCAACATACTTTTCTATTAACATGTCCACAACGAATCCCGAGCTTCGTTGCAATACAATAATAATTGCAGCTGGTATGGGCGAACAACTACTTTGGCTCCGGAGTAACCCCCCCCCCTTTCCAGATCATTCGCTAGGAAAATACTATATACATAGTTTCGTGACGAAAAAACAAAAAAAAAAAGAACTCTGTTGTGTATCGTGTTCAAGAAATATTCGACGTGATACTTCACGTAGGCATAACTTTTTTTATTTTTGAACCTATTGACATGAAACAAACACTAAATGTTAGGTGACGCTTACCACAATATATTAGTCAAAACCGCAACTAAATAGGATAAGCCGTTTCTGAGATTAGCGCGCACAGACAAACAGACAAATATTCTAAACATCATTGTTTTGGGTTCTATTGTTTTAATAAAGGCCGCCAATAGTATTTTTCCCCATACATATTCCATGTACAGACAGCGATCCCTTAGAATTTTATTTTACGTATAGATTATATCATATGTAAATCTCTATCATCTATATATTTATACTATTTATATAATTTCTAAAGTAGTTATTACAAAGTGTAATAAAATAAAGCCAAGAAGAGCAAACCATCCGTTAAATTACCCTGCAAGATCTGCTGAGCCAACGAAAACTGCTGTAGAATGAATGATTTCTTTGTTGAAGACCATTCTCCATTTTACCGATAGCAAGAATTTGCTGAGAACCACTGTTGTAACCATTTTCTACTTATAATGCAGCTCCACTGTTTGCAATTTGTAGCCGGGTCACGGAATGAAGGGTGAAAACTTATTTCATTTGGCCCGCACCGAAAGAGGCAAATTTCCTTCTTAATTCAATCCAGCCATCTTTTTCAAAAGACATCTATTTGATAACTTTCGTCGTAAATAAGCTACGACCAGAGAATAATTAACTTTAAGAACTTTCAGCAAATTTATTTTTATTTTGCATGTTTATAAACACTCACATATATATTTGTGTATTTATCACGGTATTGCGCCAGGCCATGTTCCGGCCTTCCCAAACTGTGAGTATATTTCCATGAAGTATTAGAGGTGATTTTTACCCTCTCATAACTTTGAACGAATCAGTTAAAGATAAACCTATGAAATTCTACGCAGATATGGTAATAGATTAATAGAATAGTAGAATTTTAAAGTTTCATAATTCTACATTTATGACACAAAAGCCACTGAAAATCGGAATTTATAGTACTCACCAACTCATCCAATTTATTAGGCACTTCCCGCTAAGCTGGAAACTGGAAATTTTGCATGACGATAGGCATTAGGGTGACATTGAAGGCAAAAATCGACAAATCCTGAAATAATATATTCAACTCCGCTCCCTGGAGGGTTGGCCCTTTTGTTCCTTCGGAAACCCATCATTCCTTTCGAACCCCATCATGTGGGGTATCAAATGAATCTTTTCTGTAAGGAGAACCTAAAACCGGAAAAATCCGAAAAAAAACCCACAGAAATGTTGAGTTGGGGCTTTTCTTATACACGCTAACTGCTCGACCCAGTACCAAGTGTCGTGTCCCCGCGTCATCGTCTTGAAGCCAAACGAGTCCACAAACTCAACATTCACTTACAAAAAGTATTACAAAAAACCTAGGTTGAAAAAACGAGACCAAGTTCCAGGCCCCTCCCAGAAACTTTTAAGATATCATAGTATTATGTCAAGTTCCAGGCCCCTCCCAGAAACTTTTAAGATATCATAGTATTATGTCAAGTTCCAGGCCCCTCCCAGAAACTTTTAAGATATCATAGTATTATGTCAAGTTCCAGGCCCCTCCCAGAAACTGTTAAGATATCATAGTATTATGTCAAGTTCCAGGCCCCTCCCAGAAACTTTTAAGATATCATAGTATTATGTCAAGTTTTAGGCCCCTCCCAGAAACTGTTAAGATATCATAGTATTATGTCAAGTTCCAGGCCCCTCCCAGAAACTGTTAAGATATCATAGTATTATGTCAAGTTCCAGGCCCCTCCCAGAAACTTTTAAGATATCATAGTATTATGTCAAGTTCCAGGCCCCTCCCAGAAACTGTTAAGATATCATAGTATTATGTCAAGTTCCAGGCCCCTCCCAGAAACTGTTAAGATATCATAGTATTATGTCAAGTTCCAGGCCCCTCCCAGAAACTTTTAAGATATCATAGTATTATGTCAAGTTCCAGGCCCCTCCCAGAAACTGTTAAGATATCATAGTATTATGTCAAGTTCCAGGCCCCTCCCAGAAACTTTTAAGATATCATAGTATTATGTCAAGTTCCAGGCCCCTCCCAGAAACTTTTAAGATATCATAGTATTATGTCAAGTTCCAGGCCCCTCCCAGAAACTGTTAAGATATCATAGTATTATGTCAAGTTCCAGGCCCCTCCCAGAAACTTTTAAGATATCATAGTATTATGTCAAGTTCCAGGCCCCTCCCAGAAACTTTTAAGATATCATAGTATTATGTCAAGTTCCAGGCCCCTCCCAGAAACTTTTAAGATATCATAGTATTATGTCAAGTTCCAGGCCCCTCCCAGAAACTGTTAAGATATCATAGTATTATGTCAAGTTCCAGGCCCCTCCCAGAAACTGTTAAGATATCATAGTATTATGTCAAGTTCCAGGCCCCTCCCAGAAACTTTTAAGATATCATAGTATTATGTCAAGTTCCAGGCCCCTCCCAGAAACTTTTAAGATATCATAGTATTATGTCAAGTTCCAGGCCCCTCCCAGAAACTTTTAAGATCTCATAGTATTATGTCAAGTTCCAGGCCCCTCCCAGAAACTGTTAAGATATCATAGTATTATGTCAAGTTCCAGGCCCCTCCCAGAAACTTTTAAGATATCATAGTATTATGTCAAGTTTTAGGCCCCTCCCAGAAACTGTTAAGATATCATAGTATTATGTCAAGTTCCAGGCCCCTCCCAGAAACTGTTAAGATATCATAGTATTATGTCAAGTTCCAGGCCCCTCCCAGAAACTTTTAAGATATCATAGTATTATGTCAAGTTCCAGGCCCCTCCCAGAAACTGTTAAGATATCATAGTATTATGTCAAGTTCCAGGCCCCTCCCAGAAACTGTTAAGATATCATAGTATTATGTCAAGTTCCAGGCCCCTCCCAGAAACTTTTAAGATATCATAGTATTATGTCAAGTTCCAGGCCCCTCCCAGAAACTGTTAAGATATCATAGTATTATGTCAAGTTCCAGGCCCCTCCCAGAAACTGTTAAGATATCATAGTATTATGTCAAGTTCCAGGCCCCTCCCAGAAACTTTTAAGATATCATAGTATTATGTCAAGTTCCAGGCCCCTCCCAGAAACTGTTAAGATATCATAGTATTATGTCAAGTTCCAGGCCCCTCCCAGAAACTGTTAAGATATCATAGTATTATGTCAAGTTCCAGGCCCCTCCCAGAAACTTTTAAGATATCATAGTATTATGTCAAGTTCCAGGCCCCTCCCAGAAACTGTTAAGATATCATAGTATTATGTCAAGTTCCAGGCCCCTCCCAGAAACTGTTAAGATATCATAGTATTATGTCAAGTTCCAGGCCCCTCCCAGAAACTTTTAAGATATCATAGTATTATGTCAAGTTCCAGGCCCCTCCCAGAAACTTTTAAGATATCATAGTATTATGTCAAGTTCCAGGCCCCTCCCAGAAACTTTTAAGATATCATAGTATTATGTCAAGTTTTAGGGCCTTAATTACTCGCTTATTTTTGCATTTCCGTCTTGGCCAATTTTCGTTAAATCATGGCCGTTTTCCAGACATACGACGAAAAGGGCATATTTGTAATTTCCCCTTCTGTACTTTTTCTGTGCACAATGCACAAGAAACGCACAGAAGATTTATAAAGATTGTGTAGAGATCTTACACTTTTCTTCTAGATTTTATTGGAGTGAGTGTTTCAATATTCCACAAAATATTAACTATATTTATTCCAAGATTACCGAATGACACTTGGAATAAGAACTTAATGAAACGCTAAGATGACGCAGTTCCTGCAAATCAGACTTCAATAACAAAAGGTGAATTTTAGCGATGCTTGACTTTTGTACAAATCGGATTCAAAATCAGCATAAAAGAAGAAAATACAAAAATTATATTTTCTTGAAATCATTCATAAAAATGCCCTTTCTTCTTGCAAATTACACAATTTCATCAAATTTTTTGTCATAGACCTAAATACAGCGACATAAATAGCTAGATTCCTTCGGAATGTCTTAACAGAAAATAATTAGCACCCTAAAAAAACATTAAAAAAAAAAGAAAATAATAATAATAATGTGCAATTTTTTACATATACACTTCGATAAATGGAAATATAACTTTTCGTTTTATGCGTTGTAATTTCCTGGCATATATGACAAGCTGATAGAGCAGGCGAGGAAACTTATCGCTCTCCGACACGCAACCTTAGACAGCCTGTTTCCCACAAAAAAGCTAACCCCATTATTAATACAGCGTTTGTCCAATTTCCTTCTTCTAATAGTTTGTTTGATGGGTTCAGGATGTACGAACATTTCAAAAAATGGGAATTAGGTAAAGGTATTATGCTGGATATTTATTCGATATTTGGTTAAGTAACTTATTTAAAAAAATAAGATAGCAGTTGAGATGATGGTTCAGTCAAAGGATTGTTGGGCTTCGGCTGGGGAAAAACGTCAGATTTTCAGGAAATTCTTTATTTCGAACGTTTAGGCATGCTTTTTGGCAGCCTCGTCTGCTAAAAAACACATAAATAAACAGAATTGCCAAAAAAGGATATGTTAGATGGACAAATAAACATTACTCATAAAAACATTTTTGTGTGTCTAATAAGTATCAACTGTTTAATCACTTCAAGTGAAGTGTTAGCAATGGCTTTCTCATTGTTCAAGTGCGACAATTTTATGTGGCTCACCGATCTCTCTTTGACTCCAGCCACTGGTCGGAGCAGAAGGGAGCTTGTGTAGGCCTCTTTCAACGTCATCTGTGCTTCTTTCTGACGTTAATCGAGGATGAAGTTGGGTTGGCCTTAAGCACAGAACCTTCATATTGTATCATATATCATATTACCAGATTTATTTATATACAGGATGTAATAATCAATAAAGAATATATATATATATATATATATATATATATATATACACATATATAAAGGCAAGCGAATAATAACTAAAAACATATATACATACACGGCGAAATACAACTGGCCATGTGTAAAACGTGGCCTTTTTAAGATTGATGCTACAAACAATTAGCGACTGCCCTTGTGATTTATTAAACGACATCGGTATGCAAGCCGCACTGGAAATTATAACCGTTTAAACCGTTACAACCGTTTCCGGTACGTTCGGAATTAATGGAATGCGTGTAATTGAAATGTCTTCGCTTTTTTACTTCCCTTTAAAAATTATGGCGTTGTATATATATATATATATATATATATATATATATATATATATATATATATATATATACATATATATTTGCTTACTTGTTGATAAGAAATATGGAATCATTCCTATATGATAATGAAGCGGAATTCTAATCTGTATTCATGATTGTCTGATCGGGCTGAATGCAATTCTGTGTACGGAACTCCTAAGCCTGAGGACGTGTTCTATTTCTTGATTCAGCTAGATATCGGGGTATTGTCATGCATTAGAGTTGGTACCATGATGTTCTTATAAGGTCATGAGGGCATGCATATACAAAGCTTTAATGATATTCAACTGCGTAACATACAGTATAAATAAAACAAATTTTATACGTAGAGAAAAAGTAATGCTGGCAGATGATAGGCATGTGTAACTATATATATATATATATATATATATATATATATATATATATATATATATATATATTATACATAATTTAGCTGTTTGTCCGTCTGTCTGTTTGTTCCTTAAACAAATCAACACCGTTTGACCGATTGTAGGTAAACCAAGAACACAGGTAGGTCTTGATCCGAGAAGTGTCATAGACTATGAGAAAATTGTCTTAATTTAGTTTAATAAATCGTCTTAATTTATTTCAATTAATCGTCTTCATTTTTGTTGTTGAAGGAGCTTCACTGACTGGTGCAAGACTGCTATTGTTTATTCACAAATTCATATATTCGTATCATAGCCTTATATTCTCAGAATTTGGACAAATATAATATATATATATAATTTCTGATGAATGTTGAAGAAGAAGTGGCAACACTGACTGGAGCAAGACTGCTATAGTATATCTACAAATTCCTATATTCATATCATAGCCTTATTATAATTCTCAGAATTTGGACAAATATCATATGTGTAAGTAAGTTTTAATTTTTCTTTAGTTAACTTTAATAATTTAAATATGTCTATGAGTACCTATATAAGATATTAAACTGCTTAATATACATCACAAATAAAACAAATTGTGTACTTACACATACTAATTGAATAAATGCGAAATTATATGTAACATTCCGATGAGAAGAGGGAGAACTGATACTTTCGGAGGATTAGTCAAATTAAATTTAAAATAAAGTAACATTATGTTTGATGCCAGCATTGAGTTGATTTACTGTTTGATAAGGAATCAACAGGACATTGTATGCCCTCATAAGAGTTTGGCATAATCTAGGCGTACGGTAGTGCGCCAGGCCAAGTTCCGGCCTAAGCATACTGTGTGTATATTACAGGAGGTCTTAGAGCCGATTTTTACCTTCTCATAACATTTAACCAGGTAAAGATAAAGTTATGAAATTTTACACAGGTATTACACTACTAGATGTGAGTAAAACTGAAAATTTCCATAATTCTACATCGAATAGTTTCTGAGTTTCTGCGATCGAAAATCGGGATTTATAGGACTCACTGACAAAATTATTAGGCACTTCCCATGATGCTAGAGACTTGAAATTTTGCAGGATGATAGATATAAGGGTGTTATTGAAGGGGAAAATCGAAAAATCCTGAAAAGTTGTGTTTGACTCCGCTTCCGGGGCGGCGGGGGGGGGTGTCAGTTTTGTACTTCCTTCGGAAACCCATAATTCCGTCCGAAACCCATGATGTGGGGTATCAAATGAATCGTCTCGGTATGAAGAACCTATATTTGATGTTTTAAGAAACAGTTTGACGCATATAGGCTTGGTCAAAATTGTATACCAGCTTCCTGTTTGTATGTTTGTTCCTTATACAGATCCGAACCGTTTGACCGATTTTGACCAAACTTGGGACACAGGTGGGTCTTGATACGGGGAGAATCATAGGCTAGGTTAAATTGTCTATCAGCTGTCTGTCTGTCTGTTTGTTCCATATACAAATACACACTATTTGGCATTTTAGGGGGGGGGGATATTTCTCGCTTTTTGGGGAGGGGAGTGTTTCTTTGGAGGGAGGAACTTGACCTCTATTTCACATTTATGTTTTTTGGGGGGATTCTATTTATAAGTATGAATAAAAATGTATTCGTACTCGACTTTGACTTATTTGTAAATACGATTATAAATAAATTCTTATTCATAAGAGTCAATAAAAATAAATTCCTTTTTATGAGTGTGAATAGAACAAAATTGTATTCACACATTTTTCTATAAATACTAATAAATTTTTGCGTATTAGCTATAAGCTATTTTTAAATTGATTTCAATTTTGTGTAAATCGATTTATGTTCCGTATTTTCATTTTTCGTCTAATAAGTCTTGTCAAGGCCTTATTCAAGGTCTTGAATCCTGAATATCGAACCTCGTTGGATTGGGGTATTGGGATATTGTGGATTTTAAGGGGAGGGCAGGGTGAAAGTTACATGGGTACATTTCTCTGGGTTCATTTGAATCCTCCATTTGTTTAATCTTTTCTTGACACCATTAAAAGAAAAATTAATAATAGTAAGTTAACTAGAACAGATAGGTAACATTTTTCATTCAGGTGTATTTTTTCTCCCTACAGGTTGCATCATTTCAATCAGAAGAAAATTATAATATATATATATATATATATATATATATATATATATATATATATATATATATAATATATGTACACAGAAGTAAGATATAATTAAATGAAATAAATATGAAATAGGTTGTTAAGCTTTAGGTTCAAGTTTTCATTTTATAAGTTTGCTTTTAATAATCGTACTTTAAACATGTTATCAGAAAAAAGTTTGTTTTAAACTTTATAGAATCCCGAGTTTGTATATAAATTGGTTTAATTGCTTCTACCTAATGCGTTTTTATGTAAGAAAAGTTTTGAGAAACTTTTAACTAAATACCTTTGGAAACAACAAGGCAATTACGTAAACTTAGAAAGGACTTGAACAATTTGTGGAAATTAAATTGATAGTCCTTATAAGGTTTCTAAATTAGCCCTTGTAGTGCTGGGGCTTACTTAACACGTTTCCCAAAGCAATATTAAATCATTAGGTAATATTGATTTTTATTTATTTTCAAAGTATACAATTATTTTTTAGCGTCGGTATTTCGTGTTATTTATTTATTTGAAGGCGAAGTATTCAACAATTAAGACTAATAAGGACGCATTCCTGTTAGTCTAGATCAAGCTTTCAAGTTTTTCAAAGCTTAAGGATAGGACAATGTCGAATTACTCGTGACTGCTTTACGAGGAAGTCGAAAAAAACGTTTTTGTCAATTTATTGAAAAAGGCCTAACTGTTCAACACATACTAAGAGACTAAGATATTGCTTTTATTAGTGCGTTGCAGACAGTTTGTTATGTACGGTTGTGTGATGATCGGTTTACTAGTCTGTATAGTTGACCAGATCGTCCATAGATTTTTTTGTCGTTGGTGTTTAGTGTGTGTGTGTTCTAAGTAAAGAGTGAGACAGATAAAAGTCAAGGTATCGGATGGTATTGGTTGTATGTAACGGATTGCTGTTGAAGCAAACGGAATGAGAGGTTTTATGCTGAAGGTTTTATGTTTGAACGTTATTGGTTGTGTGTAACGGATTGCTGTTGAAGCAAACGGAATGAGAGGTTTTATGCTGAAGGTTTTATGCTTGAACGTTCTTGGTTGTGTGTAACGGATTGCTGTTGAAGCAAACGGAATGAGAGGTTTTATGCTGAAGGTTTTATGCTTGAACGTTATTGGTTGTGTGTAACGGATTGCTGTTGAAGCAAACGGAATGAGAGGTTTTATGCCGAAGGTTTTATGCTGAAGGTTTTATCCTTGAACGTTATTGGTTGTGTGTAACGGATTGCTGTTGAAGCAAACGGAATGAAAGGTTTTATGCTGAAGATTGAACGTTATTTGCTAGCATTTTCGGCACATATCTTCAAGTACCGCTTTTTGTTTCATTGTACAATTTCAGTTACCTGGACTGGTAGTTTTTGTGAGGCTCGATTTTGCGTTAAAATGATGGCTTTATCATCTGTATACGTAGCAATGAGGTTATCGGTGTGTGGTGGAATGTAAGCTGTAAAAAGGTTAAATAGAATAGGACCAGAGGTCCAACCATGAGGAACTCCCGCTTCTACAGCAAAACAATCTGAATAATTATTTATTTCATTAGTATTAATTCCGCTTTTCCATGCCGGATTATTACCTTACTTTGTACAATTTGATTACTGCCCTTGAGTAACTGGTCAACCGAAAGAGGTAATAGTAATTAATCCACATCACTCATGACGTGATTCCTAAAATTATATTAAAAAAAAAGACATTTTCAAAACACTATGGTAGTACCCTAGTACACCATTAGTATGCCCGTACAAGTAAAATAACAGCCTATTTCTTTGTTGGCACTACTCAGCATCTTCTTTTCATTAAAAACCTTTTTTTTTATACTACTTTTATATACTGGCAAAATTCCAAAGATCTGTCATTAGCCAAAGCTAGGCATAAAACGGAGAAAAATTTGTTTTTCCTACAGAAAGGGATTATTTAAATGAAGGCTTTGATTTTCCTGGTGTCTGAAACAGAAAAGTATCATAAAACAAGTTGATTACATAGAAATGATTAGACAAAATCATTCAAGACCTTGGTTACCCATTCTAGGTTCAAATACGAAGATTGTGGCAACAGTAATTTTCAAACTATGGAAATAAATATTCTTTCCCTACAAAAGAAGGTTCTTCACATATATAACAGGTGGAAGGTCAATAAAACCAGATTTCATCAATTCATTTCTTTTAATTAAATATATTGGACGACTGGCGAAAAGAATGGACGAAATCTGAAAGCAAGTTAAGACAGATTAAAAACACAACAGGAGCCTGGTTGAACGAAAACCTCACAAGACGGGAACAAGTACTATTAACCAGGCTTAGAATTGGACACTGCTTACTAACTCACGGACATCTTATGCAAAAAACAGACAGACCAAAATGCAGACATTGTAACGAGGACCTTACAGTAAAACACATACTTATAGACTGTAGACAGAGAGACAACTTACAAATACCACACGACTTAGTTGAAATATTATTACCAGGTAGCCCTTACATCAACACAATACTCAAACATTTAAAAACACTCAACATATACTCAAAAATTTAATAAAATATGTAAAATTAATAGTAAAGTATAGTTGAGCTTTTGTGTTTTTTTTTTCTAAATGAAATTTCCAATTGCCCTCCATCTGCATTAAAAGTAAAAAAATCGAATTGAGATAATTTTAATTTAAAGTACTTATACATATTCCTAATAATATATATACCTATGTATATTTATTTATTTTCTATTCCTTTATTTACTATTATTTTCTTGTTTTCAGTTTCATTTATTTTTTTATACTTTATAATTATTTATTTCATTTTTTTAAATTTATTTCTCTTTTTCTTTTGGACTGAGAGAGATTTTCATAGTGATAAACTGTAAGGAGACCATCGCCTAACGTTACGGGTCTCTGAAAACAAATAAATAAAATAAATAATTAAATAAGCTTTACACGTTTCACGCCACAAGTGTAGATGATCGGGTTAACAAAACTACACTAACTTATTAATAAATAAAATATAATCATGTAATCAATTTCACAAATTAAGCAATAAATCAGGACAGGCTTAATATAAAGGAAAACAGATATAAAACATTTAAATAGTATATTCTCTAATTTGGTAGACAGACATTAATATTTGATCATTCGCTTAATAGATGAACTTTATTTCATTCAATTGTTCAGAGTTTTTAGGGGTTTTTTTTTTTTTAGGCCAATACAATTTTTTGGGATTCTTATTTTTATTGGGGGCGAGGTTAGCTCAGTGGTAGAGCACTGGACTCATATGCTGGAGGACCTGAGTTCAAATCCCGACTAAGCATTAAAGATTTTTTCTTCAAGTGTCTTCGTTCATGGGTTGAATTCGGCCTCCCTGACCGTCCCTAGGCCAACCCAGCCTTTATTTAAATTATTAATGGGTACCTTTGTGCTAATGACCCTAGCAGTCGAAGCAGCCAAGGGGAAAATCAGGCGGCCGGAGCCACTGACCACACTATCTCCCCAGTGTGCCGTATGATCATGAATCAGATATCTCTATAGTATCTGTCCCTTAGGGCCCTCGTGGCCTGTTACGGGACTGATTTTTTTTTTTTTTTTTTTTTTATTGATTCTACACAGCTGACTACTCACTGCTTGCCGCCATATGTAGTAACCGTAGTTTTAACTTGTCCTATGTAGGGGAAAGTTCGCCTTTACAATTAGGCTGTTTTAATTGTATAGTGAGTTTTGGCTTCTGGATTGGTGTGAAAAATCTAAAGCTTACATCATTAAAAGAATTCATGTGAATTGATGTCCTGTATTTATTGATCTTCCATAGCTCTGTCCTACGCTAACCCCTTTGTCATGGAACTTTACTTCAAGCTGGCATACACCATGTTCTATTTCAAGTTTTATTCGGTAAAGAGTTAGTTAGGCTGTAATGCTTCTCTGATTTTCATTAAAATTTTATAATAAGTTTGTGTGAGAGTGGGCGTACTTTTTATAGAAGGAATGCTATGAAAATAAGATTATTAAAGGCAATATGATATCCTCGAACCCACTCCTGTCGGAGACTGGAATAATAAACGAGTTTTGATATTAATACAAAAGCTTTGAATAAGGGATCGAAGGCTTTTCATACCCTCTTCCCTTCAGAAAATCTGAAAGGTTTATCACTTTTCCTACCATTTTCTCTTCAAATCACATAATTTCCACAATTGTAGATTAGAATATATACCTTCTCCCACCTTGGATATTAATTAATAAGTTAATGATTGTAGACAAAATTGGGTTTAAATTAAACAAAGTTCTTTTTAATACCATTATTCACTTCTAAAAATCGACATTACCTTCAAATAGAATAAATGTATCTAGGGCTTATCTTAGCCCTTAGTTTTAGCGCGGTTCCTCCCTCCCCCATAGGGAGGAACCCCGCTTATAGGGTTGATACAATGAAACAATCCGGAAGTGCCGACTAGAAAATTTCGCGTTTCAGAACCCCTAGAGACCGAAAATAACGGTGGTTCAAATTTGTATATATATATATATGTATATATTTATTTATATATATATATATATATATATATATATATATATATATGTATATATATATATATATATATATATATATATATATATATATATATATATATATATATTTGTCTGTTCGCTCTCTAGATAGAAGACGAATGGTCCGATTTTGATGAAATTTGGTACAAAAATCCTTCGTCCAATTTGAAAGGTCAAGTTCGTTAACCAACAAAATCCGCCTACTGGAAGATGGCGTTTGGGGCGAAATTCGCGCAAAAAAAATCGTAACGCTTACGTTTTTGAGTTCATAAGCTTCTAAGTACTCGTTTTATATGATTCCTGGGCTAGGAAAACGAATGAAACCATTTTCAAGGCGATAGCTTTAACCGTTTTCGAGAAAATTGGAAAAATAGTTTTTGAATACCGTTTTTGGTTTGGGTACTTAGAATCATGGGATTCAGTTGAAACATTTTCTGCATGTTCTTCTTTCATCAAAACTAATATGTTGAAATTTTGGTTACGTTTGGAGTTAAGGAAGGGTTAGAATAAAATATTTTATTAACAGACATAAAAAGTTTTAGTAACTTTGTTTACTTTCCTTAATATCTCGAAAAAGGTTGAGAATCTTGGTAAACGGAAGAATACCATTATAAAGCTTATTAAATGCTCTAAAAAAAAGGTTCTAATGAAAGTTTTGATTAGGCGATGTCAATCGGAGAAATAAGAGCTTAAAACTTTAAAGTAATTGATTTCGCTTAATCGAACTGTTCTTTTTGTCTGTTTTTTATTCCTTGTTATTTTTTAATTGCTTATTGTTGGATAATGTATTTAAAAATAAAACAGGTTAAGAAAAATAAGAAAAACCATTTAATGTTAGAGATATGGATTTCCAAGATAAAAAGCTTTTCAACTGCCTAGCGTCCTTCCTAGGGAGGGTTTTTTGTCTTTGATTTTGGTACTTAGAATTATGGGATACAGTTGAAACATTTTCTGCATGTTGGAGTTTCATCAACACTAATATGTTGAAATTTTTGTTACGTTTAGAATAAAGGAAGCGTTAGAATAAAATATTTTATTTACAGACAAAAAAAGTTTTGGTAACTTTGTATAATTTCGTTAGCATCTCGAAAATCGTTGACAATCTTGTGAAGCGGAAGATTACCATTCGGAAGCTTACTAAATGCTCTACAAAAAAGGTTCTGAAGAAAGTTCTAATTGGGCGATGTCAATCGGAGAAAAAAGTGCTTAAAGCTTTAAATTAATTGATTTCGTTTATTCCAATGTTTCTTTTTGTCTGTTTTATTTCTTGTTATTTTTTAATTGCTTATAGTTGGATAAAGTATTTGACAATAAAACTGGTTAAGTAAAATAACAAAAACAATTTATTGTTAGAAATATAGATTTCCAAGATTCCAAGACCTTGTCACTAGCGGGTCTGTTTCTAGTGTAGCGGACCTTCCAGGTAAGATTGTAAATCATGACTTTTCAAGACTTTACTACTCACAGGAATGGCGTTAGTGACCTTAAGGGTTGACACGCCATTATAATAATTAATTTAAAAAAAAAGACTGGTGGAACCAAAATAATAACTGCTTCTATTTTAATCTTTCCAAATTAGACCTGGGATATGAACGGAACCGCGCTAAGATGATGCAGTCCTGCGAGACGGACTTTTTATTTTATGTAATCCACTCTAAATAAAACTCAGAACGATGATCATTTTTAGCAACTAAATTCGTAACATGCATTCAAGCAGTAAACTTCTAAAATATTAATATATGACGGTGATAGCCAAAAAGGAGACATATGCTCAGAAAAAAACAGAAAACAAGCAAAAACCTTTAAAGACGGTGTTGTAATAAAGACGAATTATTTTATTAGAGGCTATCTCATTTCCCCGTTGCTTAGTAATAAAATAAGAAGTTTGATTGCGTGGCAAATAAAAAAATCTGTGGATTGACTTATAATTTCTGGGGGAAAAATAGGTTTATTATGTAAACAAATTAATTCGTATAGATAGTAAACACTAATTATAATAATTTATATATTTTTGAACAATTATGTATGTTTATGTGTTTATTGTTTGTTTGTGCCGTTTTTGGGCGAAAGAACCCCATGGTCGTCATCGCCCTACCGTGCAAAACAGCTGCACGAATCACTCACCGCATGCTCCCGAGTATCTTTCTCTCTCTCTCTCTTTTTTTTTTTTTTTTTTTTTTTTTTTTTTTTTTCCCTCAATTATATAACCGGCACTCTTTTATTTTTAATTATTTATTTTTAAATTCCATCTTTTTTTTTTTTTTTTTTTCTTTTTTTTTTTTTTTTTTTTTTTTTTTTTTTTTTTTTTTTTTTTTTTTAATTACCGGTACTTTAATTTCAATTTTAAATTACATTTTTTATGTTTCTTTTTTTTTTTTTTTATATATATTTTTTTTCCTTTATACCGGTACTTTTCATTTTATATGTATATATATATATATATATTTTTTTTTTTTTTTTTTTTTTTTTTTTTTTTTTTTTTTTTTTTTTTTTTTTTTTTTTTTTGGGCACTTTCAATCTCCCTACTAAGAACTTAACAGAATATAACTGAATCTAATATTAAAAGTATACACTAAAAAAAAAGTAAAAACAGGTGTAACAGCTAAAAGGTTAACAAGGAAAATATGGTAACAAAAAAATATCACAGCAATGAGTTAAACAGGCAAATAAAACTAAACAAGAGGTAACAAAAGTAGCTAAGGATAAATCAATAAATAGAAAGATAAAATACATAAATAAAGGTAATTAAATAGATAGAAACATACACTTATATACACCTATATTCAAGGATATGAGCCAAAGAAAACTGTATAGCTATACCACAATTATTATACAAGACGGTTAAGTCCGGTTATTTTTAAAAATTTGAGCAGCTTATCGACTGCTGCCGAATTATTTCCAAGAGCATCTTCCATCTTTCTGGGTATTCCAAGCCGTCGTAACACCATTGTATACTTCCGACATTCTTCAAGGATATGTTGTACACTGAGTAGTGTCCGACAGGTAGCGCATCGAGGTGGGTTTGTTCTGGACATGAGATAGGAGTGCGTGAGACGAGTGTGACCAAGCCGGAGTCTCGCCAACAACACTTCTTCTCCTCGGTCTGATCTAGCCGATGACGCCCAAGGGAGGCAATCACTCTTCACCATCTTAAGCTTATTAAATCCAGCTTCGCTCCACATTTCCTGCCAGCGTTGTTTAATTGTCTTTAGTAGCGGGGAGGCAAGCTCGCTTACCATGAAAGTGGTGGGCGTTATGACTGGCAAGTCATGCGCAGAGGACGCTGCCCTGTCTGCCATCTCATTCCCTTTTAGTCCTCTGTGCCCAGGGGTCCAGACGAGGTGCACAGTTTTGCCTAAATCACGCAGCATGGTGGAATATTGCAACAGTTTGATGATCCCTGGATTGTCACTGTACATGTTGTGAATGTTCAGCAAAGCACTTTTGGAGTCAGTACAGATAACTGCATTGGCCTCGGGAACTGTCATCGCATGATACATAGCCGCTGATAAAGCAAACAGTTCTGCAGAGTAACTACTACTGATTGAATGCAATCTAAACTTATATTCATTTTGCCCATCTATAAAAGCGCATGCGGAGGAAACACCAGTGTGTGACCCGTCGGTGTACATCACTCTTTTGTTGTCAATTTTGTCCAGAAGCTCATTGAGTCGAAGACTCAGTTCAATCTCGCTTGTGTCATTTTTCCGTAAGGTCAAGAAGTGACAAATGGGTTTACTATATTTCCATGGAGGAATGTACGCATCTTGTTGACAAGAGGGGAACTCTTCAAGTTCGGCTATCATGGATCTCATACGGTAAGGAAGAGGTAAAGAGGCGGAAGTGTGAGCATAAAACAATCCAGAATATTTGGGACGGAATATGTAGGGGTAACAAGGATGGTCAGGTGAGGCATATATTTTGCATATGTACTTGGCGGCAAGCCGATGCCTCCTAAACATCAGCGGAGGAATCCCTGCTTCTGCACACAACGACAGGACCGGCGTGCTCCGAAAGGCTCCAGTTATGCTCCTGATTCCATTGAAGTGAATTGTGTCAATAAGTTCTAGCACAGGTTGCTTGGCTGAGCCGTAGACGATGCTCCCGTAGTCTATCTTACTACACACCATTGCTAGGTAAACCTTCAACAGCGAGAGACGATCTGCTCCCCAGGATGTCGTGCACAGCACTTTTAAAATTTTTAACCGGTCAAAGCACCGTCTCCTGAGTTCGCTCACATGTGGCACCCAGTTCAGTCGCCTGTCAAAGATCACCCCAAGGAACCGGACTTGTTCGACAAATGGAATCTGATGCGTTCCCAGCACCAGTGAAGGACATAGCGGCTCCGATCGTCGACGGCTGAAGAGAATGCACTTGGTTTTCTCCTCAGAAATGCGCAGCCCTGACGTCTTACACCATAGCAGAATCCGATTGATCGTCGCCTGCAGATTTTTCTTGATATAATCAACACTCGCTGACCGACAGAAAATGAGGAAGTCATCAGCGTAGAGAAGGCCTTTCACATTAGTTGTGAGGCAAGTTTTAATTCCATCAATGGCGATTGCAAATAAAGTGGAGCTAAGGGCACTACCTTGCGGCACACCAAATTCAGTCTTCACATTCTTGGATAGAACACCATTTGCTAGTACTCTAAATTGTCTTTCCATAAGGAACTGTTGAATGAACCTAGGCAGGTTTCCTTGGAGGCCCCATTTGTGTAAAATCTGTAATATTCCATGCCTCCATACAGAGTCAAAGGCGTTTTTTATGTCGAACACAACTGCAACCACGACCTGCTTGTTGATGTAGGCATACTGTAGCTCGCTTTCTAAAATCACCAGATTGTCCGTGGTTGATCGACCCTGTCGATAGGCAGACTGCCCCTTCCAAAGCAGATTTTGTTTGTCAAGGATCCACAGAAGTCGCTTGTTAACCATTTTCTCCAACACCTTACTTAGGCAACTGACCAAGGAGATGGGTCGATATCCAGAAGGGAACCTTCTGTCTTTATTTGCCTTTGGGATGGGAATTATGTGTGAAAGTCTCCAAGCACTAGGAAAAACGCCACTATGCCAGACCTGATTGTATAGCTGTAGCAAATGGTTTTTGGTTTGGGGAGACAGGTGTCGCAGCATATCGTATAGGATGTTATCAGGGCCTGGAGACATGCCTTTCGATTTCCTTAGCGAAAATTCCATCTCCCACATTGTGAAAGGGTCATTATACTCAACGACTTTGTTGCCATGGACAAAGTCCAGCGACTGAGATTCTGCTTTGACTTGGTTTACAAGGAATTCAGGATCAAATTCGGTTTTTTTAATTCGGAAGGACTCAGCCAGAGTTTCAGCTATCATAGAGCCGTCAGCAGTTAGATTTCCGTCTATACATAGGACCATCGGTGGTGCATCTGCTTTGCCTTGAAGGTTTCGAATTCTCCGCCAGACTTCTCTTGAAGGGGTGTTCGCACTAATGGATGAAACATAAGATTTCCAGTAAAGCCCTTTAGCTTCTCTTATAACTCGTCTTGACACGGCTCTTACTCTTTTGAATTCAATGAAAAACGAAGTTGTCATATTCTTCTTGAATTTTCGATAAGCTCTTCTACGGTCACGAATGGCTTTCCTGCATTGGTCGTTGAACCAAGGCAGAGATTTAGGCTGTGAGTTCTTTTTCCGTTGAGGTATGGTGTTAATAGCTGCATCTTGAATGGCTTTTGTTAATGTTTTGCAATTTATGTCCACATCTTCAAGGTGCCAGCTGGTACAAACAGCAAGATTCCTGAATTTTTCCCAATTTGCTCTGTTAAGTGACCAAACTGCTTTCCTATCTGTTTGGTTGGCACATACATCTCCAACAGTAATAACGATGGGGAAATGGTCACTGTTGTATAAGTCACTGAGGATGTACCAATGGAGTGTTGTAACAAGGGAGTAAGAACATGCAGACACATCTATGGATGAGGTGCTCCCGTAAGACGAGCTCAGGTATGTTGGTTGTCCAGTGTTAAGGATATGCAGCTCAGAGTCTTGAAAAAGAGTGGAAATCATATTACCACGAGAATCACTTCTTGTGGACCCCCAAACCGAGGAGTGAGCGTTCAGATCTCCCAAGACAACCCGAGGTTGAGGAATTTGTTCCAACAGGTGCCGAAGGTCGATTTCCTTAGTTTGCTCACTTGGTCGTAGGTAAATATTGCATAGATGGAATGGATGAGGTAGTAAAATCTTCACCGAGAGGGCCCAGAGATTAGTATGTATGCTGAGGACTTCACTTGGAGTAGCGTTACAGACCATAATCACCACACCACCGCACGCTTTGTCTTTGGATGTGTCATCGAGTCTGTAGACCTGATATCCGGGAGGGTCGAAGTCATCATCAGGCGCGAGATGGGTTTCTTGTAAACAAACACAGACAGGTTCATATTGATTAATCAATATCTCTAAATCGGTCATATGCTTTACGAGGCCGTTGCAATTCCATTGAAGGATTCCATTTCTGAAAGTTGGCCTATAGGTCATAGAAGTTACAAATGATCCAGACTGCCATTGCAGGCCAACCTCCCACTAATATTAAGAGAGGCCAAGATAGGAAATTCTTGATCATTCCAAGCGTGTGGAATAAAGCCAAGTAGTATGCATATAAAAAAAGGAGAAGCAATACAACAACAAACATAAAAAAGAGACTACAAACTAACATTGAGTAAAAACCACGTATGTCAACCTGTTCATTTGGTAAACCACAATTTAACACAGGGCAAAACATGTAAAACAGTGAGTCTTTATGATATATTAGAAAAAATGGACGAATTAGTAGCTCAATACCCAAGAATGTCATATATCCGGTGGTGAAAGTAAATATGGAAACAAAGCCATGATGCAAGAATAGCAAAGGACCACCCATGTCTGATAGTTCATTTGCTAGAGCCATTCCTGAATTAAGCTCAACCGCGCACAACAGTGAGACCTTAATACATGACAGAAATGGGGGAGCTACCAGTCGTCCATGTCGGGACAATAAAACAAAGCCAACGATGAACCTAAGAATAAAATAATAAATATCATTAAAAATTAACAAAACCGTTCTTATATCTATCTTTATATCTGTTATACCTATTTTACACTCAGGGTTGACTAGATGTAATAGTAATGCCTTACGCCATAAATATGATAAGTTACAATTCTTGAAATTAAAAATAAAATTAGGAGCAAAACTATATTCAAAAAATGAGAAAAATCCATTTATGTAGGACTGATTCTTTGCTAACAATAACTTGGTGCAAAGATAAACTAAATTAAGAAAAATTTTGTAAAAGTTACAGACTATAAGGGAGAGGTGCCATCCTTTACTATGACGTAGATGTATACTCAAGAGCATGGAATGAGAGATAAACCGAGCAAAGGATGAAGTTAAGATGAGATCATTGATCGTGGTATCCCCTTGTATAGATATTCGCTCGACGACCATGAGGCGTAGACAACCACAAGAACAAACACCACAAACCCACATCTCCGAGTTATTAGGAGAGAGAAAAGTAATAGCCAATACTGGTTGCATGAAATAGGTGGATATTTCCATATAACTGAAGAGGAAGATTAGTTTACTTCTCCCTTCACAGTTAGAATCCTTACTCAGAACCACGATAGAATTTAATAATCCATACATTAGAGGAAAAGGCGAACACCAATCTAAGAAGTACATGCGTGTGCCAGGAGTGTGTAAAGATTTATTCATATTTTCGACTCTATGAACGTGTAATGGACTCATGTTGGCTGGGTTGTTCATTATGTTAATGATATGAGATTTAATGTTGTTCAAAAAGTTCACTATCAGCACTGAAACCATTTGTAGACGATATAGCTTACTATTAATAATTTTCATTTACGATCCCAAAAACTAAAAGTAATTATATTTTCTCATTTTCTCTTCTCTCTAGATAAAGATCTTGTACTGTTCTTCTTCTGAGTGCTGTCAGTATTTGTGGAAGGAGGAGGTGTTCCAGTACCTAGGGAAGTGCGAGAGGAAGAGGACCTAGGAGTATTGCCCTGAGTCCCCGAAGGGTTAGAGCGAAGGGAAGGGGTTAAGGGAATCTGGGAGGTACCACTCCGGGGCTTGTGGATGATGGGAGGAGGATCTGAGGGAAGAGAGGACTCGAGACTGCTAGAGTTAGGTAGAGAAGTATTGCTATCAGTAGGATAGATAGGGATAGCCTCTAGAACTGGAGGAGGGAGGGGAGGAAGCGAGGTTTGGTTAGGAGTCCCTGTAGGTGTAGGAGTAGGGGGAGCTGGGGCTGGTGGGGAGGTGACGGCAGGGGAAGGGAGGGAAGGAGGGTGGGAGATGACTTCGGAGAGGCTCGGCTCTCTACGAGAGGTATCGGCTATAGTCGGAGAGGTTCGGGGAGATTCGGAAGGGTTCGGGGTGTAGGTAGCAGGTACAGGAGCCTGCGTCTCTTGCGTTATCTCAGTTTGTGTAAACACTGATGAGAAGGTTTTAACTCTCATCACTTCAGCATAAGGCTTCATTGTTAGACGAGAGAGAGAATTAAAATGTATTTCCCTCGCTTTAACATATGATAATTTGTTAACTTCCATCAACTTGGAGATTTCAAACTCCTCTATGTACCTGGGACATTGGCGATGCCAGGAAGGATGCGGGCCTTTACAAACGTTACACTTAGGGCTGCTAGTGCATGGCCCTTCGTGTTTTTTCTCACTGCAATTTCTACACACTGCGTCTTTATTACAACGCTTGGCAGTGTGTCTAAAAAAGAAACATTTGTTACAGCGCATAGGCGACGGTACATACAGTTTCACTGGTAGAACCTGGTAAGCAACTTTGATTTCTTTAGGGAGACTAGGTGAACAAAAGGTTAGTATATATTTATTAGTGTTAAACTTGGAACCATTACGAAAAAAAGAAATCCTTTCCACATTCGTTACACCTTGACTCTCAAGTTCTAGTTTAATGTTCTCTACTGATTCGTACTCAAGATCGAACCAACTGATTATTCCCTTCGACGAATTTAGAAATTTATGAGGGGAAACTGTAACATCAACTCCAAACAGGTTCTCTGATTCTAGTAATTTCTTGGATTGAAACGACTCCTTGGTCTCGATGAGAATCGTACCGTCCCTGAGTTTTTTTATGTTCTTTACTTCTCCAACTTTACGATTAATTTCATGGAAAATAGAGAAAGGAGGCACCTTTTTTAGACTGCCTTCATTCTTATGGGCAACTACTAGGAATTTGGGAGTAAAGTCATTCAAACCGGTCGCCTTAAAATGTGACTGATTAGAAGACAACGATGAGATGTGTTTATTGTGTGGATTCATGTAAGTGTGCGGGATGTAGATTGGAGACTCATTTAGCAAAAAAAATCTAAAATAGTAAAGCTCTGAAGTGTGAAAAACATAAAAAATAAAAAAAAAAACAAATAAAAAAAAATAGGACAAAGAGCATTTTGTTTTTTAATTATAATATATCTGACCCCCAAAATCATTAACACCAGTAACGTTTATAATAAGTTGTAAACTTATCGATTCTTACAAAACTGGTATTACAGATACTACTTACATTTGTTCTTGCTTTTTTTTCAACAAATATGAGAAGAACCATTTAACCTAAAACTACAACTAAGCCCAAAGAAATGAGATATTTAAATATTGGGGTCTCCCATGGTCTAGTGGCTAGCACCTTAGATTCATAAGAAGGTGGTGGGTTCGATTCCCACCGGCGCACAGTGTAACTTCCAATGGACAAAATCCTAAATTTTTGTTTTCTTATATTTAATTTTTAATCCTCTAGCTAAGTTTAGAAACTATTCAATGAATTAAAATCGTATAAAACTAATAAATATTAGTTTTATTTTGATCAACAAACACATTAGCAGTATTATAAACTAGGCAAAGTCTTTAAAACCTGCTTTATAGCAACAATCAGTTTGAGCCTCTCTCGTTGAAGATAGGACAGTGTTAATTATTAAGTCATCCGAAAGAAATTACGTCAAACCTATTCCTTTTTTATCTGATTTAATTGATTATGGGGTATTACTCCCTTATTATTTATCCTGAATTATTCTTCAATGATCTTTGACATTTTTTTTAAGTACAACACTTTGATAGACCATAGCAAAAAAACTTCATCTGAACAAATTTTTTCAATCAAACCCAAGTTTTTTAGAGCTTAAAGTTTATCTCAAGTATAATGTACTGAGGGCAATTTAGTTTGCCGAAATTTGCCGATTCCAAAGATTTTTATTTTTAGATCCATCATCATTTTTTCTTCCAAATTTAAAAAAAAAAAAAAAAAAAAAAAAAAAAAAAATGTGGATAAATCCAAGAAGACGGTATTAATCCTTGGGCAAATGATTCAATTTAATCTGCAGGATGCTCCTAAAGAAATATTAAGCAATACTAAAAAAAACTTCCAGTTTAGTCCTATATTATATGTAAAAAATGTGTGAACGTGTTCACCGCAGAGAAAAAAAACTCTAAATACTGGTTGAAACAATATATCAACTTAGAAGAAATTGTTATTAATTTTTATCAAGAAAAAAGATATTCTCGTTCTGATGGTCCTTCCGGCTTCCTTAGAGGCAGACATAAAAAAGTGTTTACAGAGTTTGTTCAGGGATCACACATCCAGCTGAACAATAAATCACTATATAAATCATATGGTGAGAGAAAAAAAAAACGAGTGAGAGCTCAAGAAGAAAGTGCTGTGAAAAAAGTGAAAGACAATCTATTCAAGACAATCATTCAAGAAAAAGACTATTATATTCCTTCTTACACTCTTTTAGTTCCATTATGAGTGAGTAGGAGAAGAAAACTATCCTGGCGAGGGAGGAGGGAGAGAGGGCCTGCCAGCAACAAACCACAATTTCAAGCCTAATTATGTGAGTCAACTAAATATTCTATAGAAAGCGAACAACCATCACATCCACCCCCACCATTAAGCTCAACCCATGTAAAATTTTGGGTAAATGTCAAGGAGCGTGGTCTCCACGCCGATTCTTTTGAAACTTTGCACTATAACGTATTTTGATGCACTAAACACGAATCCGTTAAAAAAAAAGGTCGCTTTTCACTAGGAAAGAAGTTATGAAACACTAAAGTTCACTGTTATGGAGGTTATAAAAGACGGGTTAACGGCGAATTTGTAAACACGCGCATGCGCAATAGTCCTTAATGACGAAGTGTAATTGAAATTTAGACTCACCTTGTGGTAGCTGACTTGGTCGTAAATTGTCGCTTTTGGGCATATTCGCTGTGCGTTTCCGCTCGCTCCGCTTCGCTCCGCTCGCTCAAGAAAACATCAAAACCCCTAGTCAATCCAACTCGCAGAAATGAAAAGAATTCTATGGCCCAAAAGTCGTCCAAGGCAGTCTTCCCTAACCTTCATAACAGTGAACTTAAATGTTTCATAACTTCTTTCCTAGTGAAAAGCGACCTTTTTTTTTAACGGATTCGTGTTTAGTGCATCAAAATACGTAATAGTGCAAAGTTTCAAAAGAATCGGCGTGGAGACCACGCTCCTTGACATTTACCAAATTTTGTTTTCATTTAATACATTTAAATGTTTCATTCAAAATACAGTCCACTCTCATTTATTTTCAGAACCAGCCTAAGCAATTTTCAGGTTTAGAGTAATATTCAATTCATTTTATGGATTGAATTACCTAGCCTGTACAGAGTTGTGTGAGAGATCGAAAAAGCGCCGGGTTCTTCTGATATCTGGCCCAAAGCTTTTTTTTGCGGAGAAAAAATATAAAAAGCCAAAGCAAAATCAGTCCGGACATTAATGAATGTATAATAGAGGATGACTTTAATAAGCAAATAGATATTGATTTCGATATAACATTCGTTTACATTCTCAAGAATCCAAAAACGATTCAGACTCGGCGTTAAAAAAATATTTAATAATTTCATAGAAAATGGTAAAATATTATTATTCTATGGCAATATTATTATAAGTATAATTTACTACTATACTATTACTACATTATATGTTACACTTATAATATATTTTATAATATTGTTATTAATAATATTATTACCTGCTATATTATTTCTATTAATATTACAATTAATATTATTATAGCCTTATAGTATGCATCATTATACTATTGTTACATTGTTTTGAGTTGATTTCAGTCAATAAAAATGTTTATTAACTAGTGGTTAATGATTTTTTGTCCATAATCCTCACTACTTCGTTACACTGTGCGGCGGCAGGAATTTTCTCATCCCACAGCTCGTTGGGAAAATTCCTCGCTGACCCTGGATGTCGGCACTAATTGACTAGGTGTCAATGCGCCGCAAAAAAATAAATAAATATTTTTTTTATATTCTCTAAAAACAGAATAAATATATACACAAACAGCACATACACACACTTAATAAATATTTCTGCAGCACATACAACCACTCAATAAATATTTCTGTTATAAGATAGTGACCCTATTTTTCCAATATATTCGTCTGTGGCAGAAGGTCAATTTGATAAAAACACTTACTTTCTTCTGTAGTCTTTTATTACGCTCTACATGTTTCGCCAGAGTCCAGACGTGGCCCTACCTGCGGAAGGTTCTCTAATGGATAGACTCTAACCATATTTTATTGAATTTAGATTAAGTGCTCCTGAAGAGGCGTCACGGCGACGCGAAACATGTAGAGCGTAATAAAAGAGTACAGAAGAAAGTGTTTTTATAAAATTAACCTTCTGCCACAGACGAATAAATATTTCTGCTTTCTACATAACCTCACACAATAAAATAGGTGGAACTACATAAGATAAATTTTCATATCCTTCACATACTCTTTCAGTATCATCATTTATGGCTCATTTCTACATATTTATTTATTTATAGAGAGCACACAACAAGATGATGACTTTGACATAAAAAGTGTGATTTAAGTAGAAATATTATCTATAAATGTAAAATATGTACTTAGTTATTTATCTATTTATGTATCTATATATTAATGCATTTATTTATTTATTTTTATATTTTTTGTAATGTACCTATATTTGTCTAAATTAAATAGACTATTTGATTGATGCAACAACCTGTTTATTATTCCTTCCTATTTTTTACTAGATTTATATTTATTATGCCGTTGTTTATATGAATTTATTGTACTTATAAACTAAGATATTATTACATCAATGTCAAATCGCCTGTACAACATACGCTATGAATAAATAAAATTATAATTTGTGTGAGCTTAGAATTATTTTCCATTCGCTTCTTTTCGTCATCAATTATGCTCGAGCACGGGCTAAAAAAACGAATGAAAACAATGTTTAGCCTTAGAAAAAAACTAGTAATTAGTTTTCTTGTAATTATGACTATCGTGACAATGAAACGAGAGGCAATTAATTAAGTACAACATTATTAGGACAATAAAAAGAGTCATGCTTGCGAAAAATAACTTTGGAACAATTTATTATAATTGTTAAAGAAACCGAGTGGGGGAACACAAAAATGGTAAAAGTCCGTCGGGATGCGTAATCTAAGCACATTCCTCGGAAATGTTGTCATTTTGTACCGTATAGCCTGAAGTAGCGTATAAACTAACCCCAATAAATAGAAAATAAACGCATATACTTTTGTTAATTTATTTTTATGAATAGCTGAGTATGTTTTTAGTTTTAGTGCGTATCCTCTTTCCCTCCTTAGGGCGTTTTGTTGTCATCAAGCTCACGGGATGTGAGACGAGAAGAAGTCGTCTTATGTCGTTTAAGAATCGGACATACTTTACTCACACACTCGTTTTTAATGACTAAAACTGAAAAACCTACTTGCAGACAGTGTAACTTACCTCTAACAGTTAAACACATATTAACAGAATGTAGAAGACTTGATTACTTACAAATACCTCATGACATGACTGAACTTTTGAAAGAGGGTAGCCAATCGATAAACACTATTTTACAACATCTAAAACACACACGGCTATACAACAAGATTTAATTTTAAACCCCAAAAGCTACTTCGATATCTGGTAGCATTGGAGAAAATATAATTTTCATTATATTTATTTATTAATTTAAATTAATTTTATTTTCACTTAATCGTGAAATATCATGCATATATTTAGGTGCGTGAGTATATGAAAACGTATGTATGTATATGGGTACAATATATGTTACACATTGTTTATACAAATCAAGGTATATGCATCTGTTGTGCACTTGAATATACATATGTAATGTATGCAAGTGCACAACAGATGCATATAGTAATGTTTTAATATATATATATAATAGTGTATATATTTTTAACTGTTACATTAATTTGTAAAATACTTTTATAGTAAATTAATGTTTTTACTTCATATGAAATATCAATAAGAAATTGTAATAACTGTTTAATTATAAGAACAGATTTGTAATTATCGAGCGAATCATCTGCTTTATGAGAGTCTTGATAATAAATAAATAAAATAAAATAATATTGTGCAAAGTGCCGACTGGAAACTTTCACGTTTCAGATTCCACAGATAACGAAAAAAACATTGGTTAAAAAGTATATATATATATATATATATAGAGAGAGAGAGAGAGAGAGAGAGAGAGAGAGAGAGAGAGAGAGAGATTAGGAAATATAATATGGCATTTATATGTGAAAATATAAAAAAAATCAAATTTTGACATTAGACTCTTTTTGTTGGACCTTCCGTACTTACGCCAATCACGTAAGTTGTTTTGCCCATACGCGTTTAAATCAACCTTGGCCCAGAACACCCTTATAGTGAGGGGGTGGGCGATTGTAACGCACAGTGCTCAAAGCGCTAAAATAACCTGTATAAATACAAAATAAACAGGCAGATGTTTGATCGTGCAATGATCTATTGACTCAAAATTATTTTTTTTTAATGTTATTCTGTTACTAAACTGCGCTTAGTCGCAAAAAATTAAAACTAACACCGATGGTACGGCCAAATTAGTAACTTTTTTTGGTCGTAAGCCTAAAGAGATGAGCACGATGAATGCCGAGTTTTGTTGCAATATTATAACAATGTTGACCGCAACGCACGGAGTAATTCGAAGAATTTTCTTCGGAGTAAGGCCTTATCCAGAATCAAACTCGTCCAATCATTTGTTATAAAAAATGCTACATACCTAGTCCTTTGGCAGAAAGAACAACAATTGTTTCCACTATCGAAGAATTTAAGCCCCGATCTAGAATAGCCCGTTTTTCTTATTAACGAACTCGTCCAATCGTTTGTTATAAAAATGCTATACAGTTTTTTGGAAGAAAGAACAAAAATTGTGCCCACTCTCAAGTTACGTTCTACAATTGTCTCATAATTGTATTCTCAAGTTCCTTGTTTGTTGGATTACTATCGGTTAGTTTAAGCAAATTCCCAGCAATACGTTTAGTTTATTTTAAATGTGTATTTTTGTTTTCAACTTTTCGATAGCAAACACAATCAAGGATGATGTAAATTTTTCAATAGCATTGCCTTGGCAATAACAAGATTTGTTTAAACAGCTCCCACTGAGTGGAAGTTTATATACAGAATAGCCTCAGAATACCGCAGTCCGACTTCAATTTTAAACTAAAGTCTTAAACAAACCCTTAAACTGTTGTACATACTCGAAAGGGTTTTGCTATAAAATATCCAAAGCCACCATAGAATGGAGAGCTTGCCTCGCTTATACGCTTCTCAACCATGTAAAATTTCTTCAATTCTCAAAGGGTCGAAATAAAATTGTCCCTACTAAGAAAATATTTCAAGATAAAAAAAAGTAAATAAAGACTTTACCGTAGCCCCCTCCCTAAATAAAATCATTATTTGATCCTTGCCCTTCTTTACACGACGCTGTAATCCTTTCATGTGGTTCTTGGATTTTCTTCATACATTTATTGGGCCATTGAATTTTGTAAACTTAAACCCAATGCCAACTTAAGTACCCATTTTTGCCATGTTTCGAATATTTGAATGGGTAATTTTGAAGCCCTTAGAAATTACAGTGTTCCGTCTATCCCATTATATCCAAACTAAATCCATGGTTTGAGTAATGCTTTAGCAGTAAAATTAGTATTTTAGTAAAACAAGGTAAGCAAATGAGAACCGTGTTGGTAATAGCGTTTTCCTAGAGCAAACGTTGAGAGGGTGGGGGAAGTCATTTCCACTTAGGATACTGTCAGTTTCCTGTAGTGGCACCTTAAATCTTCCGTCTCTTTGAGATTTTATTTTATAAATTTTTACGAAAGATTAAACCCTACCAATTACTTCTTCCATTCCTTTAGTGCTGGCACTAGAGATATTAACGGAATCACGCTACGATGACGCAGTTTCTTCCAGTCGGACTTTTTTGTTTGACTTGAAATTTTAATAATTATATCTGTACCCCGCACGCAAAGGATACCATGTCCATTCACTGGCGTATATAGAAAATTTGGGGGGGGGGGGGGTGTGAGAACTTTTGGGGGGGCTGAGAACTTTTGGGGGGTCTGGAATACTAACAATCTAGAAGTTGGAATAGTTAGCCAAATAAAACGCTGTTACATCAAATAAAAACTATTTTTTCTGAACTAAGTGATCTTATTTAAATTATTTTTAAGGTTTTTATGATACCTTTTTACCGATTTCGTGGGGGGGGGGCTATATGCCCATGTGTCTATTTTTTAATGAAATTGACTTAACACCATGTTCTTAATTTGGATTTTTTTTATCCACATAATGGTATAGGGCACTCTATCCTGTCCCGTAAATAACGAAGATAAGACAGTGAAAAAAAAAAAAAAAAAAATCATGTCCGTTTTCATTAGACATGACTTCGATGAATACTTCCAATTACTTAGCAATGTCAATAACAATGTTAACATTTTTCCTTAAACTGTTTCTATTAGTAACGAAGAAACTAATTTTAATACTTCAAAGTTATGGAAAATTTGCTCTCCTGAACAATTACAAATATGTGACATGGTGTCTTTTACCTTCGGGGTACAGGTATTTTTCCGCTCTAACCATATGGGTACACATTTTTTTATTTATATTTATATTTTTTTTTGTTAGAGAATATTTTCTTTGGCTTCATTAAACATTGGAGAATATATATATATAGCGTTTTAATCATGCAATTATTTTCAAGTTCATGATAAAATATTGTTATTTATAGTTTGTCTACAGATTTTACCAGCAACGTTTTGTAAAGAGCGAATCACCCTATATTTATTGTCCCTTAGTAATTGTTTTCAGCACAAACATGAAAACATACAAACCACTCGTGATGATAGGAAAACCTCCACTGCTAGTATAGGAAGAACAGAAAGCAGTTAGGGTGAGCAATCTACAAGCCCATCCTACGCTTGTATACTTGTACAAATATTTGACATCCAGAACCTCACATCCACCAGCTGTATCTACCTGTTGCCTTAGCTAGTAGGAGATAAACGATTTCCTAGAAAACAGGAACTGCTCACTTTACACCTAGCAATATATTTGTCGATTCCAAGGTAAATGCTACGTGAAAATGGGGAATAAATTATTTATGAACCGCACTCCAAAATATACCAGGACCTTGGAAGAGTAAGGGCGAATCACGAATTCAAAATCTAAGTCAAATTTCTAGAAGCGCTTCAGGATAGCAAGGGTGAATGTTTACTCTATGGAATGCTGATTCATTAATCTGATTGAAATAGTATGCAATTGGAATTCAATGTTTTTCTACGAGTGATTTATGGGTAACAAAATGCTAGGAGGGACGTTTCCTGAGATTTGCCCTTGAAATAGGACATTGAATTTTTCATGATGATGCCGCTATTCACATTAACTTGAAACTGTGAGAGAACTAAAGGCGAACCAGAGAAACAAGGCGAAGCGTCATGTTACCTACATCTTTCTGAATCACAAAATAAAATAATAAAAAAAGTCGATTTTTCTGATTTGCCCTTCCAGGGTCCTGATGTACACAAATGAGATACATTGAACAATCAACTACATCAGGGCCGCCACATGGACAGCCGGTTACAGTTGTCCTGGGCCCGGGCACCGTGGGGGCCCGGGCCGAGCCTCGCTGAGTGGTAAATTGTATAGGTTATGAGCTTGTAAAAAGAACTACTGCACCGATTGTCAGCTTTTATTCTCATTTCACTCAAAACTCAAGATGAAAATAATTTTAAAATGTCCAAAGTCCTTTAGCAAAGTACTAGAATTTTCAGTCTGGCTCTGAGAAGTAGGGGCCCGTCTCTGAGAAGTGGGGGCCCGGCTCTGAGAAGAGGGGGGGCGTGATCTGGTCCCGGGCCCGGCTCTGAGATGTGGCGGCCCTGAACTACATATTATGAATTTTTCCACAGACAACACAGCACCTATGATAAAATGCAACTAATGGAACAGAGAAGAAGATGTTTTAATTTGACTCCGCATTGGCCAGTCTCTACTTACTCATTGACACCTGATGTCTACACAAGACCTACTATTATGTAGAGAATGCAACGAACTGCTAACCATACAGAAGTACACTTAACAGACAGTTCATGAGCAGAACTAACTCAAACTTACTCTCCTTTGACTTTTGACCTATGGGCACAATATTTGTTTTGACTCGCTGAAATTGGGCCATGATAGTGCGATTCCGTTGTTATTCCTGGCGACATTTATAAAGGCTGTTATTATTTTATTTTAATATTTAGTAAAAAAAAAATGAAATGCGAGAAATGAGATTCCAGGCGCCAGAAAAGGAAACTGGCAGTATCCTAAGCAGAAATTACTCCGTCCGACTTCACAAAGTTCGTTCTAGGAATCCAATGCAAATATATTTCTTATTCTCTTACATTGTTTTACTAAAATACTCATTTTACTGTTAAACGTAAATTAAAAAAAAACACCACTTATTTCTCCGAATGACATCGTCCAATCAAATACTGCTTAAGAACCTTTTTTTACAGAAAATTTAGTAACCTTTCGAATGGTCGCCTTCCACTTACTACGATTTGCCAACCGTTTACCAGATATTTAAAAAAAAATATAAGAAGAACGCAAAACCTACTATTATGTTAATAAAATATGCGAGATATCGCATTGGAAATAGTTTCATTCGTTTTCCTGTGCCTTAAAACCTACAAAAAGTATATTATTTAAATAGGCGGAACGTCATGCATATATAAAACTTCACTTTATATGCTTAATTTATCGCTCTACATGACGCCTCTTCAGGAGCAACTTAATTATACATAAATTTAGCCTTTGTTAAAGAAGACCTTCCATATTAACGTCGTTGTATTAGTACTGACGTGGCCCTACCTGTGGAAGGTATTCCTTAAGTAAGGCTAAATTTATGTATATATAGTTATGTTACTCCTGAAGAAGCGTCAAGAGACGCGAAACATGTAGAGCATAAAAGAAAGCATATAAAGTGAAGTTGACGAGTTTTATATATGCATGACCTTCCGCTTATTTAAATAATATATTGAAAGAAAAAAAGGGGTCACAATTTTATAATACTATTCTAAGTATTCCAGCAAGACTATAAACAAAAAGGGGGCGAGGTTAGCTCAGTGGTAGAGCACTCGACTAATGAACTGGAAGACCAGGTTCAAAACCCGAGCGCGCACTAAAGATTTTTTCTTTAGTGCTGCCGTTCGAGGGTTGGATTTGGGGTCCCAGATCGTCCCTAGGCTCACCCAGCCTTTAATTAATTTAATTAATAATGGGTACCTTGGGTGCTAATGACTCTAGTAGTCGAAGCAGCCAAGGGGAAAATCAGGCGGCCGGAGCATAGTATTGACCACACTATCTCCCTAGTGTGCCGTATGGTCAAGAACCAGATACCTCTACAGTATCTGCCCCTCTGGGCCCTTGTGGCCTGTTACGGGACTGATTTCTATAAACAAAAAACCTTAATTTTTTTTTTTTTTTGGGGGGGGGGGATTCATGTAGCCCAAAAAATAATAAATCTGAAAGGTCAGAAATACTTCGAATAAAAAAAAAAATCCTTAAGCGCAAAGATTTTTATCGCGTGAATTTCGCCCATAAACCCGTGTTTCAGTGCATACTAAAAAAATACAACTTCATGGATTTCAGGAGGCAATTCAGATCACATTTCCAGGTAAGAAAAAATCATTTTTGATTCATTTAAAACTTTATTTAATTGAAATTAAATTGGCAAAATATTTGGTATATTCAAATAACTAGTATATCATTGCAAAAGATATGCTTGTTATTCATCTATGAAACTAATGATATATCGATAAAATTTTCCTGGGTCGAAATATAAGTGAATGGTGGATAAATAGGGAGCTCAGCCACTATCTGTATATTCATCATTTATAAATCTCTTTAATAACCGACAGCCATTCAAGCCAACCCGATAAGTCCAGGCTCATATTTCAAAGTATGAATGAAAACCGAAAGGAACGATCAAATTTTTATTGGAAGGACTTTTTCTGGCAATTACTCATCATGATTTTTATCTTATTTTTTTTCTATGCCTACGATTAATCTTTTCATCTCATTTCGAGAATGAATATGGACTTCTAATACTATAATATTTTAAAAACTAATATGTTTTCTTAAAAGCTTAAATATAAATTCTTGTTTTAATTAAATAAATTAAAACAAATAGTGATCTTATTCTTGGAAATTATCCATCCTCCCACTGTGCATTTTTTTTTTTTTTTTTTCATTTACCTTTTAATGTTCGGTCTTAAGGATTAATACCACCTTGTTTGGACAAAATCAAAGTAATTTTCTCCAATTTATAAATTACCCCCAAAAAAATGTAATTCTTCGAAAACAAAATGGCGGCGCTGTGTCTGACGGACGAATACTTTCCTTTTTCAAGGGGGATAGTCTGCAGGCGGGAATATTTTGTCTAGAAAAAAAAAACTCAAATTATTTTGAAAGAAGAGGGGTGAGTCTATTAAAGGCCGTTGGATTTTTAAGAAATATTTATTTTTTTCGAAAATGGTGAACAATTCTTTATTTTCAATTAACCAATCCGTCAAAAAACGGTCATAATATCGCAATACTTCATGGAGTAGATAAAGTCTTTACTAGCAAATGTCATTAGGAATCTGCAGTTCAAATTTGAAGTTCAACAGGTAAAAATTCAAAGCGCTAACATATGGCCTTACTTGAAAAAGCCCGTCACGCAGGAGCTGCATAACTAAGCACTTTCCTCAGAATTTGGGTAGTGTAAACTGCTTTCCAGAACAATAAAAACATGAATAGTTCTCTTTTAAATTTGTAATGAGTAACTGATCAATTATTAATTTGCTTCCAGAGTTATGTTTACACATGGTACCTATTACACTACGTAATAAATACAAAAAACCTCATATTATCGTTATTTTGATCTAACGCAGGAACAGGATACAGTCCCTCTAGTGGTAGAAAGCGCTCCTTGCGGCGGCTTTGTGAACCTACGTCTGGCGGGCTTTTCTATTGAAATATATTACAAAGTAAGCCCCCGCTTTCCGATTGACCGATTCAGCTCATTTTTACAACACTTCTTTCTCATGAGTTACCCACGACGTATACCGCGTTTCGTTACAATAAAGCAGAAATTATGACCGTTATGAGTATATTAGGAATTTAGGTCCGGAGTAAACCCCCCCTTCTAATGAACCGATTTAGTTTATTTTTACAACACATATTTACCTGTGGATTACCACTACGAATACCGAGTTTCGTCGAAATATACCAAAAATCACGGCTGGTAGTGGTGAATTGGTATTGTGGGTCTGGAGTAACCCCCCCCCCTTCTAATGAACCGATTTAGTTCATTTTTATATCTCATTTTTCTCTCTATATTACCACTACGAATACCAAGTTTCGTTGAAATATAACAAATATTACGGCTGACATAGTCAAATTAGTGTTTTGTGTTCGGGTTAAACCCCCCCTTCCGGTGGACCGACTTTGGTGGTTAACGAACTCGTTCAATCGTTTGCTAATTGAATGCTATATACCAAGTTTCGTGACGAAAAAACAAAAACTCTGGCCGCTATCGTGTTAACAGACATATATATATATATATATATATATATATATATATATATATATATATATATATATACATATAAATTTTAACGGGTGTCATTTTCGGTGTCTACTAGGTAGGATCGATAAAGATTTGAAGAAATTTTTCAAAAATTCCGCCATGAGTCCAACCTCAATAGCTACTTTCCTTCGGAGGAAAGTGCTAAAACGTAGTTTTGATAAAATCTACATTAAAATTTAATCCACTAAAAAGTTAATTTTCTTTACTTTAATAATTTCTTTTTTTCATGTTTTCTTGTAATAAGGTTTAAAAAAAATGGTTTTTAATTTTGAAATGTATCGGAACGTTAACTCAAAAATCGAATTTTTTTTTCGATAGAATTTATATTTTTGATTTGTTAAGGAATCATTTAAGCCCATAAAATCTAAAATGGTAAAAAAAAAAAAAAGTTGCAAGATAGTATTATCTCTTAAGTGTTCGTGTAAGTCAGTATATTCTTCTATTTGTTTTTTTTTTGTTTTTTTTTTGTTTTTTTTTGTTTTTTTTTCATTTTTGGAATTAAGATCTAAATCAGTTTTTCTATTAAGAACTAAATTCTCATTTAATATAAAATCGTTCTGCCTTGATTACAGTGTCTGAGTTTTGTTTACTTAGAGATTGGTCCTTTATTTGAAATGTTTATTGTAAATCTGAAGACTCCCAACAATACCCTATTCTTGGATAATTTCATCGGATTCCAAGTATAATATTACATGCTTGTACAATAATATATGAAAATATAATATTAGGTACATATGCATATATAATATCATATGCAAATGTAATGACACAATTTTTTTTTTATTTATTAGTATCCGCAACCAAGGGAATTTGCACAATACAATTATTAGATATACTTACAATTATACGATAAAAGTTATGCACATATACAATTGTATTAATTAATGCATATATACAGTTCTAGGAATATTAATTATACTATTTTACATGTAATTCCAATTATACAATTAATCAACTCTATTTTACAAAATAAACAAAAAATTTCAACATGGGTTGTTATTCGGTAATTACGAATTTTGGGCGAAGCACTTAAAGATTTCGTCATTGGGCGAGTTTCCTCTTTCTTGAATGGGAAGAAAACACGCTATGATATTAAAACATTTTTATTTTATTTTTTTACAAAACAGTGCTTGTTTTTTTTTTTTTTTTTTTTTTTTTTTTTTTTTTTTTTTTTTTTTTTTTTTGTAGAATTTATGCGGCTCTTTCGGGTCAGACGTCACCTTCGTGCGATTCCAGGTTACGTCACGAGGGACGTAACGGCTATTAATTAGAAAACCTAACTGAATTTGTTAAAGTAATTGAGTTGTAACCTACGTCATTACAACCCCACAACTCTCTACAACGCAGTGTAATTACTTCTCAATAACATGATCATTAGAAGATGCGATTAAAACTATCTACTTCATATTTTTTTTTTTTTTTTTGTTCATTGTGAGTAAATGTTTTCGAAGCAATGATCATGCAGGCTTGACCCCTACTGCTCGGGTTAAGTGCTATTGTCCCAATGCGGACTCCAATGAGTCAAGATAATTTCAATAGGAAGAATAATATTTCTATTTTACTTACTCCGGTGACAGAAGTTCGTCCCGAATAAGCTGTGCGAAGAAACAAGCTTGCAACTAGAATACACATAAAACTTATAGCTCTTTTATTTATTTTTTTCATTATTATAAAAAAAAACAATCAAAAGATGCATAACTATACACTTTTTACAACAAGTAGACCCCCCACCCCTTAAAAAATAGTAAAAATCATAAGGTGTATTAACAGACATGAAAAGTTTTGGGACCTCGTATATTTTCTAAAATATCTTTTATTTATTTACTCTGTGTTTGTGTAGGTGTTTCGTATCTTGGACGATAACTACACAGAGCTGAGTCTTCTAAGAGATCAGGAATTGGGTTTAAGAGTATATTTTATTATATGTCCAGGATTTAAGTATTAAAATTTAATTTATTAAAAGCATAAAAATTACTATAGAGAAGGTTTAAGTTTCAGTCATAATGAAAATGCATATATACATTCATGATTCATGAGATAAAAGTCCGTCTCGCAGGAGCTCCATAACGAAGCACTTTCCACAGAATTGGGTAGTGTTGATTGAATTCCTGAGTAATTTGCTTAAAATAACCTATACATATAGATAAATAAAATAAAAACATAAATAACACCTGTTTCAATTCAATCCAAACATAATACAATGTAAATCCCCCCTTCCGATAGACCGATTTAGTTCATTTTTACAACACTTCTTCCTTATTAGATACCGCGTTTCGTTAAAATACAGCAGAAATTACGACCGGTATGAGCAAATTAGTAATTTCTGTCCGGAGTAAACTCCCCCTTCTAGTCAACCGATTTAGTTTATTTTTACAACAAATTTTTCTCTTCAGTTGACCACAACAAATACCGAGTCTCGTTGAAATATAACAAAAATTATGGCTGGTATTGACAAATAACTACTTTGGCTCCGGGAGTAAACCCCCCCCCCCTCCGGATGGACCGATTTTGTTGGTTAACAAACTCGTTTAATCGTTTGATGGGGGAATACTACATACCAAGTTTCGTGGCGAAAAAACAAAAACTCTGGCCTGTATCGTGTTAACGGGCACATATATAACTATATACAAATACATATATATACATATATATATATATATATATATATATATATATATATATATATATATATATATATATAATTTTAACTGGGGTCATTTTCGGTCTCTACTAGGTAGGATCTATAAAGATTCGAAGAAATTTTTCAAAAATTCCGTCATGAGTGCAACCTCAATAGCTACTTTCCTTCGGAGGAAAGTGCTAAAAATGTAGGTTCATTAACATGTCTTCTAGGTCTTCATATGAGATCGTATAATCTTATATTTCGTAGATATGTTAAGATACTGTCTATGTACTGGCTACTTTCAGTGAGAAGTTCACACATGTTGTAAGGGATGTTCAAGTCATTGCGTCTTATGCAGTCTGTAAGTATATGTTTTATTCTCAATTCAGTATTACATATTTCACAGAGTGGTTTCTCTTGGCTTGTCATTAAGTACTGATGAGTAAGTCTTGAATGGCCAATCCTGAGTCGAGCCAATACCACCTCGTACCTTCTATTGAAACGATAACTGGATGGCCAATCTTTGAGTCCGTAGTCTGATGTCTGTAAGAGTCGTCCAAGAGTGTTCATAGTATTCCAAAATAAATTCTGCTTGTGTCTTCATTTGTGAATAGTCCACCGGCTAGCGATTTTGCGCGGGTGTCTGCGAATTCGAACGCTTGCTAAAATATCTACATCGGAAGAAGGAATTAAATTCCTTGTTGCTTCTCTCTTAATGAAATCCTAAATGATCTCAAAGGACAATTAAACATTATTATCCTCTATTATTTAATGATAATTTGATTCGGTCCACCTATTTATACAGGGTGATTAATGTCTAAGTAGCCAAACTCTAGGAGGTGATTTTGGACATAATTTTCAACAAAAAAGTTCATTTGAAGTATGGTCCGATTCCGTAGGGAAAATCAGTTATGTCCAATTTTCTGTTTTTTTAACGTTGGCATATTTTGTATTGAATAATAAATGATTGAACAAAAACTGTTCAAGCTAATTAAATTCTAATTATGTTATCATAAAATGAACAAAATTTCCTTTAAGAAAACAGTGATTTAATTCACTAAATCTATTGATGGAAGATACTTTCTGGACCTCCAATAAGGAACTTCCGTTTTTCTCGACGAATCAGAGGTTTCTCGCTAGTTTTTCCTCACCCCACTAACGGGATTGGTTGAAGGATTGACTCCCTTTTGTCGAAAAATGGAAAATGGAGTTTTGTTAATTTCAAATAACTCATGTTTTGACTAGACGTTTTGGGGGTGCATTCAACAACATTTCAAGATAGTTAAATAAATATAATCCAAACTTTCCAAACAAACATTGGACATTGAATCCATTCAAATGCGTTTATATGAAACTGAAGTCATACAAACATTGAGACAATCTGTTCGTAGGAAGTCATGCGGTCACCCATCAAGAATTAACCACGCCCGACTTTCCTGAACATTGGCGGCGCACAGTGCGGCACCCTCTGGACATAAGTCGAAAATGCAACTATTTTTTCCAACTTGTTTTGCTTTACTAATCCTTTTAGATTGACCTCAGTGACATGAAATGGGAGCTTTTATTCGAATATTATTAACACAAAGGATTAAAGGAGGAAAGTGGTAGTTCGATTATCTGTCTAAACGAAAAAATTTCCATACAAAAGTGTTTTCGAATTTGTAGTATCTATCTATTAGTTTCTTACCTTCTTCGATGCCTTCGCATCGAAGAATGTAAGAAAATTTCCATTGTTTTTGTTTTTAACATTTTTTGTTCATATTTTTAAGTAACATTTTTAAAATAACTTTTTTCAATTTTGATTCAAAACATCCTGAGTTTCTGAATTATTTTGCTTTAAAAACAGTTATACTTCATGTATATACTAATTTTTCTTGCTTTTAACTGCTTTGAATGATTCTGTGTTTAATTTTCTCTTTTAGAAAACATAAACCCAAAAAATGACATTTTGGTAACAATAGGATAAATTCCAATGCTGACTTTTTAAATCGTCTTGTAACATCTTCGTACCCTTTAATTTCTTTAAGCAGGAAAATAAACCATTCAAATTTAAAGCTTAATGACCGCGAAAACACGATTTTAAACTCTCCAAGTTGAACTGGACAACTTACCGCCTTCCGAAGATAGTTTTTCGGACAGCGAATAATTGATTTTAATTCTTTATACATTTTTGTATCATTATTTCTAATTTTTTGTATAATAATTTCTTTTTTTAATAATTTGGATGGTAGGTATACCACTTCAAATAAATTTTTGTAAATATAATTTTAATTGGAAAAAAAACTTAGTTTTTATTCAAGGCCCTTAAAATACATGTGCTCTTTACTGATAAAATTAGTTTACTCTTTAAATTTCCGTCAAGAACGACTTTTGTCCAGTTACTCCATTAGAACGCCGCACTGTGCGGCGGCACGAGACCCGGTGTATTTAGCGTGGTATTCCGTCGGCAACTTTGGCAATTCTCCCGATCAATTATAACATATGTACAAATAGTTAGTATGTCATTTTAGTAAAAATGCAAGTTCTTACTCTAATATTTAGTAGGGAATGATAAATATAAAAATAAATAAACCAATAACAAAGAAACCATAATCAGTAAAGCTAGAAAGTATTTTTTTTTTTTTAAACACTTTGCCAACACTGATGTTTTGTGCACAGATGTTATTGAGTATATGAGTTAACACGCTTCCTTAAAACTCCACTGATTTCTTGATAAAAGTTTGAATTATAACAAGAAACACTTCATAAAGTCAATAAACAAAATTGCTTGATTAATATTTTTAATTGAGCATTAGTGATTATCAAGAATCAAGCACTTCACTTAATTGGAGGGTCCACCAAATTGGAGTTTCCTACGTCATTGTATTCCCCATAATTATTCCGAAAATTAGTTCAAACTAAATCCTAAACCGTTTTGTATGCATAACGCGTAGGATTCCCTGACAGGTTTAACTCTCAGATTGACTTGACGCTCAGGCTCCCTTCAAATGCACTTAAGTTCCGCTAATTTAATGGGATATCTATAAATAGCTAGAAGCTATTAGGTAAATTAGTTCAAACTAAATCCTAAACCGTTTTGTATGCGTAACGCTTAGGATTCCCTGACAGGTTTAACCCTCAGATTGACTTGACGCTCAGGCTCCCTTCAAATGCACTTAAGTTCCGCTAATTTAATGGGATATCTATAAATAGCTAGAAGCTATTAGGTAAATTAGTTCAAACTAAATCCTAAACCGTTTTGTATGCATAACGCTTAGGATTCCCTGACAGGTTTAACCCTCAGATTGACTTGACGCTCAGGCTCCGTTCAAATGCACTTAAGTTCCACTAATTTAATGGGATATCTATAAATAGCTAGAAGCTATTAGGTAAATTAGTTCAAACTAAATCCTAAACCGTTTTGTATGCATAACGCTTAGGATTCCCTGACAGGTTTAACCCTCAGATTGACTTGACGCTCAGGCTCCGTTCAAATGCACTTAAGTTCCACTAATTTAATGGGATATCTATAAATAGCTAGAAGCTATTAGGTAAATTAGTTCAAACTAAATCCTAAACCGTTTTGTATGCATAACGCTTAGGATTCCCTGACAGGTTTAACCCTCAGATTGACTTGACGCTCAGGCTCCGTTCAAATGCACTTAAGTTCCGCTAATTTAATGGGATATCTATAAATAGCTAGAAGCTATTAGGTAAATTAGTTCAAACTAAATCCTAAGCCGTTTTGTATGCATAACGCTTAGGATTCCCTGACAGGTTTAACCCTCAGATTGACTTGACGCTCAGGCTCCGTTCAAATGCACTTAAGTTCCGCTAATTTAATGGGATATCTATAAATAGCTAGAAGCTATTAGGTAAATTAGTTCAAACTAAATCCTAAGCCGTTTTGTATGCGTAACGCTTAGGATTCCCTGACAGGTTTAACCCTCAGATTGACTTGACGCTCAGGCTCCCTTCAAATGCACTTAAGTTCCGCTAATTTAATGGGATATCTATAAATAGCTAGAAGCTATTAGGTAAATTATAAGCGAAAAGACAAAGCCCGTCGTCCAACATTCTATTAAAGCAATTACTAAATCCGTATTGATTGTTTTTTGCAACCAAACCTTTGATGTTTTGGGCAGTGCTGCAAAATATTTTTTCCAAGCAAAACTATTTAACTCAAATATCTGGGCATTAACTGAGGTTTTAGAAAAGCCATTTGAATCTTTAAAAAAAAAAGAAAAAAAAGAAAAAAACCGTTCAAAGCAATGAAGCCGACACTCCCGAAGAGTAAAGCACTTTCTTATCAGAGATCACATAAAAAATTACTAAAGAACCGTTTTTGTGGAGAATTTAGTAAGTTTTCGAGTAAATTTTAAAACCGTGATATTTAGGAAAAGGATGCTAATTGAACAAACGTATTTTTAATAGCATTATGCACCTCTAAAAATCTGCATTGCCTTCTAAATTACTAAGTTAGCCACAATTCACGAGCGTCTAAATGATACTATCTTAGCCCTTAGTTATATTTTATGTACGCCACTCTAAATATAACTCAGCATGGTGGTTATTTTTTAGCAACTAAATTCGTAACATGCATGCAAGCAGTAAACTTCTAAAATATTAATATATGACGTCGAAAAACATATACTATTAGCTTCTAATTTTTTAACTCAGTAGGTACATTTAAATGTAACTCATCTCACATTACATTTTTTTGAGGAACTTGTGTTAAAGCAGTAAAACGTAAAATGTTGATGAAATGTAAAATTAGAATTACTTCATTAGAGGATATGTCATTTTCCCGTTACTCAGTTATAAAATGAGAAGTTGATTAAGTGGCGAATAAAAAAATAGTTCTCTTTTAAATTTGTAATGAGTCACTGATCGATCATTAATTTGCTTCCAGAGTTATGTTTACACATGGTACCTATTACACTACGTAATAAATACAAAAAACCTCATATTATCGTATTTTGATCTAACGCAGGAACAGGATACAGTCACTCTAGTGGTAGAAAGCGCTCCTTGCGGCGGCTTTGTGAACCTACGTCTGGCAGGATTTTCTATTGAAATATATTGAATATATTGAAATTAAACCCCCGCTTTCCGATTGACCGATTCAGCTTATTTTTACAACACTTCTTTCTCACGAGTTACCCACGATGTATACCGCGTTTCGTTACAATACAGCAGAAATTACGACCGGTATGAGTATATTAGGAATTTGGGTCCGGAGTAAACCCCTCCCCTTCTAATAAACCGATTTAGTTTATTTTTACAACACATATTTACCTGTAGATTACCACTACGAATGCCGAGTTTCGTCGAAATATACCAAAAATCACGGCTGGTAGTGGCGAATTAGTATTGTGGGTCCGGAGTAAACCCCCCTCCTAATGAACCGATTTAGTTTATTTTTACAACACATATTTACCTGTGGATTACCACTACGAATACCGAGTTTCGTCGAAATATACCAAAAATCACGGCTGGTAGTGGCGAATTGGTATTGTGGGCCCGGAGTAAACCCCCCCTTCTAATGAACCGATTTAGTTCATTTTTATATCTCTCTTTTCTCTCTATATTACCACTACGAATACCAAGTTTCGTTGAAATATAACAAATATTACGGCTGACATAGTCAAATTAGTGTTTTGGGCTCGGGGTAAACCCCCTCTTCCGGTGGACCGACTTTGGTGGTTAACGAACTCGTTCAATCGTTTGCTAATTGAATGCTATATACCAAGTTTCGTAACGAAAAAACAAAAACTCTGGCCGCTATCGTGTTAACAGACATATATATATATAAATATATATATATGCATATATATGCATATATATGCATATATATATATATATATATATATATATATATATACATTTTAACGGGGGTCATTTTCGGTGTCTACTAGGTAGGATCGATAAAGATTTGAAGAAATTTTTCAAAAATTCCGTCATGAGTCCAACCTCAATAGCTTCGGAGGAAAGTGCTAAAACGTAGGCGCTACGATTTTTGAGTCGGCATATCCGGATTGCGTCCGACTTCATAAGGTGGTAATCCTCCTTATGGAGGGAAGAAGGAAGCGCATTAAAAATTGTTGAATAACATGATTGCTTCTTGGCATGAATAACATCTCAACTCAGAATGGAAAGACGGAAGTATTCAATTGTGAACCTTGCATGATTCTTTACAATATAAACTCCTCAATCTCAGTCCACACAATATACCTAATAATGTCACAATACTTTTATCTATACAAGATTAAAGAAGTTATTTTCTGTTAATCGTAAGCAATTATTGACTGTTTTATGAATCTTCTATGACAAAACTTAAATAGTTCTTTATACAAGGAAAGTGGATCTATACGTGGAACCTCTCAGAGAGGAAGGAATATCTCTACAAATTACAGATGAAATCAAACATCTGTGGATCGTTTATTGGAAGTTTTGCCTTCCCATGGCTAGGTTTATTATACTTGTAATTTAAGCTTGATCAATAGTGATTGGCGGTACTTGACAAGTACTTGTTCACAAGTCGGTGTGTAAGTAAACTCATCAGTAGAAGGGAATCCGTTTCGGAATGTAGGATCGTCACCATTTTGTGTTGAACAAAGTTTTTAAACATTAGGTACATAAAAGGTGCTTTCATCGACCTATTGAAGAATTGGAAGAAAATGGTTTTGGGACCTTCTGCCTGGTCAATTGAAAATCGTTATAATGTGTTACTCAAATGCGCTAAAGGCTTCCAATATACCCATAACGATACTGATGTACATTGTCTTAATCTTACAGTAGGTGCCAATAAAGAGAATGCTCCTTGAAACAAAGCAGATGCAATTTTAATACTGCAGTCTTTATAAAGGACAATAAGAAATCTACAATGGCCCGTACACCACCCGCAGAGCAGAACACAATTCGCCTTTAGGAATTACAAACCAATCTGTTGATTAAATCTTCAGGATTAGACGGACAAAGGGACTATCCTTCTCGAGATCTACTAGACAATAACTCTGCTCCTTTTCAGTTTTGGATTTTTTATTAATTTATTTTAATACAAAATCCTTTTCTCAATGCCAAGATGGGGAGTGTAGTTTTTAGCGGGTTTCCTCCCTTCTGGTAAATACAGGTGTCTCAATTTTTTAATTTATTGTTCCTCGACGGAGGGTGTTAACTCATCAAACCCCCGAACCCATTAAAGTAGTAATCACATTAAAATAAATAAAAAAACTGACAAGAAATAAAATATATATATATATATATATATATATATATATATATATATATATATATATATATATCAGTCGCATGAGTCCCAAGGAAAACGTGGACGTGCGGTATATGAGAAATAATGTTATAATTGGAATACTCAAATGGTTTCCTTCACACATTTTCATGAATTAAACAACGTATAAAGAACGAAATAAAAATAATTGTCACATCAATTATTAAAATCAAGTAAATACAAATAATTACCTGGGGACACGCGATGTATCCGCGAAGCCAAAATAGGAGTCAAACAGGCTCAACCTCATCCGACGAGCAACAATCTAAAGTTAAGGTGACGGGAAGAACGAAAAAAAAGAGCTAAAAGTGGGGGGAATAGTTGATTTCCCTCATCATAGCGTTCCTAAGGGTTAATTTCTAAGGGTGGTTTATAGTTATTGCGGGATATATATGTCAGACAGAAATGCTGACTAATGTAAACTGCAGACAATTTATGTCTGAGATATATATTTCTATCACGAGCAATAAGTGTGCGCTTACATGTGACTCTTTTCGCAGAAAATATATCTCAGGTGTCGGATATAATAATTATGAAAATTATCTATCCGACACCTGAGATATATTTCCTGCGAGAAGTGCCAGATCTAAACGCATCCTTCAAGTAATTGTAAGCCTATTTAGGAATCTTTATGTATTTTTAAAAATTACTTTTAACGGGGTTCCTCCCTCCCCCATAGGGAGGAACCCCGCTTATAAGGTTGATCTCATCACGCAATCCGGAAGTGCCGAATAGAAAATTTTGCGTTTCAGAACCACTAGAGACCGAAAATGATGGTGGTTAAAATTTAAATATATTTGTCTGTTCGCTCTCTAGGTCGAAGACGAATGGTCGGATGTTGATGAAATTTGGAACAGAAATCTTTCGTCCAATTTGAAAGGCCAAGTTCGTTAACCAGCAGAATCCGCCCACTGGAAGATGGCGTCTGGGGCGAAATTCGTGCAAAATAAAATCGTAACGCTTATGTTTTTGAGTTCATACGCTTCTAAGTACTCGTTTTATAGGCTTCTTGGGCTAGGATAACGAATGAAACTATTTTCAAGGCGATAGCTTTAACCGTTTTCGAGAAAATTGGAAAAATAGTTTTTGAATACCGTTTTTGGTTTGGGTACTTAGAATCATGGGATTCAGTTGAAACATTTTCTGCATGTTCTACTTTCATTAAAAAGTAAATTCATGTTGAAATTTTGGTTACGTTTGGAGTTAAGGAAGGGTTATAATAAAATATTTTATTAACAGACATAAAAAGTTTTAGTAACTTTGTATACTTTCCTTAATATCACGAAAAAGGTTTTATTAACAGACATAAAAAGTTTTGGTAACTTTGTATACTTTCCTTAATATCTCGAAAAAGGTTGAGAATCATGGTAAACGGAAGAATACCATTAGAAAGCTTACTAAATGCTCTACAAAAAAAGGTTCTAATGAAAGTTTTGATTAGGCGATGTCAATCGGAGAAATAAGAGCTTAAAACTTTAAAGTAATTGATTTCGCTTATTCGATCTGTTCTTTTTGTCTGTTTTTATTCCATGTTATTTTTTAATTGCTTATAGTTGGATAATGCATTTGATAATAAATCAGGTTAAGAAAAATAAGAAAAACAATTTAATGTTAGAGATATGGATTTCCAATATATAGCTTTTCAACTGCCTAGCGGGGTCCTTCCTAGGGCGGGTTGGCCGACCCATCAATCAAATAAAACAAATCAAGACCTTTCCAGTAATGTGGACCCAAAATAATAACAGCTTCTATTTTAATCATTCTATATACGTCTAGGGATAAGAACGGAACCGCGCTAAGATGATGCAGTTCCTGCGAGTCGGACTTTTTATCCTCATCCCAAAGCACAGGCAACAACCTATTTAGCTATCAATATTTAAACCGTGAAAAAAAAAAATAAAGGTAAGAAATATTTCCACTATTATTAAGAGTTAATAGGCATTTTATACTAATGATTGCTAAGACGAATGGGCCACATAGAGATAATTTGTTTTTAAAACCATTATGAGGAAAAAAGAAAAAAGGCGAAGTTTTGATATCAGCTGATGGGTAGTCCTTGGAATTAGTGTCAATCACATGGACATGACGAGCTGTTCGGTAATTGGCAACACTGCTTCCTAATCGGGCATCACAGCATGTCTTTCAGCCAAATAAGAAACTGTTCAATGACTCGTTTTCTGCGCAGGACCGCCAATGGAATGAGCATGTTGGGTCATTTTCGACTGGAGTTGGGTGGGCGTTGTCTTTAATTCATAGTTTTCAGGAGCTCAATACTTGTCCATCACACTGAGCTGTCTTAGTGACCATGGGCGTATATAAGGGGGCCTGCAGTCCCCCCCCTACCCGAAATTTTGGTTTCATCAGTGAAAATGTGTAATGAAAATCTTAAAAATAAATTATATTTGATCACTTAGTTCAGAACTAATAATTATTGTTGGATGTAATAGCGTTTTAGTTGGCTAACTATTCCAAGATCTAGATTGTTAGTATTCCCCGCACATGGGCGTATATAGAAAATAATTTCGGAGGGGGCTAGGAAAATTTCAGGGGGCTGAGACCAATTCCGGTGTATGGAATACTAACAATTTAGATCTTGCAAGAGTTTTAGCCAACCTAAACGTTATTACACTCAAAATAGAATATGTTTTATGAACTAAATGATCTTATTTAATATATTTTTAAGGGTTTTATGAAATGTTTACCGATCAAATAGAAATTTCGGGGGGCCCCCTCAGCCCCCCCCTTATATACGCCCATGTCCCCACATACCCCCGAAATGCGTATAAATCTATTGGAGACGTGATTTGAGAAAGTATTTCCTTCACCTAAAAACATATGTAATCCAGAATTTACGGCTTTTCCAAAAGGTAAGCACAGAAAATGTGTATAATACAACAGTAATATGCAAGGCAAGAACAAATAAATAAATGAAATATAGAATAAAATCCGAGGAAAAATGTTTGATTAATAATATTCCTCTAAAATTACAAGAACGTAATGATCAGATTGTATAGAAATTCAATAATGTAAGCAATCAAGCTGAAAAGCGATAACATAATTTATAAAATATTTACAATGCTTAGCATTGATGTATCTAAATTAATTATTAAAAGAGGTATAAATACCTCATTTAGATAATCATTTCACGGTTAAATGTTTGTTATCAACGTTTTACGTGTTATCCGTTTTTTTAGCACTTTCCTCCGAAGGAAAGTAGCTATTGAGGTTGGACTCATGACAGAATTTTTGAAAAATTTCTTCAAATCTTTATCGATATAATATATCGATAAAGATTTGATAACAAACATTTAACCGTGCAATGATTATCTATATATATATATATATATATATATATATATATATATATATATATATATATATATGTCTGTTAACACGATAGCGGCCAGAGTTTTTGTTTTTTCGTCGTATATAGCATTCAATTAGCAAACGATTGAACGAGTTCGTTAACCAACAAAATCGGTCCACCGGAAGGGGGGGGGGCGTTTACCCCGAACCCAAAACACTAATTTGACTATGTCAGCCGTAATATTTGTTATATTTCAACGAAACTTGGTATTCGTAGTGGTAATATAGAGAGAAAAGTGAGATATAAAAATGAACTAAATCGGTTCATTAGAAGGGGGGGGTTTACTCCGGACCCACAATACCAATTCGCCACTACCAGCCGTGATTTTTGGTATATTTCGACGAAACTCGGTATTCGTAGTGGTAATCCACAGGTAAATATGTTTTGTAAAAATAAACTAAATCGGTTCATTAGGAGGGGGGGTTTACTCCGGACCCACAATACCAATTCGCCAATTCGGACCCAAATTCCTAATATACTCATACCGGTCGTAATTTCTGCTGTATTGTAACGAAACGCGGTATACGTCGTGGGTAACTCATGAGAAAGAAGTGTTGTAAAAATGAGCTGAATCGGTCAATCGGAAAGCGGGGGTTTAATTTGTAATATATTTCAATAGAAAAGCCCGCCAGACGTAGGTTCACAAAGCCGCCGCAAGGAGCGCTTTCTACCACTAGAGTGGCTGTATCCTGTTCCTGCGTTAGATCAAAATACGATAATTTGAGGTTTTTTGTATTTATTACGTAGTGTAATAGGTACCATGTGTAAACATAACTCTGGAAGCAAATTAATAATTGATCAGTTACTCATTAAAAATTTAAAAGAGAACTATTCATGTTTTTATTTTATTTATGTAGGATATTTTAAGCAAATTGTTCTGGAAAGCAGTTTACACTACCCAAATTCTGAGGAAAGTGCTTAGTTATACAGCTCCTGCGTGACGGATTGTTTTTCTTTTTTTTTAGCATTATATCCAATGAGATTTTAAGGTTAAAACACATACATTTATTTCCTTTTGTTCACTATTGTGTTTATGCAATATTGATATTTTAAGTAACTTTATGCATTTTCCAATGCAATGTAATAAAATAAATAGCATTTTTCAAATCTTCATCCAACTTATATATATATATATATATATATATATATATATATATATATATATATATATATATATATATATATATATATATATATCGTCCGTTAACATCATGAAGCCTGGATATATTCGTTAACCCCATAAAATAATTATTGTGCCCCAAACGTTATATTGCATCGTGTTCATCTAAAGACATATTGTAACAAATATTACGACACGTAGGAGCTGCATTAGTAGGTAAATTCCTCAAGCCGAATACTCGACGAATTTCCTTTATTTTGATTTTAATTTCGATTTAAAAATAACTTAGTAATTAAAAAACACTTGTTAACTAAAGGTTACCTCACTTTTCTATCCAAAATAGGGCTATTTTCTGATTTTTCCGAAGACCTTAAGTGACAAGCTAAACTTCAGATGACAATATGACTGGACAAACCTAAAGAATGATAATAAACTGCCTCATATGGAACGGAACATCGCCAAATGGCCTTCTAGTCTCATATAAAATACAAGATAAGAAGTATTACCAACTAGACTTAGAATTGGACACACACAAATAACCTTCGATGACTTCAAATCGTCAACGTTGAAACCTCAACGTACCGCATAACATGCCCGATTTACGTTCTATATATTACACATCAAATAAGCGACAAAATTTAAATAAATTAGTATTTTGGTCTTTATATAGATTAGTTTGTGCATGTTCTCAGTCATGCTTAAACGAACTTTTTTTAGCACTTTCCTCCGAATGAAAGTAGCTATTGAGGTTGCACTCATGACGGAATTTTTCAAAAATTTCTTTGAATCTTTATCGATCCTACCTAGTAGACACCGAAAATAACCCCCGTTCAAATTTATATATATATATATATATATATGCATATATAGTTATATATGTGTCCGTTAACACGATAGAGGCCAGAGTTTTTGTTTTTTCGCCACGAAACTTGGAATGTAGTATTCTTCCATCAAACGATAGAACGAGTTCGTTAACCAGCAAAATCGGTCCACGTGGAGGGCGGGTTTACTCCGGAGCCAATGTAGTTATTTGCTAATACCAGCCATAATATTTGTTATATTTTAACTAAAAATAAACGAAATCGGTTGACTAGAATGGGAGGGGGGGGGGGTTACGCCGGACAGAAATTACTAATTTCCTTATACCGGTCGTAATTTCTGTTGTATTGTAACGAAACTCTTTATGCGTCCTGCGTATCTAATAAGAAAGAAGTGATATGAAAATGAACCAAATCGGTCTATCCGGAGGGGGGGGGGTGTTACTTTGTACTATGTTTGAATTGAATTCTTCCGCCAAACTTAGGTTCGCGAAACTCATCAAGATCAATAGATCAAAATGTGAAGCTTTGTGTATTTATTACGTAGTGTAGTACCCCGCAAACACAAAACTCTGGAAGGAAATTAATTACAAAATTAATAATTGAAACAGCTGTTCATAAAAAATACAAAAGAGTAGAACAATTTATGTTTTTATTTCATTTATCTATATAGGTTACTAGCCGAATACCCGTGCTTCGTCACGGAAGTTACTTTATTGCGTTAAATTATGCATCAGCAAAATGAACGCTACTGCATAATTTGTTGCAGTTTCTTATATCACGGTCCCCGTCATACTCTATGAAGAAACAGATAATCTAGAGATAACCCGTTATCTACAGGTTTCCAGCATGAGCTTATATAAGGCGCCCCCCCCCGAAATTTTGATTTGATGGTAAAATGTGCCTTAAAACCCTTAAAAATAAATTAAATTAGATCATTTCATTTTAGTTGTAGTAGCGTTTTTCAAGTTCTAAATTGTTAGTATTCCATACCCCGGAAATGCGCCCAGCCCCCCAAATTTATTTCGTTTATACGCCCAAGGTTACCAGTAACAGCGGTACCAATACAGGTTAAATGTTGTTATCAATAATAAAGGTACGTTAAAATTTATGTTTCTCACATGTCATTTGGAAACACCCATTTTATTTGCGAGCATTACCAAGAGGTGTTATGACTGGGGATACTGATGGGTGAGGAGGTTGTGCAAGGGTTCGGGATATTATTACCTCGGATGGACCATCACCAGGTATAGCGAAAACTCTCTACCGAAATGAACCTCAATTAAAATGACGATTTTGTCCCTCGTAGCGTAAACTCAATGAGGGACAGTTTATTTCTAGTTTTTAATTCAAGGTCTCCCATCATAGTTGAAATTAACCTCAATTAAAAATAATACTATGAAATAGATAATGTACGGTAACAGCTGTTCTTTATCGTCCTAGCAACGCTTGCTGCCTAGGCTTGCATGCTCTAACCAATACAAACTTTAAACCCCTCAAAAAATACTTAAAAATTCGAATATCAAAAAATCCTTTCTTAGTGAGTGCCTACGTTATATAGGGATTGTCCATGCAAAATTTCAAGTTTTTCTGTCGAGCGGTTTGGGCTGGGGGATGATAGATGAGTGAGTGAGTGAGTGAGTGAGTAAGTGCACTCGACACTACCCAACTCTGAGGAAAGTGCTTGCTTATGCAGGCCCTGCGTGACGGACTTTTTTTTTACAATACGTAATAAAATACCTTACAGAAGAGTCTAAAATTGAAATTCCTCCGAAAATAATGCAGGAATAACTTACAAAAGAACATTAAGAAAACATTTGCCAAAGGAAAGCTAATTTATAACTGTCTGGCAGGTGTTTCGTTTCCACGGGTATGTTTTCTACCTATTTCCTTCCCAGCGAAGCTCTCATTTCTCAAATAGACTCTTATTGTTAGCCTCATCGCACAAAACGTTACTAAACGTTATAAATGGACCTAAAAAGTTGATTAAAATTTATTTGTTTTGGCTTAGAGCAGTCAATATCACTTAGTTGAGAGAGAAAAAAAATCCGTTACTCAATAGCTGTATAATTAGGCACATACCAAGCAACCTGGTTAAGTTACACCTCATTCCTGAATTAGAATAGAATAGAATTTATTTAGCACATTCACATTGCCAAGGATCTGGCCATTTTGTTTTAATGGTTTTAATGTTTAAGTAATCATAATAATGATAATAGTAATTCAATGTCTAAAATAAAGAATAATACTACCAAATTAGAAATAAAAATAAAGCTTGAGTAATATAATCTAAAAAATATGAATATACCCATCTACAATAAATGTTAAAGTAAATAAAATAATTATAGAACACTCTTTAAGAAAAAAAAAAAAAATATTTAGCTTTACAGTACTATCAATATTTAACACATTTTCTAGCGATAATTCGTCCCTTTTGTCCAATATGTATGACTGTAAATATTGTTGCCTTTGAATGCCTTTGGTAGTGCAGCATTAGGTGCTTAAAACTATTATAAATTTATCTATTGCACAACTGACATATTTCATCAGATTTTATGATGATGGTATTATTTTTAAGGGATTCTCGTATATTCACTATTGCAGACCCTTAACTTTTCAATACTGACATTAAATTGAAGATAGTTGGCTGGTTGTGGATCTGAGAAATTACAGATTAATCTATAAACTGGGTTGCATTTTGAGTTAAGCGCCCGGTCAATATTTCTAGATAATAAATTATTTCTGCCTTTTACTATAATATTATTTCTGTTGACAAGCACAAAATTTGAAGCTGCAAAAAGTTTTATTTGAGTGATCCAATTTAATTCATCTGGCTCCCTACTATCTAAAATAACAAATTTATTAAAGCAACTGCGCGCTAATTATCATAGAAGAGATAATATTTTTATACAGAAATTAATTATTTTCTTCAGCACGAAAACACCCATTCATTCCTGAATTATCTGCTCATAATAACCTATATAAATATATTTAATTTTGTATAATTTCCTCAAACTCAGACACGTTTTCTAGAAATTATTGCACTAATATATATATATATACAATGATTATATATATATATATGTATATATATACACATATATATATATATATATGTATATATATATATACATATATATATATATATATATATATATATATATATATATATATGTATATATATATAATCATTGGTTGGTGTGACATCTTCTTTCTCCATTCTCCAATATTTTGCCGTTTTCTTTTCCGGCTTCCTCAGGCATCCATCGTGCATCCTTGGTCAACAACAAATCACTTCGACCCCAGCGAAGCAACTTAAAAAAAAAACATATTTATTTATGTATGGGACCCTGGATCCACCCTTGCACGGCAACACTAGATGATAAACCTTCCAATCCAAAGCCCTCCCAACTATAGTCAATTCTCCTTTTCACGTAACCAATAAAAATCTTCATAAATACCTCAAGATTCCCTAATATCATCCACCGAGACCTCGAAATTCCCTTTGTCGCTGAATTAGCTAAAACCCGCTTCTCCACTTTTCATTCCAAGCTGTCCTTTCATCCCAATCCCCTTGTCCAATCCCTTTCCACAGATGCGATCCCTTCCAATCCTCCGAGACGTCTGAAAAGAAAGTGGCCTAGGGACCAACTGTAATACTTAAATAAAAGTCCGACTCGCAGGAACTGCGTCATCTTAGCGCGGTTCCAGTTTTTTTTTTTTTTTTTTTTTTTTTTTTTTTTTTTTTTTTTTTTTTTACGGCACATCTACATCTAGGTCATTAGCGCCGACATCCAGGGTGTAGCGAGGAATTTCACCAGCGAGCCGTGGGATGATAAAATTCCTGCCGGAGGTTGGGAATCGAACCCACCATCTCCCGCTTATGAATCCAAGCGCTAGCCATTAGACCACGGGAGACCCCGGTTCCTGTTCATATCCCTATTCTCATTTGAAAAGCATAGAATAGAAACAGATAACATTTTCCTCGGCCTTTGTTCAAAGGGTTTTATGGCTGGCTATACCTGGGGTCAGGTCCGCAAGACCCTAGAATCCTCTTCTACCGATCCTTCATTTCATACGTTTCAATGAATTGGAAAATATCAAATATTTTCACACATTCCTGTGTTCTTTTACTATAGTAATAATTCTACTGATAAAATCAATTAAAAAATAAAATAAAAAAACCAACAGCATAAAGGCAATTGAAAATATTCAAAAGACGTCAACGAATCTTTTTCTCTTGGCAAGCTATATTTCTAACAATGAATTGTTTTTCTTATTTTGCCTAATCTGTTTTATTGTAAAATACATTATCCAACTATAAGCAATTAAAAAATAACAAGGAATAAAAACAGACAAAAAGAACAGTTCAAATAAGCAAAATCAATTACTTTAATGTTTTAAGCACTTATTTCTCCGATTGACATCGCCTAATCAAAACTTTCATCAGAACCTTTTTTGTAGAGCATTTAGTAAGCTTTCTAATGGTATTCTTTTGTTTACCAAATTCTTAACCTTTTTCGAGATATTAAGGAAAATATACAAAGTTACCAAAACTTTTTATGTCTGTTAATAAAATATTTTATTCTAACCCTTCCTTAACTCCAAACGTAACCAAAATTTCAACATATTAGTTTTAATGAAAGTAGAACATGCAGAAAATGTTTCAACTGAATCCCATGATTCTAAGTACCCAAACCAAAAACGGTATTCAAAAACTATTTTTCCAATTTTCTCGAAAACGGTTAAAGCTATCGCCTTGAAAATGGTTTCATTCGTTTTCCTAGCCCAGGAATCATATAAAACGAGTACTTAGAAGCTTATGAACTCAAAAACGTAAGCGTTACGATTTTTTTTGCGCGAATTTCGCCCCAAACGCCATCTTCCAGTAGGCGGATTTTGCTGGTTAACGAACTTGACCTTTTAAATTGGACGAAGGATTTTTGTACCAAATTTCATCAAAATCGGACCATTCGTCTTCTAGCTAGAGAGCGAACAGACAAATATATATATATATATATATATATATATATATATATATATATATATAAATATATACATATATATATATATACAAATTTGAACCACCGTTATTTTCGGTCTCTAGGGGTTCTGAAACGCGAAATTTTCTAGTCGGCACTTCCGGATTGTTTCATTGTATCAACCCTATAAGCGGGGTTCCTCCCTATGGGGGAGGGAGGAACCGCGCTAAAAGTAAAGGCATCAGCCCTATCCTGGCTAAAAAAGGGTGGTAACCTATAGAGAACCCGTCCCAAAATTATTTTATAGAAGGAAACCTCAAAAAAAAAAAAAAAAAAATCTTTAGTGTGGGGCAGACTTTTGAACTCATACACTCACTTTCATGATCTATGAGTAATGCGTCAATTTCTTCTGCACTTGTAGATTGCTTAATAGGGTTGACCTCTAAAACACGTTTTTATTCTTATAGAGAATCATGGATCGCACGAAAATGAATAAAACCGGACAAGTTCTTCTCATAAAAATATGTTTTAAAATAAACGGGAAACCTGCTGGTTTATAAACATAACTATGATTATTATAAGGAGAATACTTTTTGTAAGAAAATAAGTATCTATTAACCTTGGAATGATAAGGAAGCTGTCATATATCATCAAATACGGCCGGCCATCTGTTGGAGATGTCTGTTTTATATATTAGTAATATGATAATCAGTGCGTTTTAGTAAAATATGAAAGCATAATTCTGAATGGTATAGGCACCAAGATTCATGAATATAGTCAATAAATGGATATAATCTATTTAATTGCATGAATACACGCATAATATTACTATTTACTTATAGAGGGATAGTGGAAACTCGCTGAAAACGAAACAATACGAGGCCTTAAGAAAATTTGTGTATTGATACTATAATAATAGAGGACTGTCAAATGATGATGGCAGTCTTCAGATTAACACTTTCAGGATCAATGGCTTCGAGAAAAATTTCCATCGGGCCCAAGACTTCCTTTTGTACATTTATTTCAGCAAACATATAAAAAAATAAATAAGTGAAAAATCTTTTGAAATGATGTACTTTTAGTGGATTAAGTTAAGTTATATTAATAATATATATTAATTATATTAAGTAGTAATAATATATTAATTATATTAAGTAATATATATTAGTAATAATACATATATATTAGTAATAATATATTATATTAGTAATAATATATTAATTATATTAAGTAGTCAACTGGACACTCCTCTTCAACTATCACTCCCACCAAAAGCCTTTAATCCTAAAGAAATCCTGTATGCTATCCAACATCTTCCTCCAAAAAAAGCCCCTGGATATGACCTCATCACTTCCAAAATTCTTAATAAACTCCCGAAAAAAGCCATCCTCTTCCTAACTTATATATATAATGCCGTATTAAGAACGACATATTTCCCCATCCTCTGGAAATTTTCAGTTATTCGGATGATCCCAAAGCCTGGTAAACCTATTCACCAACCTTCGTCATATCGCCCTATATCACTCCTTACAATAATGGGCAAAATCCTTGAAAAACTCCTTCTCAAACGCCTTTATCCACTCCTGGATCCCATTATCCCATCTTCCCAGTTTGGTTTTCGCCACTCCCACTCCACTATTCACCAATGCCACCGTATCGTCGACAGCATATCCTCATCCTTCGAGAATAAGCAGTATTGCTCTGGCGTTTTCCTTGACGTAGCTCAGGCTTTCGATCGAGTGTGGCACCAGGGCTTGCTGTTCAAACTCAAAGAAACCCTACCTTCAACATATTACCTACTAATAAAATCCTATCTCTCTGACCGTTTTTTCCAGACATCCTATTGTACCTCATTATCTCCAATCTTCCCCCAACGTGCCGGTGTCCCACAAGGTGGAATTCTCAGTCCCGTTTTGTTCCTGGCTTATACGGCTGACATCCCTTCCCATCCCCAAACTTCCATCCACATGTTTGCTGACGACACCGCTATTCTCACTGTTAACCAAAACCCAATTCTTGCTTCCAATTCCCTTCAAGAACACCTGTACCTACTTCAACCTTGGCTAACTAAATGGAGAATCAAAGTAAATGCGGAATAATCTAGCCATGCAACATTCACACTTCGTAAATCAAGCTGCCCACCAATAACCCTCCAAAACATTCAAATTCCACAGAAATCACAAGTAAGATACTTAGGACTGATATTAGACAAACGTTTAACTTGGAAGCCACACATAACACAGAAAAGACAGGAACTAAACAGACGCTTTAGACTTTTATCACGCTTACTGGACAATCGCTCGAAACTTTCATTGACTAACAAACGACTTATATACAATACCATACTCCGACCAATATGGACTTGAACTATGGGGTTCCACTAAACCTTCCAATTCCTACAGAATACAAACAATGCAATCCAAAATCCTTCGAAAAATATCCAATGCTCCTTACTATGTCTCGAACCAAACTCTCCATAATGACTTCAATATCCCCTTTATCCAATCCCTGGCCAAATCAGTCTATCAGAAGTTTCATTCCAATCTCCCCGGCCATCCAAATCCTTTGATAAACTCTCTATCCTCCTACCATAATCCACAAAATCCTCATAGTAGGCTGAAGCGGTGGTGGCCTAGAGACAATTTGTTTTAACATGCTATCTGTAATGCTCAAAATTTATTGTGGGTTTTGTAATTGTACATATTCCCACATCACGCCTTACATTGTTAATTTCCAATACCAACAAAATTACTGGAAATATGTTTACATATTGTTGTAATTATCAATAAATGTTTTTAAAAAAAAAAAAAAAAAAAAAAAAAAAAAGCTTAGTGAGCCAGTAAAGTTAAGTTATCTGCTGACGCACACACCACGACATCGGTCCCGAACGTATTAACAAAAAACATTTATAATGAGAAAGGAATATCCAATCTCAAGACTCAGTATATATATATATATATATATATATATATATATATATATATATATATATATATATATATTGTTGTTGATGCTCCGGATCTTTGGTGAAAAGCATATTTTCCTCAGTGTGAGTGATACAGGCGCTACACTAAGCGATGCCACTCCAAAAATCATCAAAGTGAGTGTGTAAACTCGGTAGGTTTGTTTATAGTTGTCAATAAAAAAATAAAAAACAATAGAAAATAAATTTAAAAATCAGTATAAGTAGAATAAAAATATATATATATTGTAATAAGAAATAATTTTGTAATCTACTATATATTTGTCAAATAGCGCTCACTGACTCACAGACCTATCATCCCTCAGCCCAAACCACTCGACAGAAAATTTTGCATGGACACTCCCTATAGAACGTAGACACTCGCTAAGAAAGGATTTTTTGATATTCGAATTTTTAATTATTTTTAAAGGGGTTTAAAGCTTTAGTTGGTTAGAGCATTCAAGCCTAGGCAGCATGCGTTGCAAGGACGACAACAGAACAGCTGTTACCGTTCTGTATCTATTTCATAGTATTATTTTACAACTCTGATGTCAGTCCTAGAAATAAACTGTCCCTCATAGAGTTTACGGTAGGAGGGACAAAATCAAAATTTTAATTGCGGTTCAACTTGACACCCATAGAGTTTTCGCTATACCTGGTGATGGTCCATCCAAGGTAATAATATCCCGAACCCTTGCACAGCCTCCTCACCCATCAGCATCGCCAGTCAGAACACCTCTTGGTCATGCTCGCAAATATAATGGGTGTTTCCAAATGACATATGAGAAACATTAATTTTTAAATTGTAACGTACATTTTACAGAATTTAACCTGTATTGGTTACGCTGCTGTTACTGGTAACCATGAGCGTATATACGAAATAATTTCGGGGCTGGTAAAATTTTCGGGGGGGGGGCTGGGAGAATTTCCGGGGTATGGAATACTAACAATTTAGAACTAACAAATAAAATGAAATGATCTTATTTAGTTTATTTTTGAGGGTTTTAAGACACATTTTTACCAACAAATCAAAATGTCGGAGGGGGGCTGCAGACCCCTCAGCCCCCTCCCCCTTATATACGCCTATGCTGGTAACCTATAGATAACGGGTTATCTCTAGGTTTTCTGATTCTTGGCAATGGCCTGAGCGCCCCAGTGTCAAGAAACATTATACTTTGATTACTTAACAATTGATTAATAATTATAGTATGACGGGAACCGTGCTATAATAAACTGCAAACAATTATGCAGCAGTGTTAATTTTGCTGATACATTACTTAACGCAATTAAATAACCACTTATCTGCCGTGACGAAGCACGGGTATTCGGCTAGTAAAACATAAAGGAGAATTCGTTCTCTGACGCTGTGATATCATTGTAAAAAAAGGTGAATTGTATATTTGATCAAATATGTAATTTATTTAATTTTTCCCCCCCGGTACATCGACTGCTGAAGTCATTAGCACCAAAATATGTTATTGTTTTTCAAATAGGTCAGCGTTGTATGTATAAGTCATTTGCCTTCAAAAAGTATATCTTTCACGTCATGTGGAATGTCCAAGTTAATTCGTAACCGATAGTCAGTTAGTATATGTTTACCAGTAAGGTCACATGTATACATACATTTTGGTTTGTCAGTCTTGGTCATCAGGTGCTCATGAGTTATGCGAGTATGGCCGATTCTTAGTCTCACAAGGACTGCTTCTTCTCGGCGTGAATTCCTGTATGGTAATGTCCAGTCAGTAATACTGTGTTAAATTGTCCTTAGTTTATTGCCAGTCGCAGTACGCCAATCAAATCGCCATTTGTCTAGTATGATAAAGTTATATCATACATTTAAAATTATGTAATGTAAACTCTTTGCACTAGTGAAAAATTGTATGAAATAATAAAAATAAATAAATAGCTTGCTTTAAGGCGTAAAATGAAGAGAATTTATTAATAATGTCTTTGATAAGTGTGCTGAGTTACTTCGGAAGTATCAATTAAAAGCTAGAATTAGAAAATATATCGAAAACGGTGGGGAAAACATAGTAAGTGGAAGGCGGCTATTCGAGAGGTTACTAAATTCTCTACAAAAAAGATTCTGTTGTAATGTTCGGTGGGGCGATGGCAATCGAAGAGATAAGTGCTTAAAACTTCAATGTTGTTAGTTTTATTCTTTTCAACGTGTATTTGCCTCTGTGTTACCTAACTTTTTAAGTATGTATTTTTTATATTTTTTTTTACTCCCCTACGGAAACAAGTACGGTTACCACCACATGGTGTTTCCTGGGTAACTCTAAAGTCCGTGCAATAATAAGCTGTACAAAATTATGTGGTAGCGTTAATTTTGATAATACCTTCTTTAACGCAATATGAAAACTACTTATCGTCCGTGGTGAAGCACGGGTAGTCAGCTAGTTCCTTATACAAATGCACACCGTTTGACCGATTTTGACAAATCTTGGCTCATATGTATGTGTTGATCCGGTGAGTGTTAAAATCGTCTAGGACTCGCAGTTCGGAGGTCACGAGTTCGAAACTGTGAACCCGATCAGATACAGATTTGTGTTACTAGATTTTAATATTACTTATTTGGTTTCTAATTTATTTTGGCTTTTCTAGATGCGGAAAGTAGGTGTAGCATGGCACGCCGGGTAACAGCTAGTTTAAAATAAAATAAATTCAACTCCTTGCACTGGTGAAACATTGTATACAATAATAAAAATAAATACTCTAAGGCGTAAAATGAAGTGAATTTATTAATAATGTCTTTGATAAATGTGCTGAGTTACTTCGGAAGTGTCAATTAAAAGCGTTTGTAGAATTAGGAAGTCGGTAGTATGTGTTTAAATGGAGTGTGGAGAATTCTCCCCGCGGTCGACTAAAGCCGAAATAGAATATTAGCATCAGGAGCTTTCATGACTACGTGACTCGCATGTATAACACGAAATTCTAGCATTGTATTAAAATCTCAAGAGATTTGCTGGTAGCTCGTGTTTCATCAAGCTTGCACAACAAGATTCTATAGAATCCAGAGTTAGTAGATGTGTTCAACATACTAACAGCTTGCAATAGTTGGTGGTATTTCTCTAAGGTAAACTCTACAATTGTTGACACATCAGTTATACTTGAAAAGGTAGAGACAGTCATAGTAGTATATAAAACTACATTTTAGCGCAGTTTCTCTCAACCACCATTCACAGACCAGGCAACGAATGCTTGAAAACAGTTACCTGGACTATAGTCGCTAAATTTCAGATTTCACGATGAACACTGAAATTATTTTTACGTTTGAAGGAAAATACATAAAATACCAAAGTAATATATTTTATTGAAGGGAATGCAATACTCTACAACCCTATAACCGTTATTTATTTTTTGGGTTCATCATTGAAGGGGAAAAAATAAGGCGCGAAAGTGTTTTTCCCCAAAAAGACCGACTTTCAAGAGCGGATATTTCTAAACTTAAAGATATCTCGAAAAACTTATAGGAATAGAACTTGTAGGAAATTTAATCAGCTGCTTTCATTTGTTATAGAATAGTCATGTCGCTAGGATGCAGGGTTTCCGAGATATAAGTGAAACCCCGAAAATGGGACCTTCTAAACCCCCCCGGCACAAAGGCTACGGGCGAGGACTTTTGATATGTTTACCTCCTATCCAGCCCAAACAAAGTTATGAAGTCAAAAATTGTGTTCCAAAAATTTCCGTCTATAACTGTTCGTTGACTGGACTGTTATGACGCAACCGGAGTTGCCGACTGGAAAATTACACTTTTTAGTACCCATAGAAGTAACGGTGCTTCAGATTTATATATATACAGGCAGTGACGGATAAAAGTATCAACCTTCCAGGAGGTAATAGTAGACCTCAAGTGCAACAAAAAAGTTCATATAAAGTATGGTCCAATTCCCAATAGAAAAAGAGCAAATTCAAATTTCGCATTTTTTTATGTCATGATGTTTTTTTATGAATAAGTAGTGATTACTGGAAAACCGTTTATGTTAAATAAAATCCAATCAAACTACCGTCAAGTAGATAACATTTCCTTTAAGAAATTAAGGGGTTTAATGTTACCATGTCTATTTTAAAGTGGTTCCAGGACGGTTCCATAAACCTAATTCAGGTTATTCATTAAATCTTTGTTTCTCGGGAATTATTTATTCTGTCTCCTGAAGGTTTTAAACTCCACCATTTTCAGGAAAACGTTATTAACCTTTAATTACCTAAAAAGGAAGTTGACTGCTGCTTGGTTATTAAGTGTGAAATGCTTCTTGATAATTGAAAATATGTGAAGAAGAATTCTTTTTCTTCCAAAACAAGTAGGATTGTTTTTTCTGTACCACACTTAAGGTACATACTTTTATCCGTTACTCCCATATGTAAATATATATATCTTTTCTAGCAGCCCCAAAAATTATCTGATTATTAATATTTAGTAAAATTATGAAAGATCAAGTTCGTTAACCAGCAGAATGTTTCCATTTGAACGAAATAAATCGTACCACTTACCAAATTTTCATGAATGGGCTTGTAGGTACTCTTTTTATGGTTTTTCTGGTGTACCAAAACGAATGGATCCATTTTTTGAGGCGATAGCTTGAAGCGCTGTCGAAAAAATGGATACAACTATTTTTCCTAAGTATTTGGTGGGGAGTGGTATATAATCATAAACGATAGATTCAGTTTTGAATTTTTGCAGGTGTTCGACAATAATCTAACAAAAATATATTTAAATATGGGTTAGGGTTGATATTAAAGAAGTAATAACTTCATTAATAGTAATATAATAATTTATTATTCACTAATTATGAACGGCATCAGACATGCACACAGCTTTGCTTTAAATAAAAAATTGTTCGACAAATAAAAATGTAGCATTTGTTCTTGTGTATTGACGCCAACAAATGCTACAAGCAAATTAAGATCAAGTGAAAATCTATACTTCCTCACAAATACGTCCTTTACCACAGGATATATAAGCTAACAAAGCTAAAAAAAGGACCGTGTACGCAGCAAAACTACCATTTACACCCATACGCCTGAAAAATTAGTAATAGATGCAAAAAAACTAAAGGAAACCCCCAATTTATTACAACTAGACGTAATAATAATAAGAAACCAAAAACATTAAAATCAACTCATAAACCAAAAAAAAAGTAAAGTAAAAAAGAAAAAAAAATTAATTAATCTTTTTCTCTGTGACTAAGGTTGGGGAAATAATTAATATAATAATATATTATATGCTTTTTTTGCATTAAATATGTGCAGTATTGTTTTTGTGGTGTAATAAGTAATAAATTATTTATTAAAAGCTCTGTCAGTTTCTAATATTATTTGTACAAATGAACCTTTCCTGGGGATTAATTCAATTTTCGGAATTTATTATTTTTGGCTACATTATGTATCGGTAATTCTAATATATACATAAAACTAACCTTTTATAAATTAGAATTAATATTATTAATTTGTTTTAATTAATTTAGTAAAAAATGTCTAAACTTTTAGCGCGGTTCCTCCCTCCCCCATAGGGAGGAACCCCGCTTATAAGGTTGATACAATGAAACAATCCGGAAGTGCCGACTAGAAAATTTTGCGTTTCAGAACCCCTAGAAACCGAAAATAACGGTGGTTCAAATTTGTATATATGTATATATGTATATATTTATTTATATATATATATATATATATATATATATATATATATATATATATATATATATAGGTATATATATATATTTGTCTGTTCGCTCTCTAAATAGAAGACGAATGGTCCGATTTTGATGAAATTTGGTACAAAAATCTGTCGTCCAATTTGAAAGGTCAAGTTCGTTAACCAGCAAAATCCGCCCACTGGAAGATGGCGTTTGGGGCGAAATTCGCGCAGAAAAAATCGTAACGCTTACGTTTTTGAGTTCATAAGCTTGTAAGTACTCGTTTTATAGGCTTCTTGGGATAGAAAAACGAATGAAACCATTTTCAAGGCGATAGCTTTAACCGTTGTCGAGAAAATTGGAAAAATAGTTTTTGAATACCGTTTTTGGTTTGGGTACTTAGAATAACGGGATTCAGTTGAAACATTATGTGCATGTTCTACTTTCATTAAAACTAATATGTTGAAAGTTATGTTACGTTTGGAGTTAAGGAAGGGTTAGAATAAAATATTTTATGAACAGATATGAAAAGTTTTGGAAACTTCGTATACTTTCATTAATATCTCGAACACGGTTGGGAAATCGTGGTAAGTGGATTGAAACTATTTGAAAGCGTACTAAATTCTCTACAAAAATGATTCTAAAACTATTTTTGATTAGGTTATGTCAATCGGAGAAATAAATGCTTAAAACTTCAAATACGTCTGTTTTGTTCTTATGAACGGGTTTTTGTCGTTCTTTTTGTAATTTTTGTCTCTTTCCCTTGGTTTTTTATTGCTTTTTATTTCTTTAATTTCTTATGTTGTATTTGTAAGGAAAATGTATGTGTGTGTAAAACAGGATAGGTAAAATGAGGCCAATTTTCTGTTGTCAGAAATAATGAAAAGTTTTGGGAACTTCGTATAATTTCTTAATATCTCGAAAACGGTTGAAAATCTTGGGAAGCGAAAGGTTACCATTCGAAAGCTTACTAAATGGTCTACAAGAAAGGTTCTAAAGAAAGTTTTGAATAAGCGAAGTAATGTCAGCTTTGGATTTGTCGATTTCCTTCAAATGTCTTGAAACTGTCGAGGCTCCTACTCCGAGTCCCTAGTGTTTTTAATTGCTTATAGTAGTCAAATGTATTTGTCAATAAAACAGGATACGTATAATTAGAATCAATATTTTGTTTGTTAGAATTCGATGATGCCGTATGAATATCTAGATTACAGTACTGGTGTTGATTTCGTTCTTTAGAATTATTCTTGGTATTCCCTATTTTCATCTGTTACCCATATTTTTTTATTGTTAGTAGGTTTTTCTTATTGATTATAGAATATAAATCTATTTGGCTATAAAACAGGATACGTAAAATTAGTGACAATATTTCGGAGATTTCTGAGCGAAATACTTTTAAGATTTTCTACCACCACGAACGGCTTTTTTCCTCTATTTTTATCCACTAGATAGGCTTTATTTTGCATATTATTCTATATAAGTTTTATTCAGCAGGGGATTCTGATGAAATGTCGTGTTTTTGCTGTGGATTTTAAATACGATGTATCAAAGATTGGATAACATTTGCGAGTCTACATAGTTAAGAACCGACGACGGAGGATTACTTCTTGCTATGATTTAGTCTACATATGTATATTAAGTCCTAAATCCAAAAAATAAACTTCACAACGGTTAGATACTATGAGCGTATATGGCGGTTCAATGCCCGTAGAACACAATGGGGCCGCAGGAAATTTACCTGCTAAGAGTTAATCCTCAAGAGCTGTAAATATACCCCAGGTATCTGCCGACACAAATACAAAGCCTAGGCGGAGAGCACCCCAAAAACACAGATCCAAAAATAGGTTATATACTAAATATTCATAAAGACTACTTAGTTGTAAACCGATTCATCAATTATCAATCAATAATTTTCAACAAAGGTTATATACTAAATATTGATAAAAAGTATTTAATTAGAAAAAAATCAATATTCCACAAGACTTGTTTTTGGTCCATTTGTGTCTACTCCGTAGACTTAATTAGGTATATTATTCTATTGTAGTTGGGCAACTAAACTTTGTTTTATTTTGTTAAATAAAGTTTTTTTTTTGACTTGTTATTCGTCAAGACTTTTATTTGTCCTTGTGTATTTACTAGATACGTTTTATTCGGCATATTATTCTATATAGGCTATATTAGGCAGGGTATTCTACTCAATCTTGTGTACTTCTTCTTGATCCTACTGTACATGGGCGTATATAAAAACAATTTCGGGGGGGGGCTGAGACCATTTCCAGGGTATGGAATACTAAATATTTAGAGCTTGGAATAGTTTTAGGCAACTAAAACGCTATTGCACGTAAAATAAAATATGTTTTATGAACTAAGTGATCTTATTTAATTTATTTTTAAGGGTTTTACGAGAAGTTTTTATCATCAATTCAAAATTTCGGGAGGGGCTGCAGCCCCCTCAGCCCCCCCCCCCCTCATATACCCCCATGCTTCTGTATCCTCTAGAAAGGCTTTATTAGGCATATTTTGTATTGATTTATAGAGCTTTGCTTTAGAATGAGAGCCAGATTCTGTAATTTCCGCTTCTGTGTAAAAGTTAGCTACTGTCGGTGTCCCTGACGCCTTAATATCACTTTTATTCGAGATGTTCGAGAGGATTTTGACAATTTTCACGAGATATATAAAAAAAATAAGTTTATTTCTTTTCTAAGCTTATCAAATGGCACTAGGGACATGAACGGAACCGCGCTAAGATGCTGCAGTTCCTGCGAGTCGGACTTTTTTTTTTGGTTGAATTGACCGCCTTCTCCCCTAAATGTGGTAGTTTAAGAGCCCGATGTGGTGGTATGGTATATTCTGCTGGTGTACTTAGTTTAACAATCATTCTACAGGGTTCCAATTGAAGAGACATATACATAAAATAAACAATAGTGAGTCAATACTAAGTATTTGCATATGCATCACGACATTACTGATTTGCATATTTGCTTTTTAACTTTTCGAGGAAAATGTCTACTACCATATTATTGGTTGATAAGCTAATAAAAATAGAAGAATTTTTAAAAAATAATATAATAAGAAAGCAATTAAAAATATTACATTACCTAGTTCATAACTGATTATTTAGATTTTGGTGTACATTATATATATATATATATATATATATATATATATATATATATATATATATATATATATATAATATGTGTGTAAATTAAAAAGGGCTCATTTTAAGTACCAAGGAGGTCGGATCGATAAAGATGAGTAGACATTTTTCAAAATTCTACATGAGTGCTATTTTAATAGTAAAATTCCTAAGATACGAGTATACCTAAAATACGAGGAATAAAATTGTGAATTTTTGGTTGTCTAAACCAAAAATATTTATTTTATTTTAATATATTGATTATTTAAAAAAAAATACAATTTTAATTATTTAACTAACTAACTAAAAACTACTTTTTCCAATTTTTTCTAGATAAATGTTTTATGTTTTTAAACATATTTTAAGACTTTAAACATTACATTCTCGAAAAAACGTTCTTCAAACTGATGTAGCTCAAGATCTATGTGCCCGAATTTCAAATTCGGAATTATCAAATTCTTTCTAACAATATAGATAAAAATACTTTTTACTCTATATAAAGCTAAATCTGAGAAAAAAATGTTAACATAAATAAAATAAATGATTTACTATTTCTCAAACATAACACGAATTTATTTCATTTTGTGTTATTGCTGCTCGGTTAAATGTTTGGTCCACAATCTTAGTAAATCGCTGTAAATTATGCATTTCATTTGTTATCAAATATCTTCAATTGTTATTAGGTAACCTTTAATCAATTTTTGGTTCGTTTTAGTATTTCTTTACTTTATAATAATTATATGTCATAAACACATTCATACAATTATCTTGTTCGGAACATAAGAAAAGATTTCTTAGAATAAACGACTATAGGAGAGTTTCGAAATAATAATAATAATAAAAAACTTAAATTTGATTAGAATTTGATGTCTTATAAATTTACAACTTGATGATGACCAGTGCACCCAATAAAAAAATCCTTCGTTGTCTAAAATTATATATGTATATATATATATATATATATATATATCGGCTTCCCATTAGGCTGGTCACCTGGGAAAGTCTAGACCTGTACTCCTTCATGGAAGGCCTATGTTCAAACTCAGAGAAGCATTTCTAGGATTGAAGTTGTAAATTTATTTTCATTTATTTATTTATTACGGCTTGTAAATATTTAATGTAAAAATAATTTTATATGTAATTGAGCTATGAACATAATAAAAGGCTTTATTATTATATATATATATATATATATATATATATATATATATATATATATATATATATATATATATACATGTACATGTAAATTTGTTATTTCTCCGCAGTGGTTGTTTGTTTAAGCGTTATATTTCACATGAATTACATCCTGCTTCTTCAGGATGCTGTGCTTGGTTTTAATAATTATTTCGCAATTTGAAATGGTATTGTATTTAAATAAATAAATAAAATTGTATAGATATTTTTATAAATACAAAATAAAATTGTAAATTCGATAGGAACTATTAAAATCATTGAGGAAGCAGAATTATAAAGTTAAAAATGAATCTCTGGTAACAAAAGCCTTATTTTTTTTCCTTTTTTTTTTAACGGCGCATCGACAAATCTGGGCCAGATAAAAGCCTTATTATAACAAAAATAGTCCCTAGTGAAGAAAACTAAATTTGTTTATATGTAGATATGTATATATACATACATACATATTTTCCATACTGGGGTAAAACCTCTTGGCTAGATTCCTTGAGGGTATATTCCGAATATTTTTTTTTTCTTTTTATGTTCAATTTCATTTTTGTTTATATTATTTTTTTAACTCCCAGCTTCGGTCAACTAATGTTTATAAATTTCAGATATTGTACGGAATTAATTGTAAGCAAATGATTATAAAATTATTCTGGCAATGAGACTTCTCGTAGAGCAATCAATTATTTTAAAAAACGCAATATTGTATTACAATATGTTTTTAATAATTATTTTTAATATAAGTAAATTCCAAAATTGTGTTATGACTTACATTAATTTTTCAGATGCAAAATGAATTACGATGACTCTCAATCTTCAATTAGCCTTTTCTTTTGACACTAATGAAATTTGAAATTTCATTTTAAAACTAAAAAATTCCATCATTACTTTAAAAAAAAAAATTAAGGGGTTTAAATTGTATTAAAACAGTAAATAAACATTTTCCTGCGGAGTTTTATAACTTCTACAGAGTTTTTTTTTCAAGTTTTGAATTGATAAGAAAATACGCGGACACGAAGTGACGGAAGGACGTCAGCCCCCTCCAATGATCAGCGAAAGACTGAGATCGGTAGAGTTGGTTCGGGCATTCGGAGCAGCTGCGCGGTCGGGGCAGCGAAAGAGAGGGAGCTCTTCGCCATGGTCGAATACTGAACATTTTATCAGTTACCGTGTTGGGAAAAAAAAATTTCTCAACGAGCTGTGAGTTGAGAAAATTCCTGCCGCCGCACAGTGGACCGATTCCCATAACTTGATGGCACTAGTTAGGTACGTAGGATTTTGAATTATAACGATTTTATGTCAGATTTTTTTAATAGAAAATGAAGAATTGTACACCATTTTCGAATAAGTTAATATTTCTTAAAAAGAATGCGGTATAATTTCGGGTTTTTTGTTCTATATTAAAAAATGCCGCCTGCAGACTATTACCCATGAAAAAAGAGGGGTTCCGTTCTTCAGACACAGCGCCGCCATTTTGTTTTTGATGAATTAAACCTTTTTTTTTTTTAAAGGTTACATTAACATCCCATATAGAACTTTTAAAAATAATTGAAAATATTGGTTTATTTGTTACTTGTGACTACCCGTGCTTCGTCACGGCGGATAAGTAGTTTTTTTTTTGCGTTAAATAATGTAATAATAATCAACAAAATTAACGCTACTACATAATTTAGTGCAGTCTATTACAGCCCGTCATACTATATGTTATTCATCAATTGATAAGTAATCAAAGTATAATGTTTCTTGATACTGTGGTGCTCCGGACCTGTGTCACAAAACAGATAACCTAGAGATAACCCGTTAGCTAGAGGTTACCAGTAACAGCAGTTTAACCAGTATAGGTTAAAATTCGTTGTCAATAATAAATGGACGTTAAAAGTTAAAAATTTATGTTTCCATGATGACATTCGGAAACACCCTTTATATTTGCGAGCATTACCAAGAAGTGTTCTCTCTGGGGATGCTGATGGGTGAGTAGGCTGTGCAAGGGTTTGAGGATATTATTACCTCGGACGGTATAGCGTAAACTCTATGAGGGACAAAATCACAGTTCATTTCTAGTAATTCAAGGTCTGTCATCATAGTTGAAATAACCGCAAATAAAAATAATATTATTAAATAGATACACATGGCAGTACGGTAACAGCTGACCTGTTATCGTCCTAGCAACGCATGCTGCCTAGGCGTTCATGCTCTCTTTAAAACCAACTAAAAATCAAACCTCTCTAAAAATAGATAAAAATTCGAATATAAAAAAAAAACTTTCTTAGCGAGTGTTTACTTTCCAAAGGGAGTGTCCATGTAATATTTCAAATTCTTCTGTCAAGTGGTTTGAGCTGGGCGTTAATAGGTCAGTGGGTGAGCCTCCATTCATAAATTGGAGGAAATTACTCTAATTTCGATCACAGAAAGTAGTATTAACCCTTAATAATTCTTTTAATGACACTTTGAAAACATTCTCTGACGGCCGCGACCTCTTTTTTTGTGTCAGAAATAGTTATCCTTTGATGTGTAAAATGTTTTCATGCACTCTAGTTTGTCTGTGAATGATCCAATTTCTACTGCTGAAAGATGATTAAGTACAGAACACCGAATTGAATTAATACCTTGAAGGTGTGTATAAGGGCCTTTGTATGTAAATGCTCAGGACTAGGTTAATTTGGTTAGAATAAGGAGCGTTCCTTTAATATATCTCTCCTACTTATCCCGAAGAGGCAGGCAAAGGGTTAATTGGGCAATTAACAATACCTAGGCAATAGCAACTTACAACTTCAGAAGTTGTACTATCTAATGAAATGCTAAGACCTTCAAAATATTTTGAAAATTTCTCTCTCTCTCTCTCGACTACTTTTCGCTTTGCATATCAGGCATTTTAAAAGGGATGTTTTTATTTTTATTTTATGAGCTCCGCAACGACGGCTATTTGCTCTTTTTAAACAACAAACAAATACAAATTTATGTTTCCACAATAATCAGTAACTAAAGGGGCCCTCGCACTGGCAAAAATGTTGCTCAAACTTTTGAGCACAAATATTGTGCTTATTTTTGTTCAAAATACTGAATTGTCGTGGACCCCTCACACTTCAAAAAAATATTGCACAAAATTTTGTAATAGCCGTTATATTTTTATTTTTTTTAAAGGCAGTTCAATCACTTGGGTCATTGTTGTCAATGTATATATATGCAATTGAAAAAGCATTGTCGTGAAAATGTAGAAGAATGAATTATTTTAAACAAAATATTTGATCAAATCAATATTTTTTTTAATAGACAGGATAAAATAAAGATGAAAAAAAGGATATAAAATACTTACAAATGTATTGTAAACGAATAACACACGCGCAAACACATACAAATGCGTAATATTTTGCCAGCCCCTACATACTGCACTCTGTCATGCTACAAAATATTTAGAGGTCCGCAAAAAGTTTCTAAACTTTCAGAAAACATTTGAACACCCCACAAAATATTGAATACCTTTTTTTCCAAGATACTTCTCCTCGCACTCGCAATATTTTTGCACAAAACGAGTATCTTCAAAATTTTGAGTAAAATTTTTGCCAGTGTGAGGTCACCTTTAGACGACTAAATAAAACAAAATTTTGAAGAGAACATAAAACAAAATTAAGCAGATTTGCGTACAGAATAAAAAACTATACATTATTTACATAACATAACACTACTAGCATTGCTTATTGGGTCATGGAGTACGCATAATTTTTGTGGTCTTCCATTACTGCAGTAAAATGAATCGGTATAAAGTTACAAAAATAAACTTAAAAAAATAAAAAAAATTCTCAAAAGGTTATTAATTGACACCAGATTATTATTATACCATTAAAATAATATTCCTGAAACCTTTCCACTAAGAATCAAAATTTATTTTACGGGAATCAAATGTTGACGGATCTAGCAACTCACCAGAGCTAGAATAACTTCCCTTCCTAGCTAGGGAAAATTGGTTTCATGTTATTTCATTGAATGGAAGTCAAAGAAGGCATATATAATTCGTTTTAGAGGCAGGAACCTGTGTTTCTACTAAGAATATACATGTTTCTACTAAGGAACTTCCATTTAAAACGCCTGATTTTCGCTGTAACTAGTTTTTCATATTGTAATAATATATGCATTCATGTGTGATTTAGTTAGTAATTAAATATCTTTTATTTAGTTTAACTGTCTACATATTTTTATTCGTCGAAATTTTTACATGCATAAGCACTTGTAAATAATACACTAGCAAGTATATACAAATTTTGCATTAATTTTGTAATTCAATACCTACGTTTTATTTAAAAACACAATATTATTGATGGTACATATTAATATATCCTCATATAATAAGGTTTTTCAAATAAATAGGTGGCCGCTTCTAACTAAATTCTCTAATCCTGCGTTTTCTTTAATCCGACTGTACCCCGGTCCCGACGACACCGGATTAGGGAGAGTCTACAGTATATATATATATATATATATGTGTGTGTGTGTGTGTGTGTGTGTGTGTGTCTGTTCGCGCTCTAGGTCAGCGAATAATGGTCCAATTTTGATGAAATTTGGTACAAAAATCATTCTACTAATTTGAAAGGTCAACTTCGTTAAATCGTACTTTTGTCATGTGGGGTAGGTTTCAGGTATACCCGTAGGAGCAAACATTTATATTTGTCCATATGGAATATATAAACACACAAACACATACATATATATATAAAACATTCCTTTTCTTTTTCTTTTTTTTGTGGTAGTGGTGGTTGATGGAGAATCGTTTGAGATTAATGGTTACAAACTCTGATTATCCTCTTTGCCAACATGAAGAAGTTTCCCAGACCGTTCAAGAATTCATTAATCAAAACACCGCGGGTCCTTGACAGGTCCCATGTTATCAACTCTACGACATATTATACAAATTTCAACCTCTCAGCATGACAAAATACACATAATCTCTTCAGTTTGCTTTAGTTTACACGTTGCCACGACAACGTGAATATTGTTTAATGTTCGTCAATCTTGTTGTTTCAGGAGTTGTTTTAATCCTCCAGTAGTCATTTGTTTTTGGCGTGTGTGTTTTTTGGTTTAGTTTATGTAGGATTTGTATCTTACTTATATAGGTATTAATGAATGTTCCTGGTAGAACCTACCTCAGAAAACCTACCTCTTCTAACTGAGTCAATGCACATTTTTTATAATTAGGCATTGGCTTGGTTAAAATCTGTAAAACATCTTGGAGTCCACTTAGATACTAAATTAACTTTTACCACTCATATCAATAGTGAAGGTTAACAAAGCATGGGCGTAGATAAGGGTGGATCCCAAATCCACTAAATGCTCATTGTATTGAACGATCCACATTTTAGCACTTTCCTCCGAAGGAAAGTAGCTATTGAGGTTGGACTCATGACGGAATTTTTGAAAAATTTCTTCAAATCTTTATCGATCCTACCTAGTAGACACCGAAAATGACCCCCGTTAAAATTTATATATATCTATATATATATATATATATATATATATATATATATATATATATGTATATATATATATATATATATATATATATATATATATGTATATATATATATATATATATATATATATATGTCTGTTAACACGATAGCGGCCAGAGTTTTTGTTTTTTCGTCACGAAACTTGGTATATAGCATTCAATTAGCAAACGATTGAACGAGTTCGTTAACCACCAAAGTCGGTCTACCGGAAGGGGGGGTTTACCCCGAACCCAAAACACTAATTTGACTATGTCAGCCGTAATATTTGTTATATTTCAACGAAACTTGGTATTCGTAGTGGTAATATAGAGAGAAAAGTGAGATATAAAAATGAACTAAATCGGTTCATTAGGAGGGGGGGTTTACTCCGGACCCACAATACCAATTCGCCACTACCAGCCGTGATTTTTGGTATATTTCGACGAAACTCAGTATTCGTAGTGGTAATCTACAGTTAAATATGTGTTGTAAAAATAAACTAAATCGGTTCATTAGAAGGGGGGGTTTACTCCGGACCCAAATTCCTAATATACTCATACCGGTCGTAATTTCTGCTGTATTGTAACGAAACGCGGTATACGTCGTGGGTAACTCATGAGAAAGAAGTGTTGTAAAAATGAGCTGAATCGGTCAATCGTAAAGCGGGAGTTTAATTTGTAATATATTTCAATAGAAAAGCCCGCCAAACGTAGGTTCACAAAGCCGCGCTTTCTACCACTAGAGTGACTGTATCCTGTTCCTGCGTTAGATCAAAATACGATAATATGAGGTTTTTTGTATTTATTACGTAGTGTAATAGGTACCATGTGTAAACATAACTCTGGAAGCAAATTATTAATTGATCAGTTACTCATTACAAATTTAAAAGAGAACTATTCATGTTTTTATTTTATTTATGTAGGATATTTTAAGCAAATTTTTCTGGAAAGCAATCTACACTACCCAAATTCTGAGGAAAGTGCTTAGTTATGCAGCTCCTGCGTGACGGACTTTTTTAAGACAGTTCGACCACTTGGGTGATTGTTTTCTATGTACATATGTGCAATTGAAAATGCATTGACATAAAAATGCAGAAGAATTTATTATTTAATCAAAATATTTAATCAAATCAATATATTTTTAACAGACAGGATAAAATAAAGATGAAAAAAGGATATAAAATGCTTGAAAATGTATATTAAACGCACACACGCTAAGTTACACACAAACAATTGCGCAATATTTCGTCAGCCCCCTCACACATTGCACTCTCTTGTTACAAAATTTTGACAGGTCCGCAACAATTTTTTAAACTTTCAGAAAACCTTTGAAGGCCTTACAAAATATTGAATACCCCTTTTTTTGCACAAAATTTCTCCTCACACTCGCAATATTTTTGCACAAAACCGACTTCTTCAAAATTTTGAGAACATTTTTTGCCAGTGTGATGGCCCCTTAAGGTATGACTACTAGCTCTGTGTGCTACTTAATCTTGTTGGCCCTTACCATTTCAACTGATAGTCCCAAATATCACAACTGATAGTCTAACATATAACAGCTACAGTTAAGTTTTTTACGTAGTTGGAAGTCAACTTTATTACTTTATTGTGCTTATAAAGTTGTCTTCTTCGTCTTCTTTATTTATCTCATTTTTATTCAAAACGCCTTGGCACAAGAGAAACTTTTAAACTATAAACAAGCTGTTCTTAGGGTTGGTCATTACTGGATTATAACAAAAATCCATCAGTCAATTAATTAAACGTGATCAAAGAGTTTTTTTTTTTAAACAGACGTTGACATAATTCTAGACAATATTTTATTTTGAGTAGGCAACAATGCGAAACACTTCCGTCGTCCAGGCTTGCAATATTGCAGATCCTTGCTTTTGGAAAAACCTGTTCCATTCCTCTCCAAGGGTTGTAATTTTAAGGACGCAATTCGAAAGTACTCACAATAAATTTTGATGTTTAAAACTCATGGACTCCAAAGCATAGGCCATTGGAAATTGTAGAAATGAGCACAACTATTTATTGAAGTCATTGCCTTCTGGAGAAATGTAGGCAGCTTCTAGGGCCGAAGAAGCTGCCGCCATGATCTCAATAATGGACGTTGAAAAATAGTCTAGTTCCAATTATGTGGTTCAATTCTATTAAGAAAAAAGTCCGTCACGCAGGATCTGCATAACTAAGCCCTTTCTCAGAATTTGGGTAGTGTAGATTGCTTTCCAGAACAATTTGCTTAAAATATCCTACATAAATAAAATAAAAACATGAATAGTTCTCTTTTAAATTTGTAATGAGTAACTGATCAATTAATAATTTGCTTCCAGAGTTATGTTTACACATGGTACCTATTACACTACGTAATAAATACAAAAAACCTCATATTATCGTATTTTGATCTAACGCAGGAACAGGATACAGTCAATCTAGTGGTAGAAAGCGCTCCTTGCGGCGGCTTTGTGAACCTACGTCTGACGGGCTTTTCTATTGAAATATATTACAAATTAAACCCCCGCTTTCCGATTGACCGATTCAGCTCATTTTTACAACACTTCTTTCTCATGAGTTACCCACGACGTATACCGCGTTTCGTTACAATACAGCAGAAATTACGACCAGTAAGAGTATATTAAGAATTTGGGTCAGGAGTAAACCCCCCCTTCTAATGAACCGATTTAGTTTATTTTTACAACACATATTTACCTGTAGATTACCACTACGAATAACGAGTTTCGTCGAAATATACCAAAAATCACGGCTGGTAGTGGCGAATTGGTATTGTGGGTCCGGAGTAAATCCCCCCCCCCTCCTAATGAACCGATTTAGTTCATTTTTATATCTCACTTTTCTCTCTATATTACCACTACGAATACCAAGTTTCGTTGAAATATAACAAATATTACGGCTGACATAGTCAAATTAGTGTTTTGGGTTCGGGGTAAACCCCCCCTTCCGGTGGACCGACTTTGGTGGTTAACGAACTCGTTCAATCGTTTGCTAATTGAATGCTATATACCAAGTTTCGTGACGAAAAAACAAAAACTCTGGCCGCTATCGTGTTAACAGACACATATATATATATATATATATATATATATATATATATATATATATATATATATATATATATATATATATATATATCTATATATATATATATATATATATATATAGATATATATAAATTTTAACGGGGGTCATTTTCGGTATCTACTAGGTAGGATCGATAAAGATTTGAAGAAATTTTTCAAAAATTCCGTCATGAGTCCAACCTCAATAGCTACTTTCCTTCGGAGGAAAGTGCTAACAAAACTACAAGGTTTTCATTGCCCGCAATTTTTCTTTTCTTTTATATTTCGGTTTGCATTATCTATCATTGTTATAAAAAATATACTCTTGAAATGGTATAGCATTACGCCATATTTCCGTTATCTTATCCCCTCCACAGACCTGTATTTCATCGTATATATTGTCCATCGTCGACAGGTCGTTTTCTAGGGCTTTAGCTATAGGAGGCAATATATTATACTTATGGATCAAGTTTTCTAGGGCTTTAGCTATAGGAGGCAATATATTATACTTATGGATCAAGTTTTCTAGGGCTTTAGCTATAGGAGGCAATATATTATACTTATGGATCAAGTTTTCTAGGGCTTTAGCTATAGGAGGCAATATATTATATTTATGGATCAAGTTTTCGTAGATGTGAAATTCCTGGAAAGTGTGTTCAATTTCAAGTAATGGCTATGCAATATCCTTTGAAAGGGTTATTCTATCTTCTATATTGTAATTCCATTAAAGTCCTTCAAGAGTGTTTACTCTCAAGCTGCCGAAAAAGCTAGCTCATATTACCGACTCATAACCTTAAGTCATGGTCGTTGTAAAGTGATCGGCTAGCGAGGCTTAAACTAAAAAGGTCATTAGATTTAATGGATTAATCAATTTTTGGCAAGAGAAAGATCCACCGAAATAAGAAGATAGAGCATTATTTGATACATCTTTCACTAAGAAGAAAATCTCAAATCAATCTAGTCATTGTGGTTAGATCCATGGATCAATTTCTGAAAAATTTCTCCCAATCTTCATCAATATTTTTCATAACAATTTTTTTTCTTAAACAGCTGAAAATTATAGCTAATTTTAATTCTAAATAGAAAAATAGGAGTATCTACCTACCTAAATTTAAAGTCAAAGATTTGTAAATGCTCTTTGACAAAACTTTCATTTTACTGTAATCATTGCATTCTTTATACACTTACTGATTGCTTGACAATTACGTGATAACATCTTAAAACCTTAACTATTTGTTCAGATGGTGAAACGATAAAAGACAATTTTTCATTAAGAAAAAAAAAAAAGTTTTGCCTTCCGAAGCATCAGTATTTACTGTTTAGAATTGGAAAATTTCTTAAGCTTATGAGAGTAGAAAGTCTTACAACATTTTCCTAATATTAACAAATGCAAAATGTTGTAAGACTTTCTTTTATGAGAGTAGCTTAAGAAATTTTCCAATTCTAAACAGTAAATGCGGCGCTAATAGCCAAGATTTGTTGATGCGCCGTAAAAAAAAAAAAAATTAACAAATGAGGCTCTTCATTGTAAACTAATCTGTCTTTTAAGAAATAAAATTATTTGCACAAAAAATTCACTTTAAAAGACAAAATATTTTAAAAACACCTTGGTATAATCAATTTCTCAGACCTTAATGTATCATTTATTTATATCATCTTTTACATATGACATAAAAATAAAAAATAATTGTTAACTCTAAAGTCGATACTCAAATTCTATGGTGCCTCAGTTGATGCAATATCTCATTTAATAATTTAGATTTTGACCGAAGTATTCTTTCGCCACAAACGTTATATTGATACGATATAGCCGCTTTCCGGAACAAAGAGTCATCATCAATTTCCTATTTGGCAATGATTGGCCTGTACAAGGAGTTTTGATTACTTTTTTTTTTTTTTTTTTTTTAAAGCATATCAACTCTTAAGGCCGTATACATAAAGGCTAACAATGAAAAATTAGAACACTATGGATGAGACATTTTTTGCCGAAAGTAGTTTTGTCTTATCAATCTAACACATTTGGTGGGAAAAGGGCTTTTATCTACATCCTAGTCTCCTACCACCAGCCCACTACCTCTATAACAAATTATTTATCATTTAATAATTGTGCGTTTGGCTGGTTCATCATTCTCTATAGTCCATAGAGAACCATTTTCTCCTTTCTGTATAACTTCTATAAGTCCTCTTCCCATATTAGTGATCCTGAAAAAAAAAAAATGTCTGAATCAGCAATATTTACTTTGACAAAAATTAGTCATTTTTAGTCTTGACTCGTTAGAAGCCAAATTACTCGTTAAGTGTAGCACATTCATGAATAAATATTGCGATGGGCACTTTCATTTCTTGTCGGCTGATAAAGGCACTGCATTTAACGATCTCACTCCAAAAAGTTAATTAAATGAGACAAAAAATTGAATCAGGTAAGTATTGAAAACTATTCTCGGTATTAATGGACAAGAAAAATGAAATAAATAAAAAGGAAATAAATTAAAAATGAATACATTAAAAAATCGCATGAAATATAAAATTGTAATTAAAGTTAAAATCTTTCGAATAATTTCCTCCAGACTGTATGTGACTTTTATATTTTTTCTCACGTTTCTTTTTCAAATATGTGAGTGTTGTATCAATATGATGACTGCCTTCAGAAAGTATATATGAATTGAAGGGCCTTGGAACTTTTTTAACAAATCTCAACTGTAGCTGCTATATGTTGGATATTATGTGGGACTATCAGTCTATGATGATGCTATTCTAGGGGCTCTCACATTGGCAAAAAAATTTCTCAAAATTTTGAGCACAAATATTGAGCTTATTTTTGTACAAAATATTGAATGGTCTAGGACCCCTCACACTGCGCAAAATATTACACACATTTTTATAATTGTATAACGGCCGTTATCTTTTTTAAGACAGTTCGACCACTTGGGTCATTGTTTTCTATGTACATATGTGCAATTGAAAATGCATTGACATAAAAATGCAGAAGAGTTTATTATTTGAATCAAAATATTTAATCAAATCAATATATTTTTAACAGACAGGATAAAATAAAGATGAAAAAAGGATATAAAATGCTTGAAAATGTATATTAAACGCACACACGCTAAGTTACACACAAACAATTGCGCAATATTTCGTCAACCCCCTCACACATTGCACTCTCTTGCTACAAAATTTTGACAGGTCCGCAACAATTTTTTAAACTTTCAGAAAACCTTTGAAGGCCTTACAAAATATTGAATACCCCTTTTTTTGCACAAAATTTCTCCTCACACTCGCAATATTTTTGCACAAAACCGACTTCTTCAAAATTTTGAGAACATATTTTGCCAGTGTGATGGCCCCTTAAGATATGACTACTAGCTCTGTGTGCTACTTAATCTTGTTGGCCCTTACCATTTCAACTGATAGTCCCACATATCACAACTGATAGTCTAACATATAACAGCTACAGTTAAGTTTTGTTAAAAATGTTGCTTGGCACTATTTTGCCCCGACCCTTTCACTTCATGTGGTATTGGTAACATAAATTGACAGATATGATAAAATATAATACATAAACTTACTGCTGGATTTTGAATGATCCAAAGTGGCTGGTGAAATTATCTATAACATCAGGATCGTTGCCCAAATTCTCCGTATGAACAGTCATGGCGAGTTCCGTTTCTGTCATCCCAGGATTGATAGCAACTACCCTTACTCCTGACTTCTTGAAGTAGATGTCGTGCTGAAATAATCGAAAATGATTTTTAATATCCAAAAAATATACTTCATAACGCTTTTCTAATAATATGTATGATCGTTCTATTAAATTGTGTAAAAATGAGTATTTTCTTAAATGTGGTATATCCTCTTTGTAAGGATATCTCTATTGGAGGAATGTTATCTCATGTATTGGAAAACATGGTGGCACGAAAGCTTTTCGCGCCAAAATGTCTAACCTTTACAGAAAAGTGATATGGCCCTGGCATGTTCGTCATTTGACCCATTCCAATTTCCAATTTAAAAACACTCATATTTCTTTTATTTATTTAGTGACTCTCTTAGCAGTTTTGGCGATAAGAAATTAACACATGTTAAATAGTAGCATTCTTAAGATAATTAGCATGAACAAATCCAAAAAAAAAACATCAAATAATAAAAAGTCTTGAGAAGATCTTTTAGTGGTATACAAATCAGTTTTCTAATCATTCTATTAAAATGATTTGCCCGTAATTGATAATAATTTACAATTTTAGATATATTCAAATGGAGTCGTATTTTCTAATTTGTTTCCAAAATTGGAGTGTTTTTCTATTTATTGATCTCAGCCACTGAGTAAGACAATCATGTAGCCTTCCTTCATCTTCTAAGCATTCATTGCTGAAGAAGGCTGCCAAAAAACTTGCCGGAATGTTGGAAATATAGATTTTTCTGAAAATCTGACCAAAAATCTACCCGAATCCTTCGGCATCTCATTATTATGATGATGATTATTTATGACGACTTTACCTTAACATTCCATAAAACTTATGTGAAATGTTTAGTAGAGCATTTCAAAATCTTCTGAAATTCTCTTAGCCTAACCAGTTTTTGAATTCTTATTGAAAGAGGAGTATTACAGATTCCATATTGTGGTTGCTCTTGTTTTACCATTAAGTAACTGTGTGTAAGTAGTAAACGGTCAATCCTTAAGCCGCTTATATTTTTCGGTTACCACGGGAACTAGATGGCCATTTTTTATTGTTTGTGTGATCAGAAGAAGTTTATTTTCAGACAGGCGGGGTCTTTGTCCAGAATGGTGTTTGTGATTTGCTATTCATACTTACACCATAACTTCTTGTGTACTGATTTACCGCAGCTTTGGTACAGGAATACACAGGTAGTGATGGGAATGGCTCTAGTGCTGTGATGGAGGCGATGTTCACAACAATCCCACCATCTCCTCCTCCTTGCTTCCCCATGTGTTTCACGCCCAGCTGGGTTCCTCTGATCACAGCCACCTGGATAGGTAACATAGAAATGAGGCGTTGCAGATACGAAGGGCGAACTTAACATCGGATCAATTTTTCATGTTGAGTTCGCCCTTCTTTCCCTCCCAAAATACACAGAGAATTAAAAAAGTCTGGCTGGAAACTGCCACAGGAAGGCGGATACGAAAGGAGAACACAACACTTAGCTACCGCAATAGTGGAGTGTTGTGTTCGCCGTTTTGTGTCGAATATTCTTTTCCATAAGAGCGAATTTCACTAGAGTATATTCAAAACGTTTTTCGTTATAGGATCTCTGATTGTTCAAATACTATAATACTTTAGTAAGAATTAGTGTGAATTTCACTTTCAACGAAAAGAACATTTTATTTATATCATCATCCAGCGGACCAGTATCCTACAACGAAAAAAGTTTTGAATATACTCAAGTGGAGTTCGCCCTTACGGAAAAAAATATTAAAACGCATTTTCCTGAAAACTACATTTTGTTGAGTTCGCCCTTTTTATCCGCAACGCCTCAAATATTCATAGCTAGAGGAGAAACAGACTAACCCTGGAATCACAACATGATAAAGCTGTTACAAATCTCACAACGTGGGGTCATATATGACCCCATCCAGTCTTTCGTAATTCTTTTACAAATTTGGTGTTAGGTTTCTGAAATGGTATTATAAGATGACTACCACTTATAATACAACAATTTTTAACCAAATAATCTTATTTAATTGTAAAATGGGGGTGTGGCAAATCAAACATCAAAATTAGACCACAAATTTAGACATAAGTTTATTTGAATATTTGTCCTCAGAATATCAACATTAAATATAACTTTTTCTCCTATAATATTTTGTCTTTATGACTGCTAGAATAAAAAAATACTATGACACGTAAAATTGGTTTAAAAGGGAAAAAAATATAGTGACTTGAATGTATGCACATATAATGATCAAAAAAATAAAAATATTGTTATTCATTTATACATTTTTCAGATATACTTTGCCTGTGTTCAGCTCACAGACTCTTACTACACTTTGCACAATGTGTTACAGCTTTCTTGTCTTTTTTACGATCAAAAACACCACATCGTATATATGGTCGTCCTATTTTTCACTCGTATCCCATACTTCACCAATTTCACTATCCAAGATGTCTCCAAACGCTCTGTTTTTCTCTTCATTGCCAAAGCAACTCATTGTGAATTTCATCTTCAGCGAAAAATAATATATCGTTAGACATACCAGATTCGATAAATAAAAATATTACATAAACCACAACGTGGGGCCGCCCGTGACCCAAAGGCTTTATTCACGTTCACAGGGATAGGAATGAGAAAAGCCTGTCCCTCTATTATGATCATCTATTCAGGACAGGCAGGTACAGGATCGGACATGTTTAACAGCTGAAATGTGTTGGAAATAACAAATATTTTCAGACCTCAGGGGTCACGGGTGACCCCACGTTGTGATCCCAGGGCTAATATTAGAACATCAAAGCTATTAAATCCTAACTTTATTATTTGTTAATATAATGATATTATACAATTATGTTTATTTTTTACTGCTAGACCGCAACGAAGGCAATTTGATAATTGGTAGGACTGTTTGGATTCATCTAGTTTTAAACAAAATGATAATATTAATGAATAAATTATGATAATCATACTCAAAGAAAAACAATAGTCAGTCCCGTAACAAGTCACAGGACCTTCCGTTTGGCACACCATGGAGATACTGTGGTAAGTGCTTGATTTTCCTCTTTGCGGTTAGTAATTAAAGCCTGAGACCCCAACTCCGACCCTTGAACGGCGACACTAGAAAATAAGATCTTTAGATCACATCCCAGTTTCGAGCACGGGTCCCCCAGATCATGACTCGCTTATTGAACCGCTGAGCCATGAAAATATAATTTTGGAAAAGTAGTATTAAAAATAAATATAAATGAAAACAAAAGAAAAGTAATACCGTCCAAAATTAAAAGATTAATTTAAAAAAAGAGTAGCTTTAATTTGTGTTGAAACTTGTGATAAATAACTTGTAACTTTTTAATATGTGGTAGTTATCTTTTCCACGTAATAGCTAAAATAGACCAAGAGTAATTAAAAATCGGTAGTCTGTGTAATTGTTCTCGTCCTCAAAAGTCTCCTGGCCCTGCTGGGCTTCATAAACCAATAATACTTTCTTGTACCGTGGCTTCCTAAACATTTAATTTTCCCAAACCTTTATATGCTAGACTTAGCGAAACATAGAGCCAACTTGATCTTCGCTTACTCGATATGCAAACCGTGGAATTTACTTTGGTCTTGGTCTGCTTAATTTTGAAAAATATTTAAAGCAGCCCTCAGATCAAAAAGGTTTGGACAGCATTTCAGGTTAGTGAACAAAGCACACATTTTGGGTCTCCATATTAACACACCTCTTGAACCAAAGTACAGATGCTGCTGATGATGATATAAGGTTATACAGTTGCTAGGCAACACTAAAGAATATATAGTTAAAGACAAGGTCAACTAAAGCAGGCTAGAAACGGTCAGGCAGGCCTGTCAGTTAGACCTGCACAGTCCGCCTGAAAGCCGGTCGCCTGAATGTATATATATTTCGGCCGCCTGAACAGCCTAAACTGACAGACCGGCCGGAATATATACACGTTCAGGCAAATGGCCTTCAGGCGGACTGTTCAGGCCAAACTGACCTTGTGTAGCCTGCTACATAAACTTTGACACTCGCCTCTATTCTCGGTAATCCCCCACCCAACTACGGCAGTCAACCCCGATCCCGACTATCTATACTCTCTGCAGCTGACTTCCTCATCCCAGATCCGAAGCCGTATTTAAGAGCTAGTTAATCCGAGCCCTCAGTCAGACGCTGCCTCACCTCCAAATTCTGCACACCTCTTGGTACTAATGATTCCTAAGCTAGGTCATCCCTAGGCTAGGTCAAAATAGTGAAATTTGCCCATTCAGATTCTGACGGCCATATTGAATAATGTCTCAAACGTATTTGTTGATGTTCTTGATAATTAGAATAACTCGAACTCATTGATGACTTTACATCATTATATAACCATGTAATGCAGTTTATTTCAATTTTATATCAACAGACACTGTCTAACTAAGGAGCGCTGGCCTTTCTTTGACAAGAGCTATCTACTCGCAGGCTGTGCTGCTGCCCTCTGTCGGCTGTTTGATGAATTGCTGTGGTGCTGGCCTCTGTTGGCTGTTTCACGAGACAGCTCTAGACAGATATAAACAAATTCACACCGTTTGACCGATTTTGACGTAACTGGGTATACAGGTAGATCTTGGTACGGGGAGTGTCATAGGCAGAAAGTTGGTGTAGCATGGCACACTGGGTAACACCTAGTATAATATAAACATACTTAGGCATGTCAGAGATTGACTTACCAAGTTTATATCTATGACCTTGCGCCATCCTTTATCCGTCTCATTGGCTGTTCCGGCATTATTAATAACAATATTAACACAGGAGAATTTTTCAGCAGTTGACCGGAAACATTCTGTGAACATTTATTACAATATTTATTTTAAAATGCTTTGTATTGTACAATGAAAATAAATTATAACAAATGATTTAACAAGCATCAAATAAAACTTGGTCAACCGCCTTATTTTGCGGAGTAATATGAGCCGCAGAAATAGTTTGCAATATTGTGAACGTTTAGATAGATCGTTAATTTATTTATTTTTCCAAGACACTGCAATTTTTACATCGTTATGACGTTAAAATTAATTGTAAGTCTGATCTATACCAATAAGAAGGCCATAAAATATGTAACACGTGCTGCATTCTGCTTGCTGGGATAATAATAATTAGATTACAGCATGACATAAAGTATGTGGTGACAATAACTAATGTATTCCGTCCTAAGCCTTAGGTCGAGAGGATAACAGCAGTTACTCTAGGGGTATCTAATTTGTCGGAAATTTGATTTGTAAATTTGTAGGCAACAGAAGCGGAGGAACATGCAAAACTTGCTACAAGCCGTCCAAAGGACCAGCACTTACTTAGAGCAAGATACATAACAATTAAAACAACATTATGTAATGCACGACTCCCATACACAAATTTAACGGTAAAAGGCTTACTAATACACTTTATTAAATATACGACCTACACACAATTTGATTCCAGGATAAAATTTGGTATAATAATAATCTGATTTCAATGAAGAATTTTATCCAAGTCAAAATTTCTAACCTCACACAAATGTTTTTTTTTATTTGATTTTATTTACAGGTATATTACAAAACGTTCTAGTTGTATTGTGTTATTCTAGTAATATTACAATGGTTACTGATTATTTTCACTGGAATCATATTTGTATTTTATTTCCTGTTAGTATTCCAACGTTTCCACCCTAAAATTTCCACTCATCAAAATCCTGACGTCCTCTACCTATCGAGTGTCACCAACCCACTCTCTCTACCAATGCGACTCAGAAGACAGTGGCCCAGAGATCTGCTGTAGTGACCAAGTGAAGTGTTAGCAATGGTTTTCGCTTTGTTCAAGTGAGACAATATCTGTGGCTCACTGATCTCTCTTCGACTCCACTGGTTTACGCAGAATGGAGCTTGAGTAGGCCCAATTCAACGTCATCTGAGCGTCCTTCTGACGTTAATCGAGGATGAAGTTGGGAGACCTTCAGCACAGAACCTTTATATTGTATCATATATCATATTTTCAGATGTTTTAAATACATCTGGTAATATGATATATGATATAAATTTTATATACAGGATGTAATAACCAATAAATAAATAAAAAAGTTCCGTTACTCTTTATTTTATCTTCTAATTCTTTTACTATTCATAAAAACACAATTATTTATATTTTATTAAAGAAAAAAATGATAAAATTTATTAATAATATGGATAGGTACCGTCAAATTGTTTATCATTGGTAACGTCGACTAATAGAAAAATAATTCTATTTCCGAATTTTTTCGCAAGTTCTTCCACTAGACGTTCTCCTACATCCTTCTTTATGTCACATATGGCTACCTGAAGATTCAAAATTGTTTTAATTAATTGAAAAATATTAGTTTATTTAAACAATTACAAAAAATATATCTAAAAGTATTAACGGAAATATGAATAGTTATCATTAGTTTATTAAAAAATTAAGCAAACAATAAATTGACCAAAATAGTAGAGTTCCTGTAGAATTTTAAGAACTTTAAGAATTGTTAAGAAAAGCGCCTGTTTAGGAAGCGAATTGAATTTTCAAAGAAGAATCAATTTGTCATCAAAGTAAACAAAATGCAGTCTTTGTCTGTAAAAAGCCGTTCAAGATATTTTTCCTTTTTAGCGCGGTTCCTCCTTCCCTTCATAGGGAGGAACCCCGCTTATAAGGTTGATCTCATGAAACAATCCGGAAGTGCCGACTAGAAAATTTCGTGTTTCAGAACCCCTAGAGACCGAAAATAACGGAGGTTCAAATTTGTATATAAATATGTATATGTATATATTTATATATATATATATATATATATATATATATATATATATACAAATTTGAACCTCCGTTATTTTCGGTCTCTAGGGGTTCTGAAACACGAAATTTTCTAGTCGGCACTAGAAATATATATATATATATATATATATATATATATATATATATATATATATATCGCAGTTCCTGCGAGTCGGACTTTTTATACATTAGAGACACCAATAAATCAGTAAAAACTGTCTGCTTGCCGGTATGTCTATTGAAATTTCCTTAGCTATAGGCTCAGCCATGTCTTATGATAGAGCTTAGAAATTTCTTATCTATTTCTAAGTATCCTTGACTTAAAACATATGCTTTAAATGAAAACAAACGATTCAATAACGATTGATTCAGCTACAAATTGTCCCAGGCGTTTGAAATTCATCTAAACTAAGATATTTAAACTTCGGTTGTTTTAGAGTTAAGCAAGTATTAGAAAACAAATATTTTATGAACAGATATTATGAGTTTTGGGACTACCAAACTGATAATTTCTTAATCCTTCGAATACGATTCTAAAATCCTGGTAAGTGGGTGATATAAATTCGAAAGCTTACCAAATTATATACAAAAGAGTTTCTATAGTACAGATATGAACAACCTTTGTCATATTGTGGGCCAAACTTCAGTGTGCAAATACGTTCGCGGGGCGCTTAGATGGCTCGAAATAAAATAACACCAGGTTTTAAAGTAGTGTTCATAATATTTAGCAATAGATATCAGACACGAAATAATAATGCAATGTTATTGTAATACAATTTATTAAAATAACAAATTTGAATGAAAAAAAAAATAGTCACAACATTATTATTAAATAGTGAAATTTGGAAATACTACAAAATAGGAAAATTAAATAGTAACACGAAATAATGATGCACTCGGCTTGCTCGCTCACTTGATTCCGCAACAGTAAGCGACAAACCCCATCTCACTCGATCTTCCTTATTTGGAGTAAGTGCGAGTATGTAGTGTAATATTATTATTTTTTTATTGGGATCAAATCTTACAGAGGGCCGGATCCGGCCCGCGGGCCGGTTGTTGCCAACATATGCTTTATTAGTTTTCGATGGGACGTTCTCAGTCGAATAAATAAAGTCTTTAAAACTTCGAACGTTCCTTCGTGTCTGCTTCTTCAGTTTTAGCGCGGTTCCTCCCTCCCCCACAGGGAGGAACCCCGCTTATAAGGTTGATACAATGAAACAATCCGGAAGTGCCGACAAGAAAATTTCGCGTTTCAGAACCCCTAGAGACCGAAAATAACGGTGGTTCAAATTTGTATATATATATATATATATATATATTTATATATTTATATATATATATATATATATATATATATATATATATATATATATTTGTCTGTTTGCTCATTTCTGGCTTCCCTGATGGTCCGATTTTGATGAAATTTGGTACAAAAATCAGTCGTCCAATTTCTTGGGCTAGGAAAACGAATGAAACCATTTTCAATGCGATAGCTTTAACCGTTTTCGAGAAAATTGAAAAAATAGTTTTTGAATTCCGTTTTTGGTTTGGGTACTTAGAATCATGGGATTCAGTTGAAACATTTTCTGCCTGTTCTACTTTCATTAAAACTAATATGTTGAAATTTTTGTTACGTTTGGAGTTTAGGAAGGGTTAGAAAAAAATATTTTATTAACAGACATAAAAAGTTTTGGTAACTTTGTATACTTTCCTTAATATCTCGAAAAAGGTTGAGAATCTTGGGGAACGGAAGATGACCATTAGAAAGCTCACTAAATGCTCTACAAAAATGGTTCTGATGAAAGTTTTGATTAGGCGATGTCAATCGGAGAAATAAGTGCTTAAAACTTTAAAGTAATTGATTTCGCTTATTCGAACTGTTCTTTTTGTCTGTTTTATTCCTTGTTATTTTTAAATTGCTTATAGTCAGATAATGTATTTGACAATAAAACAGATTAAGTAAAATAAGAAGATCAATTTATTGTTAAAAATGTAGCGTTCAAAGAGAGAGATCCCAAGGCTTTCCAAATGCCTCTGAGCAGAGGCCTTTCTGCCCGACTTATGGGATAGCTGACCCATACAGGTAAGATTGTAAATCAAGACCTTTCAAGACTGGTTTGTTTGAGATTTCATTTGGATAGGTGTTTCGCTATTGATCTAAACAAAGTAATAACTGTTTCTATTCTATGCCTTCATAAACACTAGAGATAAGAACGGAACCGCGCTAAGATGACGCAGTTCCTGCGAATCGGACTTTTTTTATTGCTTAGATCGAAAAGGCCGAATCAGTAATTCCCGCTGCTGTAACTTTCATGTACATAATTGTTTCTATACTTTCATTTTTCATTAAAATATCATTAGAGTATGAGTTTAAAATTTTCATACAATGTTAACTATTTCTATTACAAGCTTTTCAAAAAGACTAGAATTAAGAAAATAAACCAAGATTACACAGTTCTTGCAATTATTTAATTTTATTTATTTATTTGATTTCATTTTAATTATTTATTCTGTTATTTTTTATTTAGTTAATTTTAATTATTTATTCTGTTATTTTTTATTTAGGTTATTTTAATTATTTATTCTGTTATTTTTTATTTAGTTAATTTTAATTATTTATTCTGTTATTTTTTATTTAGTTAATTTTAATTATTTATTCTGTTATTTTTTATTTAGTTAATTTTAATTATTTATTCTGTTATTTTTTATTTAGTTAATTTTAATTATTTATTCTGTTATTTTTTATTTAGTTAATTTTAATTATTTATTCTGTTATTTTTTATTTAGTTAATTTTAATTATTTATTCTGTTATTTTTTATTTAGTTAATTTTAATTATTTATTCTGTTATTTTTTATTTAGTTAATTTTAATTATTTATTCTGTTATTTTTTATTTAGTTAATTTTAATTATTTATTCTGTTATTTTTTATTTAGTTAATTTTAATTTTTTATTCTGTTATTTTTTATTTAGTTAATTTTAATTTTTTATTCTGTTATTTTTTATTTAGTTAATTTTAATTGTTTTGTTACCTTTATTCATTAAAGGTGTAAATATAAATATTTTTCGTAATACAAGAACAGCCTGATAAGCTTAAAAAGGTATTTATTATTACTCCCCTCTCTCCCTTGATTGACATTTACATAATGTTATTTACAGAATTAAACCTTAAAATTGAATTAAAATATTCTCATTATTGGGCAATTCGGTAGAGTAGCGGTGCTCTAAATAAATAAAAAACAGTATGGAATCCTGGAAAATGGGGGCGTGTTAAAGATAACCTTATCATTGAGTGTTCCACCCTTTTTTCGACATGCCTTCCTCTTATCAGCAGGCGTGTTTTCAGCCGTTATCTTGCAAAAAGGATAAACAATGTTGCATAAGTGATATCAAGTTGTTTCGGTTTTACAGATGTCTTTTTCAGGGCGTTTCCTCCCTCCATCAATAGGGAGGAACCCTGCTAAAGGAATCCGGAAGTGCTAACAGGAAGTTTTCACGTTTGGTATCTCATAAAAAAACAACAGTGGTTCAAATATAAATGTGTGCTCTCAAGCAGACTCAACAATAGTCCGATTTTGATCAAATTTGACAGACAAATACTCAATAAATAGCAAATTCCGCCTACCGGAACAACGGTTTTTGGGCGAAATGTACGCGAAAAAAACGAAGCGATGACGGGTTTGTGCTTATAGGCTTACAGGTAAACTTTTTATAGGTAATGTGAGGTTGGTAATCAAATACAACCATTTCCTAAGCCATATTCAAACCTTGTTTCGATAATAGTTGATAAAAATAGAATTTTCTGAAATTTTTGTTTTGTATACTTGAAGATGGCAGGTGGAGTTGAAAAATTGTCGAGACGTTTGATTTTCGTGCAAACTAAGGCACAACAATTTTGTTGCGTTTTGTGTTTAGAAACAGATATGAGCAGTTTCCATATATTTTCTTAAATATTTCGGAAACTGTTGGGAAATCGTGATAAGCGAAATGTAACCCTTCGAAACCTTACCAATTTATTTATTTAATTATAAGTTGTTTGCTACTAGGGCGATTTTACTTCTTCGAAATGGTACCAGTATGATCTAATTAGTGATGGTCGATTCTTGAATCGAGATGAAAAGATCGATCCAAGTTCAGATCGATTGCAAAGATCGATCTTATAGGCTCAGAAGATGGATATACGATATAGATCGATCTTCGATATGGGTCGATTTCACGATTACTTACAATTACCTACGAAATTCCTATTTCATTTCGATTCGAATCGATTCTCATTTGAGAATCGCCCATCACTACTACGAATCGACCTAAATAAGTCAATTTGAAATCTTGATGATATGAAAAACGTATCTGTGACCTAAAAGTAGGAAAAGTTAAGACTATTTTTCATCAAAAGTAATACAGAATGAACCACTACTGTTACATCATATTAAAATGTATGGGTCTTGATGTGTGATTGATCGGTTGAGTTTGTGTTGTCTTGAGACAAGTTTTGCATGTGAATCTGCTAGGGTGCTTTTTCCCAAATCTTCATGCCCTGGCAGCCAGAACAATATAATGTGCTTGTTATGTGATTGAATAGTTTTGAACATATCTATGATTACTGGATGCGTACAGTATCTGTTCTTAGTGTGCTGAATAGGTCCGTGAATAAAATCACGTCTCGTCTGTCTGTCTTGGAAATGTCAAAAGATTACTAAAATTCATTAAAAAACGATTTTTTGCTATTTTCGATATTTTTATGTTTCTGTGATATTTCCATGATTTATTATATTTTATTTCTTATGTCTGGCGTTGATTTTTTTTTCCGCGTACCAGCAACTTGCATATCACCAGTGACCACGCGAAGCTGGGAAGCGGTTTGTTGACAAATAATATTTTTAAGCATCAATTCGGTCAGAGAGTACATATTTTCCCCCGTTTTTCTTAAAATTTCTTTACAACACCGCCAACGACGGATCCATCAGATTGTAATAAAATAAATTTCAAATTGTTTAAGGGGTAATTTATAAATCCGAAAGGCACTTTGGAAGGTGAAATCATCCCGATATATGAGACCCAGTGGACAACCTAGTCTGATATATAATTCATGGATATGTGTGGGAGGTCACAAATAGGCAATTCGATCTGGGATCACGGAGTCCCATCCTCGTTTTTCATGCAAGGCATTCAGAAAAATATATAAGACAAACTTTACCAATATCTTACCTCTGGTTATTTTTTGATGTATCTGGAATCCCAACTGAGACGTTTTTAAGAAGATTTTTCTTATCTCTCAATATGAATATAGCAATGGGAGGAGAGCCCCCTGCATAAACCATTCACTTGATTTGAGCGGGTTTCCGAACTACCTCCTATAGGGAAGAAACCCGCTTAAATCGGGCCTCCAATGGGATAAAGAGCTTCTTAAAACTTCTTGAGCGCAGTTTTCATTGCTTTTAACGGTCCTGTGCCTATTTTTCCCATTTGAAATCTGCTTAATATTTAGTTACCATAGTGTCCTATAGAGAAACACGTACATGAATATTCCACAGATGGCTGACAATAATCCATGTATACCTTCTGATTCAAATTCCTCGCTGCGCCCTGGAAGTCGGCGCTAATGGCCTAGATGTCGAAGCGCCGTAAAAAAAAAATAATAATAATAAAAATAAATAAATAAATGTACGTTAACATTTAAAACTTTATGTTTCTCAGATATCATTATATTTGCGAGCATTACAAAGAAGTTTTCTGACTGGTGATTTTGCCTTTCATAACGTAAAGTCTGTAAGGGTCAGTTTATTTCTAGTAATTCAAGGTCTGCCATCATAGTTGAAATTAACCCTAATTAAAAATAATACTATTAAATAGATCCAATAGATACAGTAGGGTAACAGCAGTTCTGTTATCGCCATAGCAACGTATTCTGCCTAGGCGAGCATGCTCTCTTTAAAACTAAAACTTCAACCCCCTCTAAAAATTTTAATATAAAAAAAACTTTCTTAGCGAGTGTTTACATCCCAAAGTGAGTGTCCATGCAAAATTTTAAAGTTTTCTGTCGAGTGGTTTTGCCTGGGCGATGACAGGTCAGTGAGTCAGTGAGTGGTATTTGACAAATATATACTAGATGTATGTATGCAACGTCAATCTATAGACGATAATGTAAGCTAGTATACAGGGTGTCCCGATTTTAAATGGCAAAACTTCAGGAGCGTGTAGGGGAACAAAAAACTAAGACAAAAAGTCCTTTAGAGATTTGGTCGTTTTTGCTTCGTTTTGGCGAAAATCGCAAAACTAGAAACGAAACAAGTTTTCATTTTTGTACATACTTATTTAAATTTTCTATAGAAAAAAATTGTCATTGCGAATAATTTGAAGAAAACAATTACTAAAATTCAATCTCTTGACACTGATATAGTTTTTGTAAACGTTTTCTGCAACGGGAATGCTTTGCGAGTGTTTGCGCGCCGATTCACAAATAGAAGAGTTCTTAATCGACGAGTCTTTTAGTTAACTTTTAAGAGACTTGATATTGCTGGTCGCATATTGGCAGGAGCTAAGCCTCAAGTGGGTTAAATTGTTCTTATAAGTTTAAATGTGATGGTTTTGTTAGATCCTGCCAATCTGGGACCAGCAGGATCAAGTCTGATGAAACCCAAAAGGATTTGGGCGACATCTAACAACACCAGTGACCAGGACAGCGCTGGAGGGAGATAGAAGAGCAACTACAAAGAAATATAAATTTTTCAAAACTCACATTAGCCCCTTCAGTGAGAAGACTTTCCACAAAAGCTCTGCCTATACCTTGCGCTCCACCTGTAACAAGAGCAGTCTTTCCTTTCAGCGCCATCAAACGATTGAGCACCACTTTATCAAAGAACGAGTAAGGTAGTTCAGGAGAAGATTGGAGTATTTATATCCAATCCCGCTGCCTTTAATAGTAATATTATTACTTGTTGCAGAAAAAAAATAATATTTGCATATAAAAAAGAGATTCATATGGGAAATTCCAATGAAGAAAAATAAGCATAACCACAAAAAAGGATTAAAGCTTCCGGCCTTATTTGGAGGATGACTCTGCTAAGGATTGACACTGTCTCTTGCGCAATGTTGCTAATAAAAAGACCTTCGCGCAGATTCACAGGTGAGTTAGAACAACTATGTTTGGAAAGGACATTTTATTTTATTAGCTAAGACTCATTAAAGAAATGTTGACAAATTTCTCCAAATCTTCATCGATCCTACTTACTAGGTAAAGAAATCGGTTGTGTTTATACACACTTGTCTGTCTGTTCACTCGATGGCGACAGTAATTTTTATTCTCCCACCACACATACCAAGACCCATAACAAGACTTGATGAGTTCATTAACCAGTAAAGAATCGAATGAGGTACGTTACCTGGGACTCCTACTAGACAGCAGACTCACATGGAACCCACACACACGACTGAAAAGACAAGAGCTAAACAGGAGATATGGGCTCTTACGACGACTACTTGGCCCTACGTCAAAGCTTACGACACAAAACAAACTCACTATATACAAAACTATAATCAGACCTATCTGGACTTACGGACTTGAATTATGGGGAACAGCAAAACACTCGAACATACAACGAATACAAGCATTCCAATCCAAAGTCCTTCGTAGAATAGTCAACGCTCCCTTTTATGTCTCTAACAAAACCCTACACAATGACCTCAACATTCCCTTCGTAAACGACCTCTCCAAATCCCGATTCTTAACGTTTCATTCCAAATTGTCATCCCACCCAAATCCTAGAGGTCAATCCCTTTCCACTCAGACCCACCCTAAAGACCTTCCCAGGAGGCTTCAGAGACTTTGGCCCCGTGACCAGCTACCATAACAGCAGTTAAAAACAGCACAAATTGTTTAGATATATTAGGAAGTGCCGATAATGTTTGGCTCCTTCCATATACTGTTCATTGACATGTATACTTAGGCCAGCACAATTAATTATTGTACTCATAATTGTACAGATTTTAAATAAACATGAATTATAAAAAAAAAAAAAAAAAAAAAAAAAAAAAAAAAAAAAAAAAAATTAACCAGTAAAATCGGTCCTTCAGGGTCAGGGGGGTATTCCGTAACCAAATTGGCAATAAGTCCCTAACGGTTGTTAGTTTTCAACGAAATTCGGTGTAAAACGCCGAAAAAGCTGTCCATCAGGAAGAGGGGGGGCGCGAAGTTATTATTATTACGATTTAAAATTGCATTTTATTTTATTTAAAATGACTAAACTTTTTCTGGATAATCCATTTTTATTTTTTGAGCGATTGTACAAAGCTGACTAATCACAGCTGATTGAAGCCATACTTAGTAACGTGGTCTTTGAAAAATTAGGCTTCAGATTGAAGGAAAAGTTCTATCGTGTACGCGCGAACGTTTGCTGTAATTGTGCCTCATAACTTTCCTTTCTGTTCGGCAATATGCAAAGCTGATTAACGAACACTATAAAAAAAGAACTATGTCTCTTTTAGGAGCAGAGAAGGCTTTGAGAGGTCAGGCTATGGACATTGTGTTTAATGTTTATCAATTCTTAGCCAAAGCTATGACTGAAAACAACTCAAGCCTTTCAGTGATAAGGTTATAACAGAGGAAGTTTTTTTGGTAATTGTGAAGTTTAGGCTCCTGGAGTATTTTAACAAGATCCCCTGAAGAGGCACCAAAAAGCTGCAAAACATGTAGGGAAGAAATAAAGTTGTTGGCTCTATTTAGTGAAGTTTTAATTGGTGACCTGCCTATAAAGATAATTCGGATATTTTAATCGTTTTCTCTCTCTCTTATTTTTTTTTTTGATATTTTACATTTATTAGGTATTACATGCTATGCGTTTCCGCTCGGTACGCTACGCTCCGCTCGCTCACGAAGATATCAAAACCCTAGTCAATCCAACTCGCAATTAATAGAATTACATTAATTTTACCGACTCTAGTCAATCCAACTCGCTAAAATTAATAGGATTCCATTAATTTTTCCGAGTAAGAAACCAATCCCTTTTTCTTTGTCAGGAACATCGCGAACAAATTGTAAAAGACTCATTTTTCTCAATAACATAAACAGAGCTGTTTCATAAACAAAAGCTAATTCACTGTTGAAGGTTACTTTACTCCCAGCAAGAACCAAAGCAATTGGTCATCGGAATCCTCCAATAGGAAGGCAAAGGAGTTATGCGCATGCGCTGAATCACTGATACAATCACTACTGCTACTTCAAAAGTAACTGGATGTGGTCTTCGCAAAAAGACCCAAAAAATTAAATAAATAAAATAAAACTAAAAGAAAGAAATAAAAACTAAATCAATTATAGAAAATGCGATTAATTGGGAGAGGAGGGGTGTAATTGAAAATATGAATACAATTGAATTGATATTATTAGTGATTAGTGAATAGATTTATAATTATGTGAAAATAATAAAAATAAATACATGTTAATTCTAATAAAAAATAATATATAACAAGATTATAATTCATTCTTTCATTCCTCAGATAAAACACTGTAAGGAGGAAATATAAAATAAAAAAAAATACAAAAATGAAGTAAAATCAAATCAATAGTAATTCCCCCAACAGCCATAGCCACGTTGAATGCATTGGTTGATCACCGAAGTTATGCTATGTCGTGCATGGCCAGTACCTGAATGGGTGACTGGCGAAGTGCTGTTGGCATTATAAAATGGTGGCAATCTGTAGATAGTCCGGCGTTAATAGCCAAATTGTTGCAAGCTGTTCAACAAAACTTAAAAACAAAACATAGTCATTCCAAATAAACCTGATTCTTCCTCCCTTACCGTAGACTACGGTGTCGCGCAGGGAACCTCTATATCCTCAATGTTTTTTTGTTTTTTTTTCTTTTTTTTTGGGTGAAATCAACCACATGGGTCATGGTCACTGTTAAAGGAGAAAGAAAAAAAAAAAAAAAAAAACCCAATGCTCTTATAGTTAATAGTTTTTTATGCTCTTATAATAGTTTGTCTGGCCATCTATTAAGCTGCCAGCCTCTTGCATTGGAGAATAGTAGATATCCCCTTGTCAAGAAAATTATATATTTTTTTAAATTAATTAATATTATATATTTTTTTAAAATTAATACTCTTCTGAATAAAATAATAGTATGTAAAACCATAATTTTAATAATAAGAACACAATAGAGCAATGAAGCATATGCAATTCATTTTACTAAAAATATTGAGTATTAGTAATGTACTAAAATAGTAAAATAAACACCATTGAACACAATAATATCTGACTTGTGTCCCTTGATTTATAAGGTTTTATTTTTTCAGACAGCAGAAACAAAAATTTTAATCATCTAATACATTACTTTGACCTCTTTTTTTTTATATCCTTTAAACCTAAAAGATTTCCCAAATAATACTGTTTAAAATATGTAGTGAAATATTTCATAAGTAATAATGTATTTTATATATATATATATATATATATATATATATATATATATATATACATATATATATATATGTATATATCTGTCTGAAAATTTGGTCTACATTCTATCTGAAAATTTTGGTGTTTCATATTTACAATTGCCCTCCAGGGGCAACTTAACTACAAACATATAATTTTAGCCTTAGCTAAAATTGGTCTAGACCAGACTTTTTTTCTCATAGATCACTTTCAAAATTTAGCTGATTTGGGTGGACCTGCAGCTACATTTTTACCATATTCCCAAGTCTCGACAAGAAATGTGAAGATTAGATCTAACTATGGAAATTTGTGTTGCGATCGAATCCAACCACGTATTAATAGTTTTTGAGAGAAAAAGTGGGAATTGATTGGTTAATTAATTAATTTATTGTGCTGTGAGTGGATGTCAAAAAAGTGAAGTTAGCCAATCAAAAACGTGATTCCATCCAACTTTACTTTTTTTAGATCTACTCACAGCACAAGGAACCAATCAATTTTCACTTATGTCATTTAGAAAACTCCCCATTCGGATTGGTAGTATTCGTATTTATATTGGTGAAGAAACAAAAAAGTTCATGCAAGATTGCAAGCAGTCACACCACAAGTCGTATTTCGTCCCTTTGCGTTTCTGACCACACGTTGCAGGACTTTCGACAAGTTGTAGTGAATATTGAATAAGCAAATTTTTACAAGTAACAGTTGATGAGTTTCTGAAATAAATCTTGAAAGTTTTAAACATATACATGACCTTCTGCCATTTTTAAAATAAATGTTCGAGAACAAAGGGTCACAATATTACAATAATTTATTTATTTCAATTTTAATGCCCACTAACGATAAAAACGATTTTTGGGATGGGTTATCCACAGGTAACCATCTCTTTCTAGTCAGGATAGGGCCCTTGCCTTTTCTTGTATTCAAAAAAATTCTCCGCCTCTAGTGGGTATTGAATCCACAACCTTAGGCGTGGAGGGTTCTTTTTTTATAGATACACATATAGAATTGTTACAACTATGTTGTTCATGTTTTATTTTGCATATAATATTTCTACAAATGTCTTGTGATAATTGTGCCTAATATATGTCATTATTGAGATATTTAAAAAAAAATCATGTAGTCTATGTGTCAATAATTCTTTTATTGGCTTTGCTTAAATTAGTGATTAGTTTTAATTAGTTTAGTTTTAATTTAAGATTATAGTATATTATGTTATTATAGTTAATGGCATGCAAAGGAGAACCATATTTGTAAAAAAATAAAATAAAATGGCTTCAAAAAATATTATAAAACCCACCAGCAGGGGGAATAATGCCCTTGCTGAAAGGCTTTTGGTTTTAATTTTAATCAAAACTTTTGTAATTTTTAATTTAAATTTTATCCATCTATCGATTTTTTGAATATAATATTCTCAAAATCAATATATTTATAAATGCCGTTATTGACAGCGCAATGTTGGCCTAAAACAATATCAAAATTAAATAAAAAAAAAATAATATATGCTGCGAAACTAAAATATCGTTTGAATTTAGCGCCTATTTTTGTTGCGCATGCCCCCTGCGTGCACAGACAAGTCCGTCTGTCTCCCATGACCATCGGGCTTTAGACTACAGCCAATTCTCTTGTTTCCTACTGTTTTTATTATTGTTTCACTTCATTAATCGTAAAAATGTGCTTCCTCCAGGATTACCAAAACCAAATTAGAAACTGCCATTCTACATTATAGTTGAGTCTAAAGGTAAAAAATAGTCGATAATTTTTTTCATATTATTCGTTATTCTTACGTTTTTGTATTTGTGCTTATACGAAATTTCGTATTTTTCCCCTTTTTAATCACTTAAGTTATTATAACAATACACTATAGTGAGTTTGTAATCATTGTTTACATTGACAGGTAATATCAACTTAACCTGTCACCCTTAGGAACAATTAAAATTTTGCTGTCCATTGGAATGATAGCGTTTGTGTTTTCTGTAGAAAGTGAGAGCTCTTATCGAATATGTTCAGTATTCTTTGATGGAAGTTGATTTATAAAATGAGTAATATTTTAAGGGAAACATTGCCAAAAAGTAATATTGGAATATAATGTTTTTAATGTTTTTCTTCAATAGTTTCATCAGCTCCCAACATTTTTACTGAATTAATAAGAATATAAATGTGATGATGGCATATAAAACAGTGCAATAATTCTATAGGAACAGTGATTTCACTATTATTATATTGTTTTTCTGCTTTTGGCGACCGAGTAAAATTTGAGCACATATACTGTTATGATTAAATTTTAATATACAGCAGTTAAAGTATCTGTTTATATCTGTGTATGTTATAGTGCTGGCGTTGGACGATTATTGGAAATAAATTTTATTGAACGATGGGCTAGTGCTCAGTTTGATTTTCCTATGTAGTGGTTTGTGGTAGAAATCGTCAAGATGGGAATGTGCTGTAGCAAACATAACCCAGAAACTGGAAGGCCTTTAGGTATGTATTCCAATTTTACTTTTATATTTAGATTATATCCTTTAGGGATTCTTGACTTTTTGAGATTTAAGAATTCTGTTCTTATTAATTCTTCAATAAATAGTACTTTAATCTTGTTGATCTCATAAGATTTAAAGTACTTTGGTAGCAACAAAGTCGAGCTGGCCAAGATTTCTGACACTTCATATAAACAATACACCTTTTTTAAACTTGAAGATTAGATAGTTAGCCGTCGAGGTGATAAGCAATCAGGGAATAGTTGGGATTCGGCTAAAAAGAAATCTCAATAGGTTTCTTAATAGATTGCTTAACTTTTTTTAAGTTTTGTTGGCTTGATGGTATTTTAAGGACAATGGATTTTTTGTTAAATATCAACTTTTTGAGATGTAAACATGGACAGGAACAGAAGTGCATAAAATGATTACAATAAATTCCAATGTCATATAAAGTGCACACGTTAATATTCTCCTTTAAAAAATACTAACTATGTAAAACATTTTAGATTAATTGAGGGGAGAGCGTTGGGAATGCTAAGGTATATTTTGTCAGGGTTTGGTCTTGATATCTTAATAAAACTGTGCAACGTTCGGCTTGAAATTCAAGCCTTCATCAGGGCTGTAAATCAAGGAGGACAGAGTTAATACTAATTTACATACAGAAGATGTAAAAAGAAAAAAATTATACATAGATGAGAATGAATATGTATGTATGTGTATTATTTATTATAGCTAGAGTATAAATTAAAGGCAAATTAATACAGATTTAAAACTTCAACTGGTAATATAGGAATAGATGTAACAAGGTGTCTACTACACAAAAAAGTCATGAAAATGTCACGAAATTGAAAATAGGGCACGAAAATCATGAAAAAGTCATGCATTTTGAAACCATGTTTCAAAATTTCATTTTTACTGGGGTCTAATGTAATCCCGGGACTTCCGCACATTCGTAATTTTACCATTTTTGTATGGCGACGAAATTCCATCTGCTTCTCCTACCTCTGTTAGATTCCTTTGTTGTGACATTTATACCTCAATTGTCCATTGTTCATATATATACAGACTTAAATATTGAAGTTCTGTATGCATTAATTTACTATATTATATAAATAAATATTTAGTTAGTAATATTTTTAGAAATTTTTAATTCTGCTACCATTGTTCAATATTTTTATATATATTCCTTCTAAAATTTTTAGTGTAATCGTTTCTTCACTTTTAAAATTAATGTAACTGTCCTCTTGAACGTATTATGTACATTGCACAAAGCTTTATTAATTGTTTTTAATGTATATAAAATTTAAGTTAATAGATATCATGATTATAATCTGTGTAAGGTTGCAAATAATTTTAAGCCTTCTATTTTTAAGTGAAATTATTTCCTATTGAATGTGCATGAAATTTGCTTTTTAAATCACGAAAAAGTCCCAAAATTGGCTTTCACAAAAGTAGTAGACACCATGTATAAAATTCGGGAACGGCTATATGTATTATTCATTCTCGTCTATATATAATGTTTTTCCTTTCATTTCTTCTGTATATGAATTACTATTAACTCTGTCCTTCGAGTTACGCAGGAGCCCTGATGAAGGCTTGTATTTCAAGCCAAAACGTAGGAAAAAATTAAAAACATTTTAGCTTAATATTCATTTTTCTATCTTAAAAATTAAAATACAGTAGAACCTCTCATATCCGACCATGACGGGACCGGGCCATGGTCGGAACGGCCAAAAGGTCGGATATTGGGAGGAGCAAAAAATAGCCTTCCAAATTTATAAAACCAGCAATATAATACCGTACATACTGTAATGCAACATTATTGTATTGTAATTGTAAAACTGTTCAAACATTTTCTCTTTGGAAAATATGAACAAAATTTAAGCATACTTTATTTAAAGAATTCAGTTTTGGATTTTTGTTTTAATTTTGTTCATCTTGACTAAGCGGAAGTGTCGCTCCACTTTTTTGCCAACAATACATCCATTGGGGTTGCATTTGGATGTTGCTCGATGTATTTCAGCGCTACGTCGAAGGAGTCCTTAGCAGCAGAATGACTCACTACATCGTTACTGGTGGTTTCGTCTTCATCCGAGTGGATTTCTTCGTCCACGGCTTTGTTCTGCACAACAGGTATGATTGAGTCATCGTTGAGATCTTCATTGGTAACTTCTGAAACATCAGCTTCAACAGGTCACTCTTCATGTGTCATCAGGAGATCATGACGATATACTTGTAGATTTTTTAATTCTTCTGTATTGTCTGTTTCAACTTCTGCTTCTGTCTATGTCGGTTCATGTTCAGTCTCTTCTTCTTGTTATTGAAACAAGATCTTCGTCTTGTTTCAATAATGGTCAAATCTTTTTCCAAGCCTTCTGAAGGGTAGTTGGACTGATTTCGTCCCAATCTGCAGCTACGAGCACTAGGTTGGATATGGGAAGGTCGGATATGAGAGGTTCTACTGTAATTAGAATGTTTTTAAATATTGCTTGAATATTAAAACATATTATTGAGAGAATATTGTTGACCGTTAAGATTACGAAGGCAGATATTTCGGAGCTCAGTCAGATGTTTCTAAAACATATTACTTTTTAAAATTTAATTATTGTTTTTTAGAATCTCACACCTTTGATGATGGTCTCTTTTACCGGTTTAATAACTTAGAAAATCAGTCCTATATTTAAACCAAATTAAAATCCGTTTAGTAAGTTTTCTGAATTAGTTGAAAGAGATTTCCACATATTTACTTTACAGAAAAATTAACTCACCAGGCTGGTATTTGAACTGAGATCCTAATAATTCCTGCTGTAATGAAATCTATTCCAATTTCTTGACCTTGTTGACGCCTTGATCCCTAGCTAACAGCATCAAAGTGTGCATGCTTCACTTTATGAGATGTTCACAAAAAAAAAAAATGAACTCATCATAGTTGAGGAATAGTTTTTTGTTAGACATAGGGGGGGGGGGGGGTTACGCCGTACTTAAATTACTACTTTACCCATAACTGTCACAATGTTTGTTATATTTCAATGAAAGTTGGTATACATTATAAGTATCTAAAGAGAATGATGTGTTATAAAAATAAACTAAATCGGTCCATTAGGAAGGGGGGTTTACTTTTGGACCAAATTATTATCATTAGCCCGTACTGGCTGATATTTGCACTTCCTATAAACTCAGTAGACAAGATGCCCCACTAATGAGGCACATTTGTTGTAAAAAAAAAAAAAAAAAAAAAAAAAAAATCAATATTGGACCGTTAACCCTTTCTGGACTGGACTACCATGGACTTGTCACTCCCTCAGACGGCCCAGCCTTCATCCCCTCTCTCTCCTAAGATGGGGCTGTATTAGCCCCTGAACGGTCCGATTCTACATTCCGAGCTATTACACTATTCTTAACTCATTTATTTAGTTTCTCTCTATTGTCTTTAATTTATGAATTACCCAGTTACTTTTTTTTTTAATTAGAAATTATAATTATTACATTAGCAATAATAATAATACTATTGGTGCTTCGTTGTCTGGGCCGAAGCCGCTCGGCCCTTCGGCATGTAAGGGTTAAAATTTGGGGTTTACTCTGAGAAAAAATTGAATACAAATTAATAATTAACTCAGCTGTTCATTACTAATATAAAATACTAAAACTATTCACATTTGTTTTGAATTTATAAAGCTTATTTTAAAATGTTCAATGCTGCTGCCATCTTGGCTCACTTTGGGCTACCGCTTCGATTGATATTAATTTACTTCCCATCTGACTATTTTTTTTTTTTGCTTTAATGTTTATCACATTTGTTGTTTCATTTGTTTTAATGTTTATCACATTGTACGAATAATAAAAAAAAAAAATTGCTTCATAATTCCCATAGAAACTAATGAGCACCACATGGTGGTTGCAGTCATCGGAATGGGATGAACGGCTGCTCTCAAATCCAAACGGTTTTCTCTTTTCTATCCTTTCCAGAACATTTTAAGGACGAGAGAACTACAAGCAGGACGTAACTAGTTGGAAAGGCAACGAGAAACTGAATAGACCCGAGCTCCATACGGTGCTCGCCTCTCCTAATAAGGGGCAGGGGAGAGCACCGGACGGTGCTCTCAGTCCAGCCATAATTACTTGATGAGCACCATACGGTGCTCGCCGTATTGAACGTCTTAAGAAAATTATTCAGGAATGTAGCATACACTACCACCTTTCTTAGGAATGTGCATTGTAATGCAGCTCCTTTGTGAGGGTCTTCTTTTTCTTTAGTTGTTCTTAACACCTTGTACAATAAATTAAATAAACAGTCATGTCCAACTAATGGCTGAACTGTAGAATAGATTTTTTCTTTTTTTTTCGTTTTAACGGCGCATCAACTGTTTGGCTATTAGCGCCGGGCTATCTACAGGTTTACCACCCTTTTCTAATGCCAACAGCACGTGGTCGGTCACCCATTCAGGTACTGGCCACACCCGACGTTGCTTAACTTCGGTGATCTACGGGAACCGGTTCATTCAACGTGGCTACGGCCGTTGGCTAGAATAGATATTATTGAATATTTCACTTACGTAATAGTAACCATTAATATATTTTTCAATAACTCTACAATCTCATTTATTTAACGTTGTCATACTGTTGTAAATAGCACACGTGATCTATATTCTATTATTAAAGCAATCACTTACAATGAATTATGCATGTATAAACAGCTAGCAAAGAGCTATAAATTCGTCAGTTTATCAAACGTTAGCACAAACTTCAGCTGTAGTGATGTAAGAACAACAAACTTGTAAAATTGATGTTTATACAATAAACAACTGTGTTCAGTGAAAAACAAACGTAATTGAATGCATAAACATTTCCTTCATCTCATCATATCATCCCCTACTCAAATAATAGATATAGAGATAACGAAAGAAGAACCTGATATACAAACACAAGACGTATTCAAGGTCGAAGCTCCTGACGTGCGGCCTGTTTAAAGCTTTCCTTATTTATATATTATAGCTTTTGTGGACATAAATATTCTTTATACTATTTGAATTTATAATATCCAATATTATTTCAGCCAAATAAACCAAGTTTATATTATTGAATTCTTTAGTATACAGAGTTCTTTAATTTTACAAAATGTCTATATTAACAAAAATTTGAAAACTTTAATAATAATAATAATAATTATAAACCTTTATTTTTATCAAAAAAATATATACAATATCATGCTTTGATTTTCTTTTCATTTTTATGATCAAATTCAGCTTGTTGCTGAGGTTTTTGTTTGTGGATTTATCATTTTTCATTATTTGTGTTGTGTTCATTTTTGTGGTTATCATGTTCATGTAGTTTCATGAAACCTGGACGCACCGGTCCTCCATTTGCTGTTAGGCATCGAAAAGCTAGTAATTCTTTCTGCTTTGAGATTTGAGTCGGAAAGGTCACCTCCATCTGCTGTTAGGTCTCGGAAGGCAAGTATGGCTTTCTGCTCTGAGATATCAGCTTGAAAGGTTATCTTCATCTGCTGCTAGGCCTCGAAAGCCAAATGTGGCTTTGTGCTCTGAGATGTTAGTCTGCAAGGTCATATTCATCTGCTGTTAGGCCTCGGAAGGCAAGTATGGCTTTCTGCTCTGAGATGTTAGTCTCCAAAGTCATCTTTATTTGCTGTTAGGCCTCGGAAGGCAAGTATGGCTTTCTGCTCTCATATGTTAGACTGCAAGGTCATCTTTATCTGCTGTTAGGCCTCAGAAGGCAAGGATGGCTTTCTGCTCTGAGATGTTAGTCTGCAAAGTCATCTTCATCTGCTGTTAGGCCTCGGAAGGCAAGTATGGCTTTCTGCTCTGAGATGTTAGTCTCCAAAGTCATCTTTATTTGCTGTTAGGCCTCGGAAGGCAAGTATGGCTTTCTGCTCTGAGATGTTAGTCTCCAAAGTCATCTTTATTTGCTGATAGGCCTCGGAAGGCAAGTATGGCTTTCTGCTCTGAGATGTTAGTCTCCAAAGTCATCTTTATTTGCTGATAGGCCTCGGAAGGCAAGTATGGCTTTCTGCTCTGAGATGTTAGTCTGTAAGGTCATCTTTATTTGCTGATAGGCCTCGGAAGGCAAGTATGGCTTTCTGCTCTGAGATGTTAGTCTGCAAGGTCATCTTTATCGTCTGTTATGCCTCGATAGGCAAGTATGAATTTCTGCTCTGAGGTGTTAGTCTGAGAGGTCATCTTCTATCTGCTGTTAGGCCTCGGAAGGCAAGTATATCAGTCTGCCCTGGCACTTCCAAAAACGTATTTTAATAGTAAATATATAACAGTAACACATGCCAGTAAGATTCATTATTATTATTTTATTTTTTATGTACACCAAAAGATTCTTTATTATCATAATATCATTATCCATATTTATTGCGGTCCACATGTGATCCGATTGGATGTATAAAAAATTGAAGACAGATTACAAATTACAAAACATTTATTATTTTTGCAGTTTACCATGGAAAGGTTGGTGGAGACATTGGAGGTACTGAGCCGAGATACACTCCTGACCCAAATAGACCTGGTCAGCTAAAACGACATGGCGTTGACATTATTAGGGCACCTTCAACACCTTGTAAGTTTAAGTGAACGAATTATTTTAGTAATTAAAATAAATTATTATAATAATTTCTTCTTCTTTTTTTTTTTTTTTTTTTTTTTTTTTTTTTTTTTTTTTTTTTTTTTTTTTTTTTACCCACTAGGGGCGGTGGCTTTTCTTTAAAAAAAATAAAGGCATCAGCCCTATCCTTCCTGGAAAAGGGTGATAACCTACAGATAAACCGTCCTAAACTTCTCTTTCAATAATAAATGGACATTAAAATTTTAATAAATATATATACATATTTTTTTTAATATTGAACAAATTCTAAATTTATTTAAAAATTCTTGTTATTTATTTATTTATTATTCTTATGAAGAAGGGGGAGAGGTTCTCCTCAGTCTCTTGGGGAGAACCTTCTTCTTTTTTTTTAATTTAAAAATTCTCAGACTATTCTCACAATATCAAGAAGTACTGCTTGTTGAGTGTTTTCAATAAGTTCTTCTGAGCGTTTCAATAGGCAATAGTTGTTTTTGGAATGAGCCCTTTGGTCGACATTACGAGGAGGGTTATCCTTGCGGGATCCAATTTTTTCATGTATTTCAGCTGTATAGCCAAATCCTGGTATATCCGCAATTCCTCGGCGTACGATTTCCAGATATTCTCATCTTTGGGAACTGTGATATCAATAATATCTGCTGTCTTGTCAATGATAAGAATAACCGGTTTGTTGTGTTAGACAGTATGGCCCGTTAACATTGCTTTGTCCCAATACATTTGAAGTTCACCTTTCAACAAAAGTCTTTTTGGGACGTAGGACATCGCCAACCAACAAACCACGTTATCTCTGAGTGCTTGGTCATATAGTTTGGACACGTTATTATGCCCCCCCCCCTCCCACAAGGACCTCACAGCCTACCTTAATATGCTGTATCAACTTACACACTTTTTTACAAAGTTTACATTTGTCATTACTAAGTTTACATTGACATCCTTCAAAACCTTATCTCGATTGGATCTCGTGGCAATTACTTGATCCTGTATGGCTATTGCAAAACCCTCTGTTTCGGGGAATAGCTTTCCAAAAGTTGTCAACTATGCTACCGACCATGATGATTCCGCCTCCGGATCAAATAACCGTCTATAGTATCACCAATGTAAAGCTATCTTTAGCCATGAGGTAAGGCGATCCAATTCTGTCATTGTTTCCTGCCAGTTGCTAGTCTTTGATTTTACAGCCAACTAATTCTTGTCCAATTTGACAATTTCCATAAAAATACGAAAATTAATTAAATTATTATTTTTTTTTTCATTCTAATGTTAACATTTTTGAAAAAACAGTTGGCGAAGGAACTATCGGAGTTAGTCGAGCGAGTAGTTCTGTCGCCCGGAAGGTCGTTGTGGCCGTCTACAGCTATCAGTCAAGAGAAGCGTCCGATGTCTCATTCCTGAAAGGTGATCGCATGGAAATTCTCGATGACAGGTAACACCACATTTACATTACTGCCTTTAATATTAAAAATTAAGAGTGTAAAAAAATTGGCATTAATATCCCAAAATGTTTCTTTTTATTAGCCATCCATATTGCAGGTACTCTTTCAGTTACTTAAAGATGTCTCTATGCATAACATTTTTTAGTATTTTGCACCTCATCACTCTAGCATTTTTACTTTAGTGTTAGCGAGAACATTCAAATTAAATAAATGCACAGAGTACGTTATGAGGGAATGAGTAGTAAAACATCTTTCTAATTCTAATGAAGCTCTTCTCATGAAATTAAAACCTCCCAACCTTTTAGGATATTCCAAAGGAAAGTAGCTATTGAAGGAAAGAAGTTTTGAAAAATGCCTTCAAATTTTCATCTATATATAATGTAAACTCTCCCTAATCAGGCGTCGTCGGGACCAGGGTACATTCAGATTAGAGAATTCAGTTGGAAGTGGTCAATTATGTATTTGAAAAGCCTTAATTTTTGAGGATATAATAATGTGTACAATTTTTAGTATTGCGTTTTTAAGTAAAATTTAGGTCCAAATTATAAAATAAATTCAAAATATGTAAATCCTTGCTGGTGTATTATTTACTAATGCATATGCACGTAAAAGTTCAACGAATAAAAATATGTAGACAGTTAAACTAAATACAAAATATTTATTTACTAACTAGGTCACATTTGTACGCATATATTATTACAATATCAAGAACTGATTACATGGAAAATCAGGCCTTCCACTCGAAGGTGCCTCATAAGAAACAATTATTTTCTTAGTAGAAACACAAGTTCCTGCTTCTAAAACGAAACATATATGCCATCTTTGACTTCCATTCAATGAAATACCACGAAACAAATGTTTGGTTAGCTAGGAAGGGAAGGAACCCTCGAGCCGGTCTAGCTCCGGTGAGTCCCGAGATCCGTCACTCATTCCTCTCGTAGACCACCGGATTAGAGAGAGCAACGGATAAGAGAACGCTGGATAAGGGAGAGTCTACTGTAAATGCCGATTTACAAAAATCACAATTTTACCACTGTTACCCAAATTTTGGTTATTCTGCCCCAAAATACAGCGTTCAAAATGGTCATAACAAATGATTAGATAAGTTTACGAACCAACAAAATCTGTACAATAGGAATGGGAGTTTATACTAGAATCATATTATTATTTTGCCTGAATCACACCTATATATATTTATTGTATTGGTCGCCTTTCTGAGGAATCTGCTTAATTCAGGCGGTTTCTGTGGGATGGACTTTTTGTGTTTATCGAACTTCTTGCCTTGCTGACAAGTATGCTCTGTTTATGCAGCTCCTAACACATTTTTACGCTTTCAACATACTCAAGGCTCTTTAGCATTCCTGATTATTTTTCTATCCAATGTCATTTTTAAAAACAACTACAATAAAAACAAAAAAAATGTGTTGCGAATTTGAACGAAAAAGAGCCAGCATGCACAACTGCTGTGCTTGTGCTGCTTTTATGCGCATCTTATGTCGTGCATGATCTATTTAAGAAGTTAGTTTAAACTAGCTTGTGTATTTTAACTTTCTTACATCATACTTACTCAGCTTTTCCCAACCAGAGCTATGTGTGGTGACATGAGAGTTGCTGGGGCTGGTGGTTCACAAAATACAGGGTGGACCAAGAAATTGTTAGCATTTGAAAAAAATTAATATAAAAACCATATGACATATTTTAAAAATTCTTTATTTACAAGAAAGCTAACTAGTTGTCATTTATTTTTTTAAATTACATTATCTAAATGACCACCGTTTAGACTTTTGCTCTCTTCTAAGCGACTACCAAAAATTTTCGAATATTCGTCAGCAAAGAGATTGCGAGATCACCGACATCTCTTGGGTGACTTTTTTTCTTTTAGTTGACGTAATCTATTTGGTTTATGGACCTTAATTTTTTAAAGATTCGCACGGCAGTTTGGCTACTGTTAATTCTACTCTGTATGTGAAAATGTTACCGGAGTTCTTGGTGGCACCGAATGCAACTGGAATTTGTTAGCTACAATCATAGTTTCAGCAAAATGGAGCATCTTGTCACACATCCTACAAGTCCCTGATGGTGATCAAAAAAATGTTACTGGAAAACCTGATTTCCAGACAAGGTGACATCCCACGCTCACCAAGGAGTCCAGATCTATCCCCAGCAGAAATCTTTTTATTGTGCTATTTAAAGAGTCCTGTCTACATCCATAAACCAAATATACTACGTCAACTAAAAGAAAAAATCAGCCAAGAGATATAGGTGATCTCGCAGTATCTTTACTGATGAGTATTCGAAAAACTCGGTAGTCGCTTAGAAGAGTCCAAAAGTCGAAACAGTGGTCATTTAGATGATGCAATTTTTAACAAATGAATGCCAACTAATTAGCTTTCTAATAAATAAACAATTTTTAAAATATGTCCATTTTTTTTTTTTTTTTTTTTTTTTTTTATACAATCTTTTTAAATGTTAACTAATTCATGGTCCACTCTGTATACGCAGTAATAATCAAGAACAACTTTGAACAAACATATTTTAACTTACATATATATATATATATATATATATATATATATATATATATATATATATATATATATATACATATACATATATATACATATACATATACACATGTGTGTGTGAGTAAAATATATGTTACAAGATGGAGAAAGTTACAGTGAGTTTATAATGTTGTGTGACTTTTAGGTGTGTTTTAATGTCATTTTTCTCAATATATGGTCCTCCTATAAAATTTATAATGCAAATAAAATAATACACACCCAATAACAAATTATGAAGTGGAAAATTTTGCAAGATCTTCTACCATGTGGTAGGCTACCCATAAAAGGTTGGGAAACGCTATACTAATTGATTGAATACACATTTTAAATTATTAGGAATGTTTATCTGTAATAAGCATGGTCAAGATAAACCCTGGGATAAAAGTTCTTCTTTAGTGGAATCCATAATATACAAGTTTTTATTATTTTTTTATTTTATTTTTTTTTAATTTTAACGTCCATTTATACACAACTTAGGTAAATAAATTAATGACTTTAATGAACTAGGATATAACTGAACTAGGATTAAATAGGTAAGAACTACAAATCTTCACCCGTAGCGGTCTCACTCTTTATTTCTTGAACTGTCCATATAGTCCTATGCCGAGCAGGGACTGGCATAAACAGCCTCTGTCATTAGTCAGTCCGTGTGCTTCTATTTCAAGCCCTGGGGGTCCGCGTAGTATTCTAAGGAATCACACGTTTTGTTTTAGTTGTCATAAAAATAAGATAAATACGTACTACGTTCAAAAGTTAGCTATACTTTTCGAGGGAATGATACTTCTCAAAACATTTCCCAATGTAAAGAGCTGGATTCCTTTTCATGTAATTCTTACAAAATCTTTAAAATATCTTCGCTCTCCATTTCAAAATATAGTAGTTAATATCTGTGTAATAAAAACACAGGAGAATAGGAAAGGCGAGGACAAAACTACAGACAAAATTGTTGCGATGGCTAGAACAAATAACCAGAAGTCACTTCTGTGATTCACATTGCACCTATCTCTTTTCTAGACGATTCCTTCCTCTTTGAAATTAAAATGAACAGATAGACCGTCTAGAATAGCAGGCCGTATTAAAAACATACCTAGAACCTCAAGGTAAAGGACTACAGGAGCAGGAATTCGATGGCGGTGGTGGACCGGGCAAAGGACCTCTAGCGTTGAATAGACTTGCCGATCCCAGCTCGGCTTAGGACCAGTAGGACAGGCAGTGGATTAATCGACAAGACTATATACACAACTTGTTTATTCCGGTCCCAGCTCTGCAAAGAACTGCTATGGGTTAATGCGCTTAAAACACAATACGGCAAATTTCCATGACGAAAAACGTTTTGCCTATTGCAGTAGTAGTTAGAGTATGATGAAATATTTTTTGTTATAACAGGTTTCGGGATTTTACTTGTGTGTGTATTAATTTTTCTAAGTTGTTTTTATGACTAAAATAAAACAAAATTTCATTTGATGTTACAAATTTAATGAGATAATAAAATTAAGCATACGTTTAAAGGATCCTATCAAATTAGTGTTTTCTATTGTCTATAAATCCTACCTACAAAAAAAAACTAATTTTTTCTGTTGATTGCAGTGAATCAGACTGGTGGAAAGTTAGACATCTGCGAACTGGAGACGAAGGCCTCATACCTTGGAATTTTGTTGCTCCTGAAAAGTCAATAGAATCCGAAGAGTGAGTGCCTTCTTCAATTTCAAATATTTATTGTTCATTCAGAAACTTAATATGTTAAATGTTGAATCTATTGCAAGGAAGATGTGGTCACCTTTTTAGCACTTTCCTCCGAAGGAAAGTAGCTATTGAGGTTGGACTCATGACGGAATTTTTGAAAAATTTCTTCAAATCTTTATCGATCCTACCTAGTAGACACCGAAAATGTCCCCCGTTAAAATTTATATATATATATATATATATATATATATATATATATATATATATATACATATATATATATATATACATATATATATATGTGTGTGTGTGTGTGTGTGTGTGTGTCTGTTAACACGATAGCGGCCAGAGTTTTTGTTTTTTCTTCACGAAACTTGGTATATAGCATTCAATTAGCAAACGATTGAATGAGTTCGTTAACCACCAAAGTCAGTCCAGCGGAAGGGGGGTTTACCCCGAACCCAAAACACTAATTTGACCATGTCAGCCGTAATATTTGTTATATTTCAACGAAACTTGGTATTCGTAGTGGTAATATAGAGAGAAAAGTGAGATATAAAAATGAACTAAATCGGTTCATTAGAAGGGGGGGTTTACTCCGGACCCACAATACCAATTCGCCACTACCAGCCGTGATTTTTGGTATATTTCGACGAAACTCGGTATTCGTAGTGGTAATCCACAGGTAAATATGTGTTGTAAAAATAAACTAAATCGGTTCATTAGGAGGGGGGGTTTACTCCGGACCCACAATACCAATTCGCCACTGCCAGCCGTGATTTTTGGTATATTTCGACGAAACTCGGTATTCGTAGTGGTAATCTACAGGTAAATATGTGTTGTAAAAATAAACTAAATCGGTTCATTAGGAGGGGGGGTTTACTCCGGACCCAAATTACTAATATACTCACTCATACCGGTTGTAATTTCTGCTGTATTGTAACGAAACGCGGTATGCGTCGTGGGTAACTCATGCGAAAGAAGTGTTGTAAAAATGAGCTGAATCGGTCAATCGGAAAGGGGGGGTTTACTTTGTAATATATTTCAATAGAAAAGCCTGCCAGACGTAGGTTCACGCCTGACGTAGGTTCTGGCGCAAGGAGCGCTTTCTACCACTAGAGGGACTGTATCCTGTTCCTGCGTTAGATCAAAATACGATAATATGAGGTTTTTTGTATTTATTACGTAGTGTAGTAGGTACCATGTGTAAACATAACTCTGGAAGCAAATTAATAATTGATCAGTTACTCATTACAAAATTAAAAGAGAACTATTCATGTTTTTATTTTATTTATGTAGGATATTTTAAGCAAATTGTTCTGGAAAGCAGTCTACCCTACCCAAATTCTGAGGAAAGTGCTTAGTTATGCAGCTCCTGCGTGACGGACTTTTTTTTTTTTAAATTTTATATACGAGATCTCTTCAAAAAATATATGGAATTTTTTACTTTCACAACTTGTTTTAGTTCAATTTGTGCAATTTTCTCTTGTTGTGTTGCTATATTTGTGTGAAATGTATATGGTAACCTATTTAGAAGATTATTCTGTTGCCGTTTGCTTACAAAAAACAATTTTTGTTTGTTTAAAAAATAATCATTTGTTTATTTACATCGCATCATAGGTGATATGCTCATGATGAAATAATCCTGTCCAGACAAAAAAACAAAACATTGACCACGATTGACTGTGCCAACAGTTGAGGGGTGGCTGGGCCTTGTGTACTGTTGACTTGTTTACAAGTCGGAGGAATGGCAGGCCACCCGTACCAACAACTTGTCCAGCAGTCAAGAGCTCCTCATATCTCTCACCTTCTTTCACTTTTCTTTTTTTTTTTAGAGCTATCTAGCTTTATTGTAGCGTATTTCTAGTATTCCTCCCTATTACTAGAGGGTATTTCAATGAAGCTTTTGGCCCTGTGAGCTTCTCTGAAGTTTCATATGAAATATAATTCTTTACCCCTTAATATATAGAACAAATGGTAAAAACAAAAACTTCTTTTTTTTTTTAGGCATATACAATATAACTTTCTTTTAACCAAAGTTATTCTACTTAGAAATAATTCAAACTCAAAATTAATTCAAGATATGTAAAAATTAATTATTAGTAATCAAAATTATAAAAAACGAGTTTTAATTTGGCGAGGAGATCGCTCAAAGTCAAGGGACAGTGAGCAAGAGTGGCAAAAGTATACCGTTCAGAAGGCCGAAAGCTGGGTACGAGTATCCCGTACAGGAGAACCCTTTGCTGTGCACCTATCTTGGTACAGAAAGGGTTAAAACTGGCATAAGGTCATATTTATATTGAAATGCTTCTTCTTCTTCTTCTTCTTCTTCTTCTTCTTCTTCTTCTTCTTCTCTACATGTTCCGTGCCTATAGACACCTCTTCAGGAGCAACTTAATATAATATAAACATAATTTTGGCCTCAACTAAGAAAGACCTTACACTGGAAGGGCCAAGTCCAGACTATTACAATATAACAATAGTGGCTGTGTTCAGTCGGCTTATTATAATAGAAAGTTTTATGGTAAGTGCGATTCCAGATAAAGATTTTGTCATAAAAGGAAAATTTATTATAAAACAGGGTGTCTACTGTACAAAAAATTCCCGAAATTGAAAATTGGACATGTTTATAGATAGCACGGTAATCTGTATAAGGTTTCAAATAATTTTAAGTTAATAGTTAAGGCTTTTTCTTTTTAATTGTTTTTTTTTCTTTTTAATGGGTATGAAATTTGCATTTCAAGTCATGAAAAAAATCCTGAAATTGGCTTTAACGAATGTAGTAGGCATACTGTAAAATAAAAAAGATTGATATCAATATTCGTTCATAAATTATTGAGGAAAAGGGGTCACAATAAGTCTATATTTAGTTGTTGTTTTTTAAAATGCTTTAAGCCAGTTTTATAAGCAAGCTCTCCTTTATATTTACTGTCACTATATTAATATATTTTTCCTCTGCAGTTGGTACTTCGGAAAGGTTTCCCGTAAAGAAGCTGAGAAACTACTAATGAGTGATGAAGAATCTCGAGGAACGTTCCTTGTGAGAGATTCCGAACACAACCCTCACGGCTATTCGGTATCTGTGAAAGATTGGGATGCTACAAGAGGATACCACGTGAAGCACTACAAGGTGAAAGGATCGGAAGGAGGGTTCTACATTGCGACGGGACAGACGGCCCCTACACTCCAGGCTTTGGTCGCTATGTATACTAGTGAGTACTACCAGGAGCTCTCTACCAATTATTCAACTCTATTAGCATAAATGTGCTTTAGCGATGACTAAACTGGAAAAACGTTACAAAAAAGTGTTCCCCAGGCGTTTGCGCTGGGGGGGGCCATGTATTAAAAAGAATACTGTATGTTATACAGTACATTACATAGGTTTGTCGGGTGGAACTAAAGCATATTTATGTTCCTGAATTTGAGCAGAAGGCTTTAAATTCGTAATCTAGTTCTACAATCAAGTTTCTTTATAGCTTCTAATGAGTGTAAATTAGCTCTTATTTTGTGCCCATTTGAGACAAAATTATATCGAGAATTGACTTACAAATGTTCATTCTTTTGTCAGACATAACTGCTAATCCAAAATGGATTGTTTGTTTCAATCCTCTTAACCTCTTTTGAAGGCTTGAAATTTTGAGCTGAAAATTTGGTTCTAAAAACTCATTTCTATTCAAAAATGTAGTTTCATTAACTATTATGGCCAAACCATGACTATCGATGCATTTGTTAAATTTCATAGGAATCTCATGAGATCAAAAAATGAGTACGTTTGATGAATTTCCCACAAAATTTAATGGATTGATGGAAATCAAGTTCAGTAGAAGAATGTAAACTTCCAGAACTCACTTACAATTGTTAAATAAGGTCCAAATTAATTTTGTTGGCCCACTCATTTTTCCATTCTTTTTTTTTTTTACAATTTTACAGGCAATTACAGAAGCAAGGTAATTTAAATCCATCAGGAAAGATAAGACAAAAGTAAACTAAGTGTGATTAAATCACTCTACTGACTGTGAGTGGACAGTTTTTTACGGTGGACCTACATCTCGGCCATTAGCGCCGACATCCATGGTGCATCTGGGAATCTTCTCAATGGGCCCTGAAATGAGAAAAATCCCTGGTGCTGGTGGGACTCGAACCCACCATATCCCACATGAGAATCTAAGGCCATTAGACCATGGGGAGGCCCGGCTGTACCTATTACCATGCCTTAGGAAAATCAGCTGCACTCCTGAAGACTTTCTCTTGAAATTTAGTCTCAAGTCAAATCTTAGCAATAAAGTACAATACTTTAAGTCTATGAGTGTGTCCTTATATATTTAGGAACTTAAATATTACTGAATGATCATATAGCAAATTGTTTAAAAATCCATTTAGATTTGCTATACTTAGGTTCAACTGTTTAATATTTACATCTGGAAACATTAATTTTTTCTCAAAATTTCAGAAAATGCTCTGGGACTCTGCCATGTATTAACAAAACCTTGTCCTCGACCAAAACCTCAAATATGGGATCTAGCACCACAGTTACGGGACCAATGGGAGATCGATCGAAGCGAAATTAGGCTTATTTCTAAGTTAGGTCAAGGAAATTTTGGTGAAGTTTGGTATGGTAAGTAAATAATTTATAACAATATTTTAACTCTAGCATAACATTTAAAACATTATATTGCTATATTTTCCTTCACCAAATTAATAGCTGGACTAGTTTATCAGCCAAAGGGTCAGGAATTGAGCCTTACTGAAACAGAGGCATAAATAGGAAAAAGTCAAAATTTCACACTTTTTTTATTTAGCCATTGGTTTCCTGTGTACCCTTTTTATGAAGTGCTATTTTTAAAATTCTTAATAATAAAGTAGAACTTCCAGTCAATTGTAATTTTGTTGTTTTAATTTAAGTACCATTAGTTAATAAATGTTTAAATACAAAGATAAATGTAAATATGGAGGCGTGATGGCATTTAGTTTTGGGCCTGAACGTTCCATGCCTAGGATTTTCACTCTCATTCCATTAAATATTTTTAATAAAGCACTCTCATACACACACATAGAGGGTATATCGAGATTGGCAAATCTCCTACCAAAAGGTGATTCCTTTAACAGTTGTTGGCTTAATCATAAATATGATTAAGATTATAATCATAGGCTTTCAAGATGTGATTAAGATTACGTTTATAATCATAGGCTTTCAAGATGTGATTAAGATTACAATTATAATCATAGGCTTTCAAGATGTGATTAAGATTACGATTATAATCATAGGCTTTCAAGATGTGATTAATATTACGAATATAATCATAGGCTTTCAAGATGTGATTAAGGTTACGATTATAATCACATACCCTAGAGAAGTAATTATCATTATAATCATTATTACAAGAGTGATTACAATTACACTTGTAATAGCATCTTTGATATAATTACACTCTTAATCACAAACATTTTCTGTGATTAAAACTGTAATCACAATTTTCTTTTGTGATGACAACTTTATTCACATTTTTTTTGTCTGTGATTATAACTGTAATCAAAACCTTTCTGTGATTAAGAACGTAATCACATATTTTTCTGCAATTATCACTGAGAAGTCTCAAACACAACTCACAGTTGAGCAGGAGATTTGGAAAACTCTTCGCATCAAGATAATGAGAGTCATAGATATGAAGAGTTGAGGCTTCCTCATCCGTTGGTATTACGGTAATTACTTGTTAGAATACGGTAATAGTATTCTAATTTATACAAATAAAAGACGTTGGTATTACAGTTGTAATTTCAAAAAAAAGTTGTGATTAAGCTCGTAATCACAGAAAAGTTATGACGAAAGTTGTAATCAAAGGAAAAAATTGTGTTTACAGTTGTAATCTCAGAAAAAAAAATTGTGATTACGGTCCTAATCACAGAAAAAGTTGTGATTACAGTCGTAATCACAGAATAATGTTCTGATTATGAGTGCAATTATAATCAATGAAGTGATTACAAGTGAAATCGTAATCACACTTGTAATTACGATTATACTCATAATCACATCTCCAGAGTCTGTGATTATAATCATAACCTTAATTATGATTTTGCCCAACTCTGTTCTGCACCTCATTTGCATAAAAAAAGTGTCTTTGGTCCATGGTCTGATTCTCCATTTTTTCAAATCAATAATTTTGTCATTTCTGTGTGATTTTCAATTTATCATTATTAAGGTAGTTGCTATTTAGTATAACAAAAATATTTGGTCTCTAGAAAGAGAATCATTTTTTCTGTCATAAGTGTTGCAGTATACAATTTCATTATTATTTTTTTAGTAATAACTAAAATCTACCCTTCTTTGTAGGTAAGTGGCGAGACACAATCGAAGTGGCTGTGAAAACTTTAAGGCAAGGCTCGATGTCAACTGGAGCTTTTCTTCAGGAAGCTGCTATAATGAAGAAATTCAGGCACGATAGGCTCGTAGCGCTCTACGCTGTATGCTCTAAACAGGAACCTGTCTATATTGTTACTGAGTATATGCGCCATGGATCTCTCCTAGAATTTCTTAGGAATGGAAAAGGGAAGGATTTGTCTACTCAGGATCTTATTTATATTGCTGCTCAGGTTTGTAATTCTAACCCATGGTATATTTTATTTTATGTTTACAATATTTTGCATGTTTCCTCCCTCTCTTTAGGGATGTAAAACTCACTTATGACGTCAATTCGGATGTTTTTTTCTTATTTTATTTTGCACGAGGCCTTTCAGCACATGTGTAAACATGATGTGCTTACGTAATGCAATAGTAAACATTTCAATCCTTACGCTGCTACAGACTGAGAGTGCTCGGGGTGCTACGGACTGATATTTCAGTCTGGAGAGAGCAGTGCCGGGTGTGCTACGGGCTGATATTTCAGTCCTTGCACTATTGCCATCTGTAGGCTGTTTATAGAAGCTGCAGTCCTTCAAAGCCAATAGGGAGCATAGGATATCTCTTTATCTGGAATTTACCCTGCATATTTCTCTAGTATATTTTGTGCTTTTCTAGTGAAAAATTGTGTGTGTAAATATTTCTAAGAAAATTTATTCTGAACAAGAATTGTTAGAACTTATCACGGGTGTGAGCGTAAGTGAAGCGGAATTTTCTTTGGATGACGATGAGGGTTCTGATGATGTATCAATAAAAACATTTGTTTATTGATAAAAAGGGCCATAAAAGGGTGTTATTAAATAATGTGTATATAAGCCCTAAATAAGTGTTCTTAAAACAAATGTTTTAAGAACACCTTTTTTATACCTGTAATATACTCCTATTAAACTCTCTATATTCCTTTAACGTAATGCCACCAAAGCCATTTATTTTCTAAATTATTTATTCCTTGTATATTTTTCTCACAGGTCGCCAGTGGAATGGAATACTTAGAAATGAAGCAATTAATTCATAGGGATCTAGCTGCTCGGAATGTACTCATCGGCGATAATAACACAGCGAAAATCTGTGACTTTGGCCTCGCTCGTGTTATTGAAGATGATGAATACTGCCCTCGCCAAGGTATGGTATCATGTTTATTCATATTCAATTAAAAAATACAATACATACTCATTTCTCACAGGATTCGCTTAACCTGAGCGCATTCCTACATTAAATTAAGTAGCTCCTATAATAAATAAATAAAAAGTTGGGTTCATTTATATTTGTGTGAATAGCTGATTTAATGATAATAATATAAGACTATTGGAGAAAGGTACAATAAAATATATTGAAAGAAAGCAATGTTAACGGACCAAGTCCGTATTCTTATTTATTTTATTTATTTAATTATAAGGGCTTTGCAACTGTGGCTATGAGCCATTATTCTTATTATTGACAAGTTGAATAAAACGTCAAGATTTGACCATGTAGCTGAAAGATTTGAATCAATTGCTCTACACAAGGGTAACAGCTATTATTATATTGACGAATTGGCTCATTCCAAAGATCACGGTTACTGTGACAACATTCGTAAAAATCTCAGAATTAATTTAAGAGGTCCAACAAGCAATACTGCTAGAATTATTTGAAAATTTTTAAATTGTGCATATAATTATGACAACTAAATAAATGAATTCAAAATAATTCTTTTGGTTAGAAATATCAATCTAATCTATTATTACTCTTCCATTAACAGGATCCAGGTTTCCTGTGAAATGGACTGCACCTGAAGCAATAGTTTATGGTAGATTCTCCATTAAGTCTGATGTATGGTCTTATGGCATACTCCTTATGGAATTATTTACTTATGGCCAGGTACCATATCCAGGTATGTCTAGAAACATTTTTTTTTTTTTTTTTTTTTTTTTAATGATGTAACATTACTGTATACATTCTCTAATCCGCCCCACTTGGGACTGGGGCATGTCGGGTTATGAAATATTCCAGAGTACAAGATGAATATCAGGATCTAAAATGCTAGTATTTATAAATTGACAAACTTTTTAACTTTAATCATGTTTTTTTACTTACTTTACTAATGTAACTTTGATTTTATCATTTGTCATTTTTTGTGTATGTATTTGTTACTATGTACAGTTTAATTTGAGCTTTATGAAATATTTTATTTGTCATAGAAATCTTTCTTTGATCCATAAAAGATTTTTCCTTTGGCTTAGAATTTAATGTACAAAACCTTGGCGTAAACAGTGTATTTGTAAACAAAACCTTGGTTTCTTGTTTTGTCAGAAAAGAAAATATTTTATGTTTAATTAAAATAAATTTTAGAGACGGTATTTAATTAAAATATTCAATAGACGGTATTTTTTTTAATTAAAAATATTCTAGTTAAATCAGAAATTATTACAACTGCTAAATAGGATAACACAGAGTCATGACTTCATATTGCGGTTTTGGAAGAACAGTGACGTAAATGCAATAACTTCAATTTTATAGGAGTGTAAAACACTATTTGCAGTTGGATTAAAAGTATGACTGAAAAGGGTGTAAGTGACAGAAAATAATGGTATATTGAAAGTATGTAGAGTATATACTTTACTTTCATTTACCAGCGATTAGGATCAGTGTTGGGCAAAAATTATTCAGAATGATGAATAAAGATTAATGAATAAATGTATTATTTCATTAACTTTCTGCCTACACAAAAAAAATTATCAATATTTTAAAATTATCCAAATTTCTCAAATCATAAATAAGACAGGCAGAAGAGCAATAAAAAGATAATTACCAGATTTTGATTTGTTAAAAAATCCCATTTTATCTAATGAGGCCCAGAGGCCCCTTGTTATTTATGTATTATACATTATATTTTCGCAAGGTATGACTTGTTAGCAACTCAAAGTTTGTATAACTTACTTTTAATTATTGCTGTAGAGAATAATCATTTAACTCTCAATTATTTTAGGTATGCATGGCCGTGAAGTTATCGAGCAGGTCGAGGGAGGTTACAGAATGCCTAAACCGAGCTCTCACCCGCTCCCAGACCCCATCTACCAGCTGATGCTCCGCTGTTGGGAAGCAGAGCCGGAGAAGAGACCGACGTTCGAATTCATCAATTCCTATCTCGAAGACTTCAACATCTCGTCCGAAGTACCTTACAAGGACGTATCAGACTAGGCGGAAGCCGTCTTCTCGTCGTTCTACAATCTCTACTGCCCCGACTATCCTTCATCTCGATGCAGTCAATCAAAATAGATTATACGACGTTCGTCCTCATTCAGGTGGGTTAAGCCACGTTGAATTTTAACTCCTTCCTGTTAACGCTAACGTCTATCCTTGTTTATTATTATTGCTGTCATTGTATTAAAAAAAAATGATAGATCTGTTTGGCTTTCCAGGAGAAGTCATCAACATTTTCCCGAATATTTATTTTTTGTATTTATTATTTATTTTTCATAATTTCTGCATAATAGAATTTGACTTTTATATTGGAGTACAACTAAATTATGTTCTTTGTACCTTATTGTGATACAGGATGTAATGGAACTTAATTAAATGTTATATAACAGCTTTGAACATGTATTGTATGGATTTCTTGGGTGGTGTTTGATCACTGAATTTTCTTCCGCATTAAAACAGGTTTTTGAGATTGTCAGTTCTTTTCTGATTCCTCTTTGTCGGCTCTAGAATGGAGTTTCCAAATATTCAGAGAGATGAAGAACTGAAAATCTGAAGAAATCTGCTGAAATGCCAGAATGTATTCATGCTGGCAAATAAAGCCAAAAATATTGAACAAAACATCGGAGGAAATTTTAGAACCCTTGTTTAAATTTGTAAAGTTGTAATATCTTATTACTTATTTTTTTTATATTTTTTCTTTACCTTTTGTTAGCTGTGTTTGTAAATAGAAGGTCTCGATAAAAATACATGATAAGATTTTATTTCAACAAAATAAATTTTAATAAAATGTAAATTAAGATTTTAAAGTCACTTCTTTACATTCCGTACAATTAAAAAAGTTAATTTCTTAGTTGTACTAGTCTTTCATTGAAGTGACCTATATATATATTTCATTATGGACAGAAATTTATGAAGTACCATTTTCAAAATATTTTTCGTGTTGATAGTTTTCTTTCTTTCATTACATCCTATATCACAATATTTAATATCTTCCCTGAAAAAAGTTTGGAAAAATCTCATCCTTTTAAAGCATATCTTGTTTTAATTCCTCGACTTTTTATAACTTCTTTTTTTTTTAATATTTGCTACAAAATTTGTTTTTACCTTTAACTACTTCTGCTCTTGCCTTATTGCTGTTTTTTTTTTTTTTTTTACACAACATAAAACAAAAACACGAAAGGGATGTGAATTAAAATTGACTGACGTATAATTATTTAAACGTAAAGAAAATTCCAACTATTTTCCATTATTTTTATTAATTTATATGCCATGGTTTAAATAAGATCTTTTTACAATTGAAATTGCACTTGATTTTCTTTCTCTAAATGATTTTACTTATATTTTTAATGAGCGAATATTTTTTATCCTAAACGGCTATGAAATTTATTAGAAGAAAATATTTAAACTAGAATAAACAAAAAAAAAATACAAGCGAATGTTGAATATTTTAATTGGCATAACGCGCATGACGTGGTACTGTGACCATTAATATAGGCCTTTGTGATTTTATCTGACAAATATTATGGATTTTTAGTTTTTGACATTTTTAAGATGACAAAAACTACAACCGACTCATTTATTTTAACATGTTTTAAGTTAATTAGAATGAACCATTTATTTAGGGAAATTAAATTCTAGTTGAAGCACTTGTTTTTATTGCATTCACTCCGTCAATTAGAGATATATATATATATTACTGTTCATTTTATTTTTTTAGAAAAATTAGTTTTATATATGATTTTATTGTTGATTGATAAACTAATTTTTCTTATTTATATTATAATTGGAAAATTGTTAACACACTGCCCTCAAATTTGTTTCTTACTCTTACACCAGCATTTTTTAGAAAATTCTATCAAATGATCAAAAATCGTTTAAATTTAATGTAACTTTGATTTTAACATTTGTCATTTTTTGTGTATGTATTTGTTACTATGTACAGTTTAATTTGAGCTTTATGAAATATTTTATTTGTCATAGAAATCTTTCTTTGATCCATAAAAGATTTTTCCTGTGGCTTAGAATATAATGTACAAAACCTTGGCGTAAACAGCGTATTTGTAAACAAAACCTTGGTTTCTTGTTTTGTCAGAAAAGAAAATATTTTATGTTTAATTAAAATACATTTTAGAGACGGTATTTAGTAATTTTTGAATTAAAAATATTCTAGTTAAATCGGAAATTATTACAACCGCTAAATAGGATAACACAGAGTCATGACTTCATATTGCAGTTTTGGAAGAACAGTGACGTAAATGCAATAACTTCAATTTTATAGGAGTGTAAAACACTATTTGCTGTTGGATTAAAAGTATGACTGAAAAGGGTGTAAGTGACAGAAAATAATGGTATATTGAAAGTATGTAGAGTATATACTTTACTTTCATTTACCAGCGATTAGGATCAGTGTTGGGCAAAAATTATTCAGAATGATGAATAAAGATGAATGAATAAATGTATTATTTCACTCATGAATGAAGAATAATTACTTTTATTCATTATTCGTTATTCTGTGAATGAACTTAATGTTTTATTCACAAATTATTCGAATGATCAATCAGAATAAACATATTTTAGTGAATAATGATAGATTTATTATGATTTTGGCAGCTGGAAATATGTATATATATGTGTGTGTTTGAGTAGGATTAATCAGTAGACCAACTAGAAATAAATAATCACGAATGATGAATAATGAATAACAAATAATTTTGTGAATAATTCATGATGTACTGTATGAATAAGATAATTCAGTGAATTATTCATCATTCACTAAAAATTTATTTGAATAATCATTCGAATAATAATTTATTCGAATAATGCCCAACACTGATTAGGATCACCCAAATTTCAACCCTTAAGTGGAGTACATCATTGTTTCTCTAAAAAGTGTTCGTTGTTTCAGAAGACAAATGTTCTGTCGAATTTTCTCTACTGCAGTTACGTTATGTTCCCCTGATATTGTCTAAGGAATTTTTTGCATTTGACACATTTTTGCAGTTATGTCGTTGTTCTTCCGGAACGGGGATATGATTGTAACACTTTTATAGTAAAGCTTAAATATTTTTGGCGGGCGTAAAGTCAAAATTAATGACTTTTTTATTTTTATATTTATTTTTTGGGCGAACCATGTAACCGAAGGTATATCTGTAATTGTCATCGGCATAATTAAATGTTTAACCAAACTACCCTATCCTGTTTTGTTAAAATCTTCAAGATCTAATATAAGGTTTTATTTTATGAATTATTTTCTTTATGACTATAAATTTGTCTTAGTTAAATTGTATTTGTAAATGTTGTTGCTCTTGAATATAATATAATTTATATACTTTTTATGGTTGGATGAACCTCCTATTGGGGCAAAAGCAGACATAGGAATATTGTCGTTCCTAATTTATAATTTATTTCATAACAATCTTAGTTTAAACTTAATTCAATTAATTGTGATGAACACATATATTTGTTATATTCCTAACATTTGAATTAGTATTTAAATCAAATTCCGAGAGTTAGTTGGCATGGATAATAGTGAAAATGGATTTTTGGCGAAGAAGGGATATAAAATGCTATTGTATGGAGCAGATCCTCTTTTATTATTATTGTTCTACGTGTAATAAAATTTGTTTGTTCGAAATGTCTTCCTACATTTAAAAGAAAAACGGAAATAGATTGTTATGAGCTTATATAATGGATATGCGTTTGTTTGTATGTTTCATATGTACGTAGACAGTTTATAATTTTTGATGTCATTACTTAAAATTAGTTTCTTGACAGGGAAAATAATGCTGCTTGAATAAATAAGAAACAAATACTTCTTATTTATTTTTAGATTATTTTTCATTTCCTTAACTGTTTCTTGAACATTTGTTTCTTCAGAGGGGAAGTGAGCAAAATTTTCTGGAAGCATAGCTTTGTAAATTACAACACATGCCTTTTTTGAGGTGGGATACGATAGATGACAGATAGATGAATTGAAGTTTTAGTTTTTCAATTTGTAGCTGAGCTTTTTGCGAGACTCTCGGGTGGGTATTTAGACAATTGTAAGAAAGTAACTCTTTAAATGAACAGTGTTTGAGCAAGCAGAAATTTGTGTACTTCCTGTTCAGACAGTTACACTTAAAAGGGTGTGTTGTCTAATTCTAATAGTTGAAATGTACTCTCTATGAAAATGTTATGGAATTACATAAAAAAAAAAGTGACCAATTTGTCTGTTTGAAAAAAATAAAATAATGGTTCTCTTTAAAATTGATTAATTTTCTCTCTTATTTTGTTATGTTTGGTTTTTATATACTTATGAGTTTTATAAACTGTATACTTGAAGCATTTTATATTTTCTCTTCGCCTACAAACGAGGGAAAATAACTTTTTGTCCATGCTCGTAAAAACTCTTGTCCTATTTTTGTAATATATCTCTTTGTCTACTTATTTTCATTTAGTGGCGACCAATACTCAGTAATTTTTTTAAAGGATATATATGCTACAATTATACTATACTGAAAGAAGGTGCTCTGCTTGTGAATCAAAGTATATTTGTGGACGATGCCTTAGTCATCTCGAGTTGTGCATTGTTGTATGTTGATTTTGTTGGCACGTTTTGTGCTCGATAATATAGATTATATATTACCCTTTATTTTGACATATTTTTTTTTATATAAACTATGTATAAATATGTATAAAATCCTCCAACATTAATATTATAAGTTATTCTGTCATGATATTTTTATATATATAAAAATGTATTAAAATTTCATTCTACTTAATGCATTAATGCTAATTTATAATGAAAATGGTCTCATTAAGGAAAAAATAACTGTAAAGTATTATAATCATTTTCATTGTATTGTAGATATATATTTTAATTTGTCTATTTGTGTGATGCATTTAATTTTATATTGTATAAGCAGTCGAGAATATATCGAAACCCTGATTTGTGATTAAATTTGTTAGTATATTATAAAGAATATAGTTAATGAAGACTGAATATAAATTTTTGACAGAATGATAGATTGTATATTGAAATGAATTATTCTTCTAGGAAGATTTTTTAATTGTTTAATATTTGTGAAATACTTTCTATTTAACAACAACAAAAAAAGAATTTTTTAAATTATATTCTTTGTTTTGGCACTTTTGATGAAAAGATATAGAAACATTGAATTTAGAAGTAAAATCACATATAAATTGCATGCTATATTTGTAATTATTCGTATGAACTTTATTTAGCAATTATACTTCTGTAAATGGGTATTTTATTCCATAGTTTGTAGAATTAGCGTGCAGCAGTGCTATTGTGTGTTTGCTGTTGCAATTATGTTGAATATGACTTTTATTCATTTTGATTTTTTAATATAGGCTTCCCTGAGATTCAAAAGATTTCATGTATTCCACACAAATATATATTTTTGTACTTAATCATTCATTTTGATTTTCTTGGTAAATGTTAATTTAATATTTTTGTACAACATTACTATAAATTGTTCATTTTAAATTTTCATATTTTATTTATTTTTTTTTAATTAAATTATTTCCTGTAATCTAGACATTAACGGCACATATGTTTAAGCAACTGGTCCAATCTTTCGCTTCTGAATATTTATTTGAAGTTGTTTACTTTTAATCATCATTAACCCTTTGTGTGCCCAGAATTTGGTAATAGTTTAGTGCGGGCTGCTGCCAGAGTTAGGTGAAAATTATCTGACAAAAAAGTTAGTCAGAGACAATATTATCCCAAACGATTAATTTTGTGTCTCCCAATAATCCAAATAATTATATTTTGCTATGCTTGCACTGCGTAAGATCATATTTTTTGGAACAAGAACAATCAATGTCAAGAAATGGCAAACACCCTTTTTATATAATTATAAAACCATAATTTCCTTGTTTCTTTTAAGTTCATTTTTAGATATTTTCAATTCTGTTACCAATATTAGCTAAACAATTCATAATGAAAAATAATATTATTAATTGAATATTTAAAAAAAAAAAAAAAGTAGAAATGATTGAATAATTAACATACAATTTCAGATTTCTGCTCAGTTTATTCAGAGCTAAAATAACCAATGATATATTTCCTTGATAAACTTAAAAATATTTTCATCCCTTACCATGGCTGCTTCAAAAAGCAATAAATAACTGGTAAATACGTCTAAAATCTTCTGCTCATATAATCTTTTTAGTTTGAAAAGAATTGTTGAATAGGGTCCTTGAAGCTTAAAGTATTGACATTGGTTACTCTTGTTTCAAGATACAGATCTATTATCAATAGTAATTTATATTATTTTGTTGTGATATAATATATTCGGGTGTTTATTATATTTTATATGAGAAGTTTATAATGATATTCGTATGAACCTTTTAGTTAGGCTTAGACAATCTAAAACATTTCTCTTATCTTTTTTAATTATGTTATTGATAGAAATCTGTTACTTTTAAATTTGTACTTTTATCTCATAATTCATTTAAAACTTTGTTTCTTACTGTATTAGATTGTCCTTAAAACCCTCTTATATTGTGATTCTTCATTATTTTTTTATATTGTTTATTTTTACTGCGCATCTGCATCTAGGTCTTTTTTTAAATTATATTTTTACTTAAGCATGTGAAAAATATTGTAATGGGTACAAAACGCAATGATGCATATCAGTTATTGGGGTCCATTTCCTCACAATTCAAAGTAATTAATTCTTTCTCTCAACTAAAGCTTAAGTTTTAATTGAGCTTTTTACACCTTGATTAATCTAAATTTTATTATATTTCAACCAGATGGCTCCGTATTACGTAATGTTTTTCAATAAGCAATTACATTTTAATTTTTCAAATTATAAAGGATATTTAATTAAAAAAAAAAAAAATGAAGCAATCTTGCTATTGACACATATTAAATATGAAGTAGGCTCTTGTAATTTCCAAACCAATTGCCGAGGAGTAGTTTCTATTGGGAAAAGAGTTTGGATTGTAGAGGTTAAACAATTGTCCTACAATAATATTAAATATTTGAACATTTAAAACATTTGTCTGTCCTTTGTGTTACATCTTTTGCTGCATAAAAATCAAATTATTAGTTTATTTCTGTTAAAAATTATAATAGATTGAATGTGTAAGAAGTATAAATGAGAAGCTTCCGAACTTTTAAATATAATATGTTTTACGTTTGATTATCTCGAATAGGTATATGATCCCTCAAACAGTACTTATTTATTTATTTTTACTGCGCATCTGCTTCTACGGCTATTAGTGACCTCAAACAGTATTATTTACCTTTTTATATCAAAATTATTATGTGTCATTATTAGTAAATATAATTTGTATTCGGCTAAGCATGCGTCTTCTGTTTTAATTTGGGAAAATTTTATTTTTGAAAAATTTGGGCTGGCTGTTAGTGGAGTCTAGTTGCAGAAGTTTCTGTTGTAGGGCTTTCGGCAATGCGGATTAGCAGGAATATTCTCTTTAATGATGTTTTTTGAATGCGAGTTGAAAGGTATACCAAAATACGATATCGGTCATTGGAAAGCCTGTTTCTCGTTTGTTTACCTTATTGGAAAATAAGGCCCTTTGCTTCTCACAAATCAGTGTGAAGTACGCAAGCTTAATAGTTAAATATTTCTCAGCAGGTCGGACTTAACTACTGAACTTGGTTTGTGTCCATGAAAAAAATTAATTCTTTTTATATTTTTCTGGACATTCTGCTCTCTGATATTTGACATCGTTTCTTATTATAATTGAATTTTAATTAAGGTGCAACCCTTTTTAAATAGGTATTATTTATTTTTTTAAATAAATTATTCATAAATAACAATAATAACTTATCTTTACAATTTGTGTTTGATTGAATTAGGGAAAGAATAATTAATTCCTAAACAACTCTCTTTGTTTGAATCGTTTATTACACTAAAAAAATAATAATATAATACTGTTACTCCTTAAATAGCTTACTGCAATTATTTTTTTTTTAAAGAAAAATAAATTATAAATAACACTGGCATGGTATATTATGATTGTATATTAATTTGATCAAATTAAGAAAAGGATAACTTGTACTTAAATATTTTTTTCATTAAATAATTTATTATTGAACAAATTTTAATTTATTTTAATATATTAAGGCTCGGGCACGCAGAGCACAATCTGTATCGCAGTGGGCAGCGATTTCTGACCAAGGGAGGCGGCCGATCTACTTGTATTATACAGTATATTTTCAACCCCGTCACACAGAGGACGATCCGTCGCAGCGAGCTAGACTTTATCACTTTGCAGGGCGATACAGCTATAAAAAAATTACAGATTTATTGCACGATAAAATGAGTGAAGAAACGGAATTATTCATTGAAAATCATGTTTTGAGGTTATGTTGTTTGAATAACGTAAAATACATGAATTCTATCTTGAATGTATATTCTTTATTTAAATTAAGAACTTCATTTGCTCACAAAGCTATCACGTCCCATGTGTTGTCCCCTTATTGCAGACCGCCACGACGATCGTTGGATCGTTGCCCGCCGAGATATAGATGCAGCATTGTGTGCCGGAGCCTTTATTGTTATTCCTTAATATTTATCTATTTACATAGATATATTCTGTGGAAGATAAAAAGTTCAAATAATATTGTTTTGTTAGGAGCATTTATGGGCAACTACATTATATATGTGAACTGCGTATAATTTAAAAGCCTGTTAACAGAAACATAATTGCTCATGACACGCTATTAAGGGTTTGGACGGAATAACAGTCTATGTATAGGGGATCAGTGAAAACCAGGTCCTATTTAAGGAAACGTTTGGGGGGGGGCATAGGTTTTGGGATTAATTCAGTAAATGCCCCGATAACGTAAAAATTTAACATAGAAAGTTATTTGTCCAAATCTTTTGTTTTAATTCAAGCAGAAAAATGTTTAATTTTTTTTCTATTTTTTTTTTTTTTTTTTTTTTTTTTGCCTTTTTATCTCTATGAAAGAGTAGTTATGTAGTTAGACTATAGCTACGGAGTTAGGAAAATCTAGAATAATTTTTTATACTCATGGACAATCTGAAAAAATAAATCTGGTAAAGCTCAATTCAGGTTACCTAACTTTTTTTTTTTTAAGTTTAATATTTTATTATTTTTAGTCATTAATGTCTTTCCCCTTGATTTATAAGTTGTACATAAGAATTCCATTCATTTAAATGGAAGCCGGCGATGACCACCTTAAAAGTACTAACCATTAATTTTTGGAAGGAATGATTGATATGGTTTTGCTGAAAATTCAAATCAGGCAGTCTCGATATGTTCGTACTTAATCTTATTTATGTTTAAGTTTATATTTTTTGTGCCAATCAGTTATTTAATTGAATTTTTAAAGTTAGTACTAAATGATTGGGGAACTTATAAAAAATATTAAAAAAAAAAAACAACAGGGTAATGGGGTTTATCGGAAGTGATTCTTCACTTGCTGTATCTATTTAACAAAAAAAAAAAAAGACTGTGCCTTCCTTCTTTTAGCTCTTACTACTTATAACTCATGCTTTCTTTTCTATTGGAGAATATTGCCAACTTTCTATACTCTCTAGCTGTAAGTGTTAATAATCTCAAAATGTACTTGAGTTGCCTTCTTTTGTCTACATTTTAATAATATAATTTAGTCTGGAGACTATTGTCTAAATTCTGTTTTATGATGTGTATGTTGATGTTCGTCTTGCATTTAACTATGTAAAATGTATTAAAAGTGATTCATTAGTTTAGCCATTTTATTATTTTTGTAAATTAATTTATACTTTGATAAGTAAATTTTGCTTTATTTTATTTCTTAGTTGAAAATAATAATAAAACAGTGTAAATTGTATTGTGATTTTTAACACCTTCTATTTCTAATCTCACAACTTTTCTTGAAATTTCAGTTGACACATGTTCATAAATTTCATAAACACTTTTAAGTGCCTTTCCTCCCTAGTAGTCCAGTCACCTAAGACAAAAAAAAGGGCAAAGGTCGCAAAAAAATGCTTAACGCTGATTTTTTGGGGTGTTGTTCGGGACCACCCCAGTAGTGTGTACCCAATCTGTCAGCTTCGAAAGACCTGTGCTAACTGCGCAACAGTCGAAAAAAAATTTTGGACATTTTTTTTGTTTTTTGCTTATAGCTCCTAAACCGTGCATTGTAAGACAATTTGTATTCTTTGCTTTTTTAAAGTAGATAAAATTTAAAAACTTGTGGTGCCAAAATAAACTTTTTAGGTACAATAACTTTTGAGATACAGCTCTTCAAAGTTTGGCTACTTTTCCCAAAAAGTGCAAAATTTAACTATCAGGCGTGTTTGGAGGAATATGCAGACCAGAATAAATCATCTTACAAAATACTCCTGAGAATAAAAGTTATAGTAAATTTTATTAGCTTCAATTGAAGCGCAATTGGAAGTCTATAGGCCCAGTGGGTGACTAGTTATCTTTAAAAATCAAACAACGTCCTTGTTTGGACTGGCTGAGCCTGGCAATATCACGAATCATTACAGCCCGTTTCAAACATTTTTTCCTATGTTTTATTACTTTTTGAGTGGACTGGGGGTGGAGAAAGAGGTAGATGGGGGGGGGATATGTGATAATGGTGAAATGGGGGGGGGGGGGGGTCAAATACCCCACCATAACTAGTGGTGTTGGGTCCCCTGTAACCCATATTTTAAGTTGATTGTTTTGGGTAATGTAATTTCAAAAAAAAAAATTATAAACACTAATAGTTATTGAAATACTTGTCATTATTAAAATAATACAATACTTATCAAAATTACATGAAAATTTCTTTAAAAAGAATAGCACTGAATTGAAGGTGTGAAGATGACATTTACAAAATTCAAATTTACATAGTTTTTATTTAACAAGGAAAAAAAAAACTTAAGGTGTACATTAATTTTGAACAAGTGAACAATGTTCTTTGCACACATCTCTGCTACATGTGTCATAAAATGAAGAATATTTATTGTGTTTAGTGCAAGGACAAAAACTATACCTCTTCGTTTTCTTTCTGCTTCATTGTCCTGCTTTATTTTTACTTGTCCATACATAGCTTAATCTATTGTTTGAGAGGCCTAGGTAGAAAAAGAATTTGCGACCAAGAGATGGCTTAATTCTTGACTAACTGATGGATGACCTAAGCCTTTCAAAAAGCTCTCCTTTCCAGAATCCAGTGATGTTTTTAGCACTTTCCTCCGAAGGAAAGTAGCTATTGAGGTTGGACTCATGACGGAATTTTTGAAAAATTTCTTCAAATCTTTATCGATCCTACCTAGTAGACACCGAAAATGACCCCCGTTAAAATTTATATATATCTATATATATATATATATAAGCATATATATATATATATATATATATATATATATATATATATATATATATATATATATATATATAAGCATATATATATATATATATATATATATATATATATATATATATATATAAGCATATATATATATATATATATATATATATATATATATATATATATATATATATATATATGTGTCTGTTAACACGATAGCGGCCAGAGTTTTTGTTTTTTCGTCACGAAACTTGGTATATAGCATTCAATTAGCAAACGATTGAACGAGTTCGTTAACCACCAAAGTCGGTCCACCGGAAGGGGGGGTTTACCCCGAACCCAAAACACTAATTTGACTATGTCAGCCGTAATATTTGTTATATTTCAACGAAACTTGGTATTCGTAGTGGTAAAAAGAGAGAAAAGTGAGATATAAAAATGAACTAAATCGGTTCATTAGAAGGGGGGGGTTTACTCCGGACCCACAATACCAATTCGCCACTACCAGCGGTGATTTTTGGTATATTTCAACGGAACTCGGTATTCGTAGTGGTAATCCACAGGTAAATAACTGTTGTAAAAATAAACTAAATCGGTTCATTAGGAGGGGGGGTTTACTCCGGACCCACAATACCAATTCGCCATTACCAGCAGTGATTTTTGGTATATTTCGACGAAACTCGGCATTCGTAGTGGTAATCTACAGGTAAATATGTGTTGTAAAAATAAACTAAATCGGTTCATTAGAAGGGGGGGTTTACTCCTGACCCAAATTCTTAATATACTCATACCGGTCGTAATTTCTGCTGTATTGTAACGAAACGCGGTATACGTCGTGGGTAACTCATGAGAGAGAAGTGTTGTAGAAATGAGCTGAATCGGTCAATCGGAAAGCGGGGGTTTAATTTGTAATATATTTCAATAGAAAAGCCCGTCAGACGTAGGTTCACAAAGCCGCCGCAAGGAGCGCTTTCTACCACTAGAGTGACTGTATCCTGTTCCTGCGTTAGATCAAAATACGATAATATGAGGTTTTTTGTATTTATTACGAAGTGTAATAGGTACCATGTGTAAACATAACTCTGGAAGCAAATTATTAATTGATCAGTTACTCATTACAAATTTAAAAGAGAACTATTCATGTTTTTATTTTATTTATGTAGGATATTTTAAGCAAATTGTTCTGGAAAGCAATCTACACTACCCAAATTCTGAGGAAAGTGCTTAGTTATGCAGCTCCTGCGTGACGGACTTTTTTAAACAACACATGGGTTTCTAGCGCTGAGATTGATCAAATGAAAAAATATAGCCTCATCTCTTGGTGCGACGCCCAACATTATATTTCGCACACAATTGGTTATTGGTGGCTATTTCTCCTTTAGTAGAATTGTAAAAAGTAATCATGCTGGTTTATTTTTTTCACCCTAGGATTTCACGATATCTTGGACAAACTCCATTTTCGACAAAATGCTATGAGATAACAACAAAGTGGCAGACAATTAGAAATAATTAAATGGCAAAGATCGAATAAACAAATACATTAGGGCCAATATGACCCAAGGAGAGCAATTATGGGTTAAAGATATAAAGAGTTGAAAAAAATAAATTAAAAATATCACAGTAATTACATTGAGGGTGGAAACTCAATCTTATTTAGTGGCCTGTTGAAATAATTGACATCTCTGTTCGATATTTTTGACACTGCCCCCCATTTTACCACTATCACATACTTTTGACAAGCTCAGCCAGTCCAAACAAGGACGTTGTTTGGTTTTTAAACATGTCTAGAAACCCACTGGGCCCCCTGAGACTGCATTAATATAAGCCTTAAGTTTTTTTTTTTTTCCTTGTTAAATAAAAACTATATAAATTTGAATTTTGTAAATGTCATCTTCACACCTTCAATTCAGTGCTATTCTTTTTAAAGAAATTTTCATGTAATTTTGATAAGTATTGTATTATTTTAATAATGACAAGTATTTCAATAACTATTAGTGTTTATAATTTTTTTTTTTGAAATTACATTACCCAAAACAATCAACTTAAAATATGGGTTACAGGGGACCCAACACCACTAGTTATGGTGGGGTATTTGACCCCCCCCCCCCCCCATTTCACCATTATCACATATCCCCCCCCCATCTACCTCTTTCTCCACCCCCAGTCCACTCAAAAAGTAATAAAACATAGGAAAAAATGTTTGAAACGGGCTGTAATGATTCGTGATATTGCCAGGCTCAGCCAGTCCAAACAAGGACGTTGTTTGATTTTTAAAGATAACTAGTCACCCACTGGGCCTATAGACTTCCAATTGCGCTTCAATTGAAGCTAATAAAATTTACTATAACTTTTATTCTCAGGAGTATTTTGTAAGATGATTTATTCTGGTCTGCATATTCCTCCAAACACGCCTGATAGTTACATTTTACACTTTTTGGGAAAAGTAGCCAAACTTTGAAGAGCTATATCTCAAAAGTTATTCTACCTAAAAAGTTTGTTTTGGCACCACAAGTTTTTAAATTTTATCTACTTTAAAAAAGCAAAGAATACAAATTGTCTTACAATGCACGGTTTAGGAGCTATAAGCAAAAAACAAAAAAATGTCCAAAAATTTTAATGTTTTTCGACTGTTGCACAGTTAGCACAGGTCTTTCGAAGCTGACAAATTGGGTACACACTACTGGGGTGGTCCCGAACAACACCCCGAAAAATCTGTGTTTTTTTGCGATCTGATGTCTTAGGTGACTGGACTACTAGGGAGGAAACCTGCTTATGATGCAATCCAGATGCTTCAGTTTTTTTAAATAAATTTAATAGGTTGCAATGTTGCCATAGCCTACCCTTTTTTTGAGATTTCTGAGAAGATATTTAAACTAATTTACCTGTAAAATTAGTTATCCAGGTAAGTTTTCCTCGAAAAAGCTAGAATTTCTTATAACAAGCTTTCCAAATGATACCTGGTATAAGAAAGATATCCTTCTAAGATGATGGAGTTCCTGCAAATCAGTCTTTTTAAAATAAACTCTTGAAAATCACAAGGAAATATTATAATTTGCCTGGTTTATAAGGGCACTTTCTGGAAAATATTCTTTAAGACTTTATCCAATTTGTTTTAAATGGAATAAAATTTGCGTAGCAGTTACACCAGTTCCCAAAATAATGATGCATACTACATTGCATAACACAATGTTTTGCAAAGTTCGATCTATTTATTGTTCCAAATGTACTTCCTCTTGCATGAGGATATTAGTGAAAGATTTCAGTGAAATAATTATATATTTTAATTGCTGGATTGCAAAAAAGGCAATTCACGATTTGTAAGGCCCTATATATGGAAACAAAATTATAATAGTAATGAATAAATTATAACCATATATGGATGAGGAAAATAAAGATAAAGAGAGAACCCTTTCCTTACTGTAGACTGCATATTCCTCCACAATTTGGCATAAACTAAATTATTTTTTCTTTCTTTGAGGAATTTGCATATTTTACGTTCCTCGTTAACATCCTCAACAGACTTTTGTCTGTAACATTAACCCTTTCCTTACTGTAGACTGCTGCACAAGTCAAAGCCCGCAGTGCCCCTGGAACGAAGGATTTGACTAGCAGTGAGAGCTGTCGGGCCCTCAGCACGAAGGACTTGTACACCAGTCCGATCCTCCTCTCTTATTTATTGGCTCCCTACATCTGACTTTTCCGGGAGTTAGACCTTGAGGCTATTAAGCAAGAACTGAGGGAACCACTAGTTTTCATAGGAATTAAGCCTTTGGGACGAGGGAGCTACAGATTAGGGATACCTGGGTCCTGCTCGAAAAAATGAACTCTGCCAATGTTAGATCCAAAGCCCTAAAACGAAAAGTATTTTTTTTTTTATTTAGTAAACAAGAGGTTATTTATTTTTTTACCTTCATTGATTAGTACCTACATAATAAAAACAAATTATTTTTCGTATTAAAAAATATTGTCTACAAAAAAATTCATTGGAGCATATAATTACATAATTCAACCTAAATATTTTGAGCTAAAAGAAAAAGTAAATAAATAAAAAAAAGATTTCCCTACAATTGGAAATTTTAAGGGGGGAAATAATATGAACGTTTTCAAACAAGAAGAGAGGAAGGCAAGGATAGCTTCGAAATAGGGGCGGCCTGGCCAGGTAGAGACAATGCCGTACTACTGAGTCTGCCATCCCGCACTATACGTCGTAAGCTAAGGGTTAAGGTAAATAAATATAAAAATAAATTACTCAAAAAACTTGGTTTTAAAATTGTTTTATTAGTAATCACAGAAAAATGGATTTGTCCAATGTGACATACTTTAAACATAGCTCATAAACCATTAATCCACAAAGGAATGGACTTGAAAATGGAAAAGGAAGGGAAAAAAGGCCAATCTATATACCTGATTTCCATTAGAGCAATGTCATAAAAATACAGCACGGATATACACATAATTTAAAGCTTTCATTGGATTATGCTCTCGACTATAAATAAACATAAACTCCAATAGAATGTTTGTTAAGTAAAATAATTTATTACAAATTAATAAAACATAATGGCAGTGTAATCTTCACACAATCCAAAAATAAACAAAAAAAAAAACTAAATAACAATGGCTCACGTAAGTATTTAACTGAAACACATTATTAAATACATACTAACATTTAACCTCGAGTAAAATTGTTCTTTTTTTTTACAACAAAAAAATTAATAACAATAACCATGTCATGGTTCATTTAAAACATCAGTGTTCACATATTCTAAACTATAACTTTTTTTTTACTTTGAGTGAGCCAAAGCCATTGCTCAGATAAGGCAATCGACGCCTACAAATTCAAAAATAAATTATAAGTCTTAGCAAATCAAAAATCAATACAAAAATGTGTGCCAGAGAAAAAAAAAAAAAGACGAGAGCGAGGTCAACAAAAAGGCACATAAATTCAAACAAAGTGAGCAACATTATTCACTGATAATTTTCAGTAAAGAATTAATTATACAACTAAATCAGTAATTCCAAAAAATAAAACAACAGCTAAGCCCTTGTAATTCAAACGCGCAATTTCGTACTAGCATCACTGATATGAAGAAGTAAACTTTTCTCAGCACAATACTGGGTGTTTTGTAATGAATATCAGGATTTTAACGCTTTATAACAATCATTACATTAAACTTACCGTTATAAATGAAACATCAGAAGACCACCTCAAACAGTTTTTATTGTTGGCACTGGTGAACACAATCTTTCCACCTCAAACTGTTGAAAGCCCAAGTATGGCGACTGGGGGACAGATAGCAAAGCCTCCACGTTCACCTGACCTGACGCCAGGTTATTTCGACCTCTGATGGTTTGTAAAGGATCATGTGTATGTGCCTCTGTAACCAGCTGACCTCGCTGAATTATGGATTGAAACAGCAGTTGCAAAAATTAAGAGGCATGACCGACATTTGGGAAGAGCTCTGTGACGATATGTGTCGAATGGTGCTCTTATTGAATACTGGTAAGCATTTTAGGCAAAACTGTTTGAGTTTCCCTTTGGTTTTATGAATCATATATAATTGTAAGTATGAAGCGTTAAAACCCTGATATTCATTTTCAAATACCCGATAAAAAGCAGACGATTCCACAGCCGCATTGAATGCTTTACAAAGACGAGGGGTCCAGGAAAATTTAATCTAAGTAAAAAATTTGTAATAGATGATTTCATTAAATTTTATGCTGTATATTAATAAATACATTTTGTACTTGTCTGTTTAGGCTAAGTAATTTTTAAAATATAGTTATTTTTTTAAAAATATTAATAAAGAGTGTTAAATGAAATTTTTTCTGAGATTAAATATGCTGATGCAGATTCAATAGCATCAGCCCAATGTTCATTGATAGGAGACTCCTTATTGATAGGAAAATTATATAGGTAATATAGCAGCTGCACCATAATTTATAGGAATAGTGCCTAAATAAAATACAAATTATTTTTCTCTTTTCCTCTTAACAATATTTTTAAAAGTAAATGTATTTAACACTTAGACGCCGGAGCACATTCTGGGAACATGCGGCTGGGCTACCTCCCGTCAAACGAACTGTCTGCCACTTGTCCCAAATAAAACATTTTACAACCGTAGTGAAAGTATTAACTGCTGACTAATTAAGTTTCCTCAACAGTTTCGGTCTTAATGATACAAAGCCTCCTCATATTTAGCTTAACCAGCAAGAAAGGTAGGAAATCTAGTACACTTAGTTTCAGCAGTAATAAAAGTCAATAATGAGGTACCGAATACTACCTAACTATATTCTAGGGTAACTTAGATGGAAGCTACTGCTAACGTGTACCGATAACACAAAAATAAATAAGTGTAAAAGGCTAATGAATTTAGACAATGTTCACAATCCCATAATGTCTGGCATTACGGCTCCACTATCCGGAGAACTCTTCCTATCCCGAAGCATAATTTAATTTGATAAATCGAATTGCTTTGGTCCCAATTAGTTTTGATTACAAGGGCTTTATTTATATAAATAGCAGGAGACAATAAATAACAGTACTGACTAATAAAGCCAGTATATCTATTACGTGAAACGTTACATAATCCATATTAGATAGATAATTAACATGGATGCAATGACTTCAATAATAGATCATTTCATCTTGTGCAAAGCGACAAGGTATCAATATCATAAATATAACCAATATTAGTTAACAACAAAGAATCAATGGTGAAAAAACACCGTTTAATTTATAAATACATCGAGGAATAATCAGGATTGTTCTTATAGGATTACATTTAAAATACCATTTTTCTCAAATTTGTTTGTATATATATATAATTTTTAAATAAATCAGTTTTTACTGATTGATTTTTGACTCGACTTTTCATATAATTTTTTTTTTTTTGTTTTTTTAAAAATCATTTATCATTCATTTTTACAACAATATCATTAAGCACTCTAAAGTAAAAACAATACTAATTCCTTAATATTTAAACATTAAAATAGACTAAATAAAAAAATAACAGTCGGTATAGCGTTTGTGACGCGAGCACAACACAGTCCTCTCACACGTACCTCTCATATACATTATATACACAGGGTGTAACATCCTAACTGACTATATAAAACACTATTTTTATTGTCTTCTTCTTATCTACTTTTCTTTCTTCTTTCCTCGCAATCAATAATGATTACTTCTTCCATTCTGATCCGAGAACTTAAATAAAGAAGAGAAAAACGGAAAACAAAAACAAAACAAAACACTTGTTTCTCGTCTAAGCAAGATACGGCGCGATGTAAGTCCTTATCTATTTATCCCAAGTGTGCTTTGTTGTCCCGAAGCTGGGAATTGTTGCTGTAGGGGCATTTGTTGCTTCGGCGATGTTGAATATACAACTGCAAAACAAACAATTAAAAAAAATGTAAGACTTTTAATGTATGAGTTCTTTAATAATAAAAAAAGTGCAAAAAATAACATACAATTAGTAAAAAGAATATAAACTGTTTTAAAACAAGAAGAAATAAAAAATTAACAAGAATATCAACTAACATTCAACTACCAGAGCTTCTACTACCAAATTCATGATTTTTTCTTGACATCATGACTTGAAATGTAAATTTCCTGCCCATTAAAAATAACATGATTTCATTTTAAAAGAAAAAAACTTAACTTTTAGCTCAAAATTATTTGTAACCTTACAAGAATTACCATGATAAATTTAAGAAAATTTATAAAGCGTATAACATGGACATCATATCGTCCCTAACATGTCAAATTATCAAATATGAAAATTGGAGAAAATTAGCAAACAAAAATATTCGATACATTGGCGAAGTAATATATTGAAAATGTGTCTTATTTGATACTTTATTTAAGGCATTTGCTGACATTCCAAAGGGGTTAGAGTTGCGACAATTTGCCACAAGCTGTATCGTCTACAATCCAAGAGCAAAGAAGTGAATCGGAAAAACCAAATTTTTCATATTCAATAATTTGACTTGGTAGGGACGATATGTTAGGATAGTTACATTAATTTTAAAAGTGAAGAAACGATGATACTAAAAATATTAGAATCTCTATGGAATTACCATCCTCAAAAGTATTGAACAATGGTAGCAGAATTCAAAATTTCTTAAAATATTACTATTAGTCGGAGAGCTGGTAACGCACTTTTCATGAAGTGTTTTAAGCACCTTGAAATTTTGTTATAATGTACCTCTTGGGTAGATAAGAAGGTAAGTATGTGTTTTTTAATTTAATTAAATGAAGTTCTTTATTTACGTTGCGATTTAAACAGCGTTTTAATAAACATATTTGAAAATAATTAAAAAAGGACAAACACTTTTGTGGGGTTTAATTATCAGGAAACATAAAAATGAATGTTGCCTGTGATAGACTGCAATACACTGCGTGTAACCGAAAGAGTGAATGAGAGCACCGCGCAGTTGTGGTCGTCCCCTGCGCTCTCATTGGTTCTTGCTCACACGATCTTGTACAGCTGTCCCAGTTTAAATGGCAGCGTGAATAAAACTTTCATTTAATATTAGAATAAAAACAATTAAGTTTTCTTTTCTTTTTTTTTTTTACGTGCTATACCCCTTAAAATTGTCTGCCTTATTTATTATTCATTGTAAAATTGTCTTAATTTTACATTAAAGATAGTTGGCTTCTGAATAAATCTCTATTTTTGGGAAATATTTTTTTGCACCTTTCCCCAATGCGCAGTACCTGGTGTTCTATGGTAAGTGTAGCCAACACATATGTGCCTTGTTATATACCCAAGAAGTACATTATAGCAAAATTTCAAGGTGCATAAAACACTTCATGAAACGTGCGGTTACTGGCTCTCGGACTATGTTATTAGTATTCCGTGCCCCCCAAATACCCCGGGTGCTCCCAGTCCCCCCAAATTATTTCCTATATAGGAAATAAATTATGCTCCTAGTTTGCACTGCACTTCTTTGTCAAAACAGAAACAAACCTTGTTTGGACAGGATAGACTCTTACGATGAAGAGAGGATTCTCAACAACTTTAAAGTTCTGGAAAGCGGCCACAACAATGGAGAAGCAATAAAATATTTAGGCTGCCTTATTAAAGCGCCTTGAAACCTCACAAAACAATCAATGCCGAACAGTATTGTTCAAATATTGTAAGAGAAATTAGAATTAATGAAGACATCTTTATCTTTGGTCATTCAGTAATGTATCATGTATGACCTCACAATAATTGCTCGAGCTTGGTTATAAAACTGCATCATCCACTCTCAGGACTCCCACAAACTGACTACCCTTTTTTAGACACCTAGACCACTTTCATTTTAATTAAAACTTAAACAATTTCATAATCAAAATTCGATAAAAAATGTGTTTTAGAATTTTTTGATAACAAGGAATCACAGGATATAGAAAAGTTATTAACTCAGACAGAGAAATGTTTTGAAATTAACGAAGAGTATATTATTTATAAAAATTAGTTAAGATAATTTATTTTGTATTTTAAAACCAAAAACCTGTATTATTATGTGGCAATACAATAATTTAACTTCTAAAAATAGCAAAATACTTTATTTATATTTAATAATACATCTAATTTCTGCATTGTTTAATGGAAAAGTTGACAAACGTTTAAAGCTCTATTGGTATGTCATTATGAAGTGGGCTTTGGAAGTCATTATCATAATTTATAATATTTTAAAATTCATGTGATATGATATGCTAATGTTGCATGGGACATCACAAAAGAATTAATACCCTCTAGGGTTATTGTAAGCAAGAAACAACTACTATATGTTTATGTTTATGTTTATATATATATATATATATATATATATATATATATATATATATATATATACACATGTTGAGGAAGAAAATGTTTTTAAAGAAGCAGTTTTTAAAAAAATCATGCAGCTTTATTACTGACATTAGGCCTCCAAGTGGAAAGCTGACTAAATATATCTTTATATATAGTTTGATGGCTGGGAGATGGTGTACCAACATCAAGCAGGAAAACCAAAACACCAGGTCTCCACCAGAATTAATTTATACAATTCACAAAGCACGCTTTCGGAGTCTACAGCTCCTACATTACCTACATTAAAGTACTAGGCACACTGAAGATAGAGATGTAGACCCCGAAAGCTTGCTCTGTAAATTGAATAAATTAATTTTGGTGGAGACCTGGTGTTCTAGTTTTCCTGTTTGAAATAAATAACAAATATTGGTAATATTGTTTTCCTAGAGCAAACTTTGAGAAGGCAGGGGGGTGCCGCTTAGAATACTGTCAGTTTCCTGTTGTGGCGCCTTAAACTTCCTTCTTTTGAGATTTTATTTTATATTTTTAACGAAAGATCAAACCCTACCAATAAATGCTTCCTTTACTAATGGTACTAGGTACTAGGGATATGAACGGAACTGCACTAAGATGACACATTTCATGCGAGTCGGACTTTTTTAATTTGTCACTAGGTGAATAACAAGAGTGTTTTAATATACTTAATAAACGTAGAAACTGCCAGTAAATTCTGGGAAATTATATTAAGAAATAACAATAATTGTTGTAATTACTTCTTTAACAAACCATGAACATTATTTTAAGAAGATTATATTTCAAATAATTAAAAGAAAACAAAACCGGCATAATGTTTCAATTGTATAATTTTTTATTACAAACCAAAATCAAAATGTAAGCTTAATTGCGGGGACAATGATGGTCCTGCAGTTTTTGCCCTAACAAAGCCCATTACACAACATTATTTTTATAATACTTAATTATTTTTATTTGATTTTAATATATATACGTAAATATACAAGTAATCGTCTTAAAAGGAGATGGTCATGGCTAAAAATAAATGTGTACATTGAAGGTGAGCGCGGAGAAGTAACAAGTAATTTATTCTCAAAATTCAAAATTTATGGACCTTAATATGAAATTATCAAAATTATAGTAGACCTTAACACGATTTAATTTAAGGTATCTAATATATTGTAATATTATATACCTTATATTTTTTATTTGTATTGGTATTAGTTACATAGGAGAAGTTTCCTCCTTATTCTTGGTTTTTATTTTATTTAACATTGTAGATGCCTAATGATGAAACTAAACAGATTCAAAACGTTGCAAATATAACCTATATTTAATAGTCCGAGAGCCAGCAACGCACTTTTCATGAAGTGTTTTATGCATCTTGAAATTTTGCTATAATGTACCTCTTAGGTAGATAAGAAGGTAAATATGTGTTTCCTGGACATACCTTGGAACACCAGGTACTGCGCATAGGGGAAAGGTACAAAAAAAAAAAAATTTCCCAAAAATAGAGTTGTATTCAGAAGCCAACTATCTTTAATGTAAAATTAAGACAATTTTACAATGAATAATAAATATGGCAGACAATTTTAAGGGGTATAACACGTTAAAAAAAAAAAAAAAAAAAAAAAAAAAAAAAAAAATTGAATGTTTTTATTCTAATATTAAATGAGAGTTTTATTCGCGCTGCCATACAGCGCGAATAATTATTGAACAGCTGTACAAGATCATTTGAGCAAGAACCAATGAGAGCACAGAAAACAAACAACACTGCGCAGTCGACTCATGCACTGTTATGGTTCCACGCAGTGTATTGCAGTCTATCATAAGCAACATTTATTTTCATGTTTCCTGATAATTAAACCCCACAAAAGTGTCTGCCCTTTTGTAATTATTTTCAAATATGTTTATTGAAGACGCTGTTTAAATTGCAGCGTGAATAAAGCACTTCAATTAATATTAAAAATAAAAACTAGGTAATTAGTTTTTTTTTATTATTATCATTTTAACCCCCTTAAAAGTGCCTGCCTTATTTATTATTAATTTGAAAATTGCCTTAATTTACCATTTTTTTCATTAATAATAGTTGGCTTCTGAATAAAACTCTACTTTTAGGCAATATTGTTTTGCACCTTTCCCCTATGCACAGTACCTGGTGTTCCAAGGTATGTTCAGGAAACACATATTTACCTTCTTATCTACCCGAGAGGTACATTATAGCAAAATTTCAGGGTGCATAAAACACTTCATGAAAAGTGCGTTGCTAGCTCTCGGCCTATAAACAATTTTGGTGAGCAACTATTGCTAGTTACTTCAAGAATAAATGTGTACTTCATAGGGTTACTAAGAAGAGGAAAAAAAACAAACATGTACATAAAATAATCAAAGCTAGTAAGTCCTACAAAGGAGCAAAATCCGCTGTCGCTGCGGAACTTGTAAAATATTTTTGAAACAGTTAAAATAAAGAGTATAAGGAAAGAATGATAGAATTTGAGCTTGAGGTTGAGCCTTCCTGTCAAGCTGCCTGCACTAAATAATCTCATACCTGGGCCCCTTGACCTAATTCTTACTCACCTATTAGCTAGCAACAATTCTCAATAGAGTCACTCATTTTCCTTAGATATTCTTTCTATTGTAAGGAGTCAAGCCATATCAAACACTACGATAACAATAATTTTTCATCAAGGAATATTACTATTTCATTATTACTATATTATCCTTTTTATTGGGATTTTATTATACCTTTATGAATACAGAATCTATTAAAAAATACAAAAGTAATTACCTGGTGTACTAGGCTTATCTGAAGTAGACATTCTAGAAAATGCCATTAACGCATCAGGGAAATTAGGCGGTGTTGCCGGAGTATTACAAGGAGTACATATCTGGAACAAAATACACATACTAGTTAAAATACTAGAACCTCAGCAAACGAAAAACTAAACAAGAAATCTTAAAGATACCAATAATCCTTGTCTCCCATGCAGATTATGAAATGAAGAAGTTTAAGAAAACATAAATGTATCATACACATTAGTCGAATATATAATCCCCCCCCCAATTATAATTCATATAATGAAAAGAATAAATTTCTCATAATATTAATAACAACAATAAAGAAATCCTCGGGCGTGTCAAGTACCTGAATGGGTGACCGGCCACGTTCTGTTGGCATTATAAAAAAATCCGACTCGCAGGAACTGCAACATCTTAGTGCGGTTCCATTCATATCCCTAGTGTCATTAGCAAAGGAGTTAAACAGTTATTGGTAGGTTTTGATCTTTCGTGAAAAATATAAAATGACATCTCAAGAGAAGGAAGATTTAAGGTCCCACAAAAGGAAACTGATAGCGACTGTAGGTCACTCCCCCACCTCCTCAACTTTCGCTATAGAAAACGCTATTACCAATACGTTTCTAGTTTTCATACCTTATTTGATTAAATCACTAACTACTTTCTCAAACAATTAAAAAAACAATAACCGATTAAAACGTTAGGTAAAAAGTGACAAACCCCCGCTGAAAAGAACAAAACTAACAATTTTGAAGTTTTAAGCACTTATTTCTCAGATTGACATCGCCCAAAAGATGAAATTACACCTAAACCATTTTTGTAGGGAATTTACCTAAAATAATAGCTTTCGAATGGTCACTTTCCATTTACCATGATTTCCCAACCGTTTTAGAAAATATATGAAAATCCCAAAACTTTTCATCCCTGTTAATGAAATATTTTATTTCTAGTTCTTCCTCAGCTCTAAACGAAACCAAAATTTATCTATCTTAGATTATATGAACATCATGTCTGGAAAAAGTTTAAACTGAATTAATCATTTCTGAATACCCAATCTGAAAATTAGTTTGAAAAAGAAGGTGTTTCAATGTTTCTTGAAAACAAATACAGACATCGCTTTAATAATGGTTTTATTTGTTTTTCTACATTAAGAAACCTATAAAACGAGTACATGCAAGTATATGAACTCAAAAACGTTGTTATAGCACATGCAGCTTCCTCTGTTGTCGTTAAATCCCACAATTTCATTATTACTATATTACACAACTCTGTAATATATCAGTTGAATCTATAACTTTGTAAAAAGGTAATAAAAATACGCAACTAATCATAATCGGTCCGACTTGCTGGAGCAAAAATATCGTAATCTTATAGGGCATGTTGAATATTAAAAAAAAAAAGAACCTAGGAATACTGTACAATGCACATTATATGATAGTTTGTAGAGAACAGAATTAACACGTGTATCATCTTTGGGCTAAAAAAACATATTGGGCCCCATTTATGAACAAGTACCTAAAATTGTTAAAGAGCAAACTTCTCTTATTTCTGATTTAAAACCCATAATGTTTTTTTTTTAATACTCTACTTCATTACTAACGTACAATAAACAACAAAATAATACAAATATATATTCAGCCTCTTTACAAAACAGCAACGTCTTTGTTTAAAAGTGATGTTTGAAATATGAGTGAAGGCAATTTCCTTGGCAATGAGGAAGACTTATATAGGTCGTTTAAAATTGATTTAGGCCAGCTATTAATATAATTTGCAGAGCTGAAAAAAGAAATACTACAGGGGAAGTGTTAATCTAACAACAATAATCAAATGATAGTAAGATTTGTTTATTTTATAATTACATAAACATAGAAAGTCCGTCATGCAGGAGCTGCATAACTAAGTATATTTCTCAAAAGGTGCGAAGTGTATGCTGAATTCCTGAATAATTTGTTTAAAATAACCTATATAAATATTATAAAATAGATATAAATAGGTTTGCCCTTTTGTATTTGTATTGAGCAGCTGACTGAATTATTAATTTAATTTTCTTCCAGGGAGTGTTTTGTATGTGACATACTACACAACTTAATAAATACATAAAAACTTGACATTTTTGTTTATTGATCATGCTGAATATTAAAAACATCCGCATGTACAAACAGAGCTTCCCACAATCAAAACAAAATATTAGCCGGAAAGTGCTGTTCAGCGCCTCTGGTGGTAGCAAAAAGAACCAATCCCAAGGTTTGGCTGCTTAATATTTCTCCGATAGATAGATACCCACGATGTACACCGAGTTTTGCCACAATACACTAGAAAGAACGGCCGGAATTAAACCCCCCTCCTAATGAACCAATTAAGTTTATTTTTACAACACATTTTTTCTTTAGATGCCCACGACAAATACCGACTTTTGTTGCAATAACACAAACATTACGGCCGGTATTGGTAAATTAGAAATTGGGGTCCAGAGTAAACCTCCCTTCAGATAGATCAATTTTGATAGTTAACGAACTTGTTCAATCGTTTGCTAGGTGAATGCTTTAAACTTATCACTAGGAGGTTTAAAACGTTTTTAGTCTTAGCTTTGACTAAGGATTAATTAATATTAGTCACTATTTCCTTTGTCTGACCTCTCATGGATGTCACGACACTCCTTTGTCTGACCTCTCAAAGCCTTCCCTAGTCTTAATCGAGACATAATCAGTTTTTATAATGTTTCTCGTATTGTGTTGTTCCTTGAAATGGGAGTTTGCATGTGGTGGAACCGTTGGGAATATTACCCTCAAAAATTTGTGCACGCGGAATTGAACATTTCTATCTTCTGAACAGGCTGTAGGTAGGATCGATGAAGATGTGTAGACATTTTTCAATAATCCTTTCATGAGTGAAACCTCAATAGCTCTGTTTCTCTTGTAAGAGCTAAAATAAACAAAACTGATATGTGCTAAATAAGTTAACATTTTTAAAGGAAGGAAAACACTTTGGAGAAGGTGGTCTTATCAACATTCAGAAAGAATATCACATTAGTATGGTCGTTATCCTCATACACATTCACTAAATTATTCAAACCAGCTCAGCTAAAACAGATAAACCTAACCTACCATGAACGTTTAATAATCCTCTCTAGATTCCACAATCTAGTATATTCTAAGTGTGCCCACATTGATATACTATAAATGAACATTTTTTTTAGAAATTACGTCTAGAATCACCTCCTAGAGTTTAGCTACTTAGATCTGAATCACACTGTATACATAAAATACATTAAATTATTACAAATTCAATTGATTAAAATTTATTATTTTGTAACATTTTGAAGATGGACAGGTACTCCAAAACATTGGAATAAAGTTCTTAGAGAATTCTCATGGGATATTCCTCAACTTGAGTACTGTTATTTTATTGAACAAGGCCTGTGGTTTGGCACAAGAGGGACGATACCAAAAGCCACTTATGACTTCTTTGAAAAACTTGAACTTGACACGAACAAGCTGTCTATCCTCGCGGAATCAATTCTTATTGATTCCCTGGGGATTCTCAGCAATCACATTTAAGGGAGCTGAACAGCTGCTAATCATTCTTTCGGAGATCATTGTGTTTTACAAATAAATTAAAAATTTAATGAAATCAAAACCCTTATTAAAAATATTTTAGCCATTGTTGCACGAGGCTAACATATCAGAAACAATATCCGTAGCACAACGGAGTCGTATGCATGCGGTCACTGCTTGGGAACGGAGCTATCAGGTACCGAGGCAGTGGCTACACACAGACTGGCTAAAATGGTGCTAAGACCTGACCACAGTGTTGTAAAGAAGCCTAGCTGTAGCCACAGAATAAAACTAATATGTCAGGTGGGCGCCGCTACAATATATTTTTAAAAAAATCATGTTTAAAGATAGTATTACTAAATTTGTTTTTGTCCCACCCCCTTTTAATTGTCCTCCTTATTTTAATATAAATAAACAAACATCCTAAAATTAATCAAATGAATTTTTGAAAGAATGATTAGCAGGCTGTGTATATAGCAACCCAAATTATTAGGGCAGCACTCTTTATTTACTACTAATAAAAATTTTCTTCTTCAAATATCCTTCTCCATTTCATCAAAATAAAAGACTCTAATATAGCTTTCCTGTGGTTCAGAAAAATAGAAAAACAAGCGTTTTTATAAATTAATATGGAAGAAAAAAGCAGAGTATAATTGTTTAAAAATTTAGTGTACAAATTTTTGATAAAACTATCAACTATTGTATAAATTGTTTATGTCCAATATTTGTTGTTGTCCAATATTTTTTATGTTTGAATAAATGTAAGGGTGCTAATTAAACAGACTTCTTTTTAATAGCATTATTTGCCTCTAAAAATCTACATTCTCTTCTAAATTACTAAATTAGCCATAATGAACGAGTGTCTGAATGATACTATCCTAGCCCTTAGTTATATTTTATGTAAGCCACTCTAAATATAACTCAGCATGGTGGTTATTTTTTAGCATCTAAATTTGTAACATGCATTCAAGCAGTAAAGTTCTAAAATATTAATATATGACATCGAAAAACATATACTATTAGCTTCTAATTTTTTAATTCAGGACGTTTAAAATGTAACCCATCCCATATAATATTTTTATGAGGACCTTGTGTTAAAGCTGTAAAATGTGAAATGGTGATGAAATGTAAAATCTGTAGCTGAGTTAGTAAATTAGATGACAATGTATAATAAAAAGGGCAAGTTAAGATAATTGTTGATCTTTACTTGACGCTTTCGATAGAATATTTAGTTGGTGTTGTAAAACAGACGAATTAGTTTATTAGAGGATATCTAATTTTACCGTTGCTTAGTTATAAAACGAGAAATTTGATTACGTGGCAAATATAAAAATCTGTGGCTTGACTTATAATTTCTCTAAATTTAATATTTGATAAAGATATTGGCTAGGTTAAGAAGTTAATAAGAAGCGACTGCTGAACTATTCAATGTGTAGGAGAGAAGTATGTAAGACGAGCCAAAAAGATTTAGCACGTGGAACTTTTCCCAGACAGTTCGAATGCTTGGCAACGTGCCCAGACGAGGTGCTTAAGTCTTTCACTTCCATCTATCCACAACAACCCAAACTACAACTTATATCATACTTATAACATCTTAACGTCTTCATCTTTATTTAATTAATAGAACTAATATCATTTTTCAAATAAATTCCTGCTCATAATGTTGAGTTATAATGGAAAAGTTTATTTTTTATTTAATTTACTATTACTCTCCAAAGTAAGATGTTTATTTTAAACTAAATTGGTGAGATAATTGAATGTGATTAAACGAACGGATACCGAAACAATAAATAGTTTTACTCTTTTATAGTTATTATAAGCAGCCGACTCAATTATTATAAAAAATAATTTGGTTCGGAATAAACTTAGCTCTTTATGAACAGCTTTTGCTTATTTTCACAACACATGTTTCTCATTGTGGAATAATCTTGCTGGTTTATGAACCCGTGATCTTATTTAATAGGATGTTTTATGCCAAGTTTCAAAACAAAATAATCTTTTAAGAGGTTAAAAGTGCATCCTTAAAAATATTTTTGCCGATCTGTCATAAAAGATATCTACTAAACCACTTTTGTTAAAATTTACAACACGCAGCCTATCTAAGACGTGACACAGGATTTCTTAGATTGGGCGATTTTTCTTCGAGTTAATAACAATTTAAACACAAAATTTTGAGTTTATTCTTCAAACAGCTATTACAAATAAATTTTCCCTAAGAAGATAAATTTTCCCTCAACCTATTATAAAGAAGATATTGTACAAAATTGGTTGAGTCAGGTCTTGAGATATCTTGTAAACCAGTTGGGAAAAAAAAAGTAGTTTTGAAAATATAAGTGAATATTCTTAAAAGATTAAACAATTATCTAAAAAAGAGGAAACAAAAAAAAATAAAAAAAAAAAAAAATCAATTTATAGAAATTTTCCAGGTGGTTTAACTCCTCGAGCTAAAACGTATCATGATTTCTGCGATATATTTTATTGAAAAATCGAGCTAAATGAAGCTTTAATTGTTGTTAATAAAGATGCTTCTTGTTAAATTATTTATTAAAATTGTCCAATAAAAACAAATGGCGATGTATTACATTGCAGTCCAGAAGATGACACATAGAGCCAAACTGTTGGCATTATTGCAAATAGAAAAAAATATGTCTATAGAGTTATGACTTAAAGGGAAACACAAATAAACATTAGATCAATAATAATATTGTAAGGAAATATTTTTTAAATTAAAGAGAAGCCACCCAGCAATAAGAAAGGGTCGATTCCTGATTGAGTGAGCTAAATTTATATTGCTGGCAGGCTGAATGAAGCTCTAGCTCAGACTCGTTTAAAATACAACCCTAATCCTCCAAATATCAAAGAGAAAAAAATAAATAAAAAAAATTGAAAGAGTTAACTTTTAGCTTAAAATTATTTTTAACCTTACACCATGATATCTACAGGTACAATTTTACATGCATTTGAATCAATTAATAAAACTGTATAAAATGTACATCATATGCTAAAAAGGATAGTTAAATTTATTTTAAAAGCGAAGAATCGACGATAGTAAAAAGTTTAGAATGACTATGGAATTAGCAGCCTCAAAAATATTGAACAATGATAGCTGAATCCAAAATTTCTAAAAATATTACTATGTATTTATTGTCATTGTACATAATTTAGAAAATTTAAGAAAGATGGAGGATAACTCGGGAGCAAGGCAATTTCCCATAGCTAACCCTTCAATTTGTTGGTAAAATTGTCCGTTGTATTTGAAAAAAACCACTGTTGACGCATAATTTGAGGCGTATCAAATTTCACCGTACCCCCCGGACATATTCTTATCTCATTTGATGCCACCTCTCTTTTTACCAACGTCCCTCTAACTAAAACGTTAGAAATAATCCAAAATAATTGGTCCTCTATAGAACCGCACAGCCCCCTATCGTTTCAATATTTTGTTGACAGCCTCAAATTATGCGTCAACAGAGGTTTTTTCAAATACAACGGACAATTTTACCAACAAATTGAAGGGTTAGCTATGGGAAATTGCCTTGCTCCCGACTTATCCTCCATCTTTCTTACCGACTTACTTTTCGTCCCACTGTTCCCCCAGGACATATCTTTCATTTGCAAATATGTAGATGACCTCCTGTTAATTATAAACCCCGATAGACTAACAGACATACTAAACTGCTTCAACTCTTATCATCCCAGACTACAATTTATGGTAGAGACAGAACAGAACCAACAACTCCCCTCCCTACTTGGACGTTCTACTAATCAGACAGACCGACGGCACTATCATCACAAACTGGTACACAAAACCTACTTATTCTGGACGTTTACTCAACTTCCACTCTTCCCATCCTTACCACATGAAAATCAATGTAGCTCGAAACCTTCTTTGCCGCACCCTTTCTTTATCCCATGAGTCCTTCCACAATGAAAACTTGAAAAGAGCTACCGAAATATTAACACTAAACCAATTCCCCCCCAACCTCATAAACCGGCTTATAAAGCAAATAAAATCCCAATCCTTCAATGCCACCTCCCCCAATACCTCCCTTGACTCCTCCCCGTTTCGTTCCCTGACATACACACCAGGACTGACTGAAAAACTCACAAAAACTTTAAAAAAAGCCATCCCGTCACTAAACTTTGGGTTAAAAACTAACTACATTGTACACCAAACTCAAATATCCCATTCCCTATGACTGCACCACCCACTGCGTTTACCAAATACCCTGCCAAACCCCCTCCTGTAATGCAGTATACATAGGTGAAACCAAAAATTATATTCACTCCCGCATAACACAACACAAACGGACAATAAAAAACAAAGAAATCCACAAATCCACCCTCGCAAAACACGCCATAACAAAAAAACACACTTTCAACATTGACGACACAAAAAGACTTTCCACAGAACGAAACACCAAAAAACGACAGATTTCCGAATGCATCCACATTAACTTAAACCCCAATAACATTAATTACAAAACTGACAAACAAAACATCTCCCCTGCCTACTCCGCCGTCTTCCATAAATTGTCCTGACCTCCTTTTTATCTTTGTTCCCAGGCTCCAGACAATTTTTCTACTTGTGTGTCCCAAAACTCTTAACACCTTTACAACCCGCTTTTACAACCTAGCAATTGCACTTCTTTCATCTCCACCGACTTACCGCTTCCTCACCCCTCCCCCAGTCAAAAGTATAAAACCCCCTGTGTAGTTGCTGTCCCTCATACATTCAACCATGGTTACCTAAGTTGTCCTCGAGGTCTTCCTCCCTCCCCCCTAGGCATTCTCTAGTGGTACGTATCTATATATTAATTTTTATAAATTGTATTCACTTATAGAATAGATGGTATTTTCTCACTATGTGAAAAATGTTCCTTTTTTGTACTGATTAGTTTGTTGTACTGCTTACTTACTACTTTCTACTTGCTGTTTACTTTCCAACTACCGTATTTTCATTGTTTAAAAATAAGATTGGTTAAAATTTATTGTCTTGATGTATATACTATGCTCATTTCTGCCTGTTTTTTACTTACAAGTTGTATATTTATTTTTTTACTTATAAGTTGTATTTTTTTAGCTGAAGAAGGCTGCCAATGTGCAGCCGAAACGTCCAAATACAGATTTCTTCCTGAAAGTCTGAAGTTTTTCTCCTAGCCGAATCCCAACTATACCTTGTCTTCGAATAAATATTATTGTTTATTATTATTTATTTAAATTACTTTACCCAAAAAAATCAATTTAAAGTTTGTATCACTGGGGCCCCGACACCATTAGTTATGGAAGAAAAAGCATGCCACTAATAAGGGTTAAAGAAAAATAAAAATAAATGTAAATAATGAGTAATTGGGTTGTAGAAGCTACAACAAAGGAATCTAACAGAGAAAGAGGGTGGCAGATAGAATTGAAAATGTTAGTTAAACGGCAGATAGACAAACAAAAACGACAAAAATTACAAAAGTGAGGAAGTTCCAGGATTCCGTGAGACTCCAGTAAAACTGAAATTTTGTGACATGGTTCCAAAATTTATAAGTTTTTCATGACTTTTGTGCCCAATTTTCAGTTTCATGTCTTTTTTTAGCAGTACACACCCTGCATAGTGAAATATTATTGACTTTTCCATCTATTTTGAGAATTCACTAAATTTGAGTAAAGGATCACTTAATCATTAATTATGTAGAACTCCTAGTCAAATACATGGCTTGACGAAAGGAACTACTACTGGTAGATCCTGGATACGAATAAAAATAGGAAGAGAAATAAATATTGTGAGTGTATATTGAAATATTATTGACCGTTTGCCTTTATTTCCTTAAAAAATCAGCCCCATACCAGGCCACGAGGGGAAAATACTGTATAGATATCTGATTATTGACTGTAGAACAAACTAGAAAGATAGTGTGGTTAGTAGCCCTCGGCCACCTGATTTTCCCCATTGCAGGCATGCCTTGCGGCTGTCTAGGGCCCAGGGAAATATCGAGTGCACGCACCAAGTTATGAACTTGCGTTGAGTGTTTTATCACTGAGCCAATATGCCCAGTTTATCTTTTATACCAGATTGATAGAATATAATTTCAAAATATTCCTAGAAGTATTGAAAGGAAGGAGTTAGTCCACAGGATGGGATTCGGTGATAATAGTTGAATAAAATGATATTACAAAAAAAAAATGGGTGTGTGGTTTTCCAATGCTTACTTTGTTAGAGATAACGTTTTTTTTTTTTTTTTTTTTTTTTTTTTTTAATATTGGTTCTTTTATTATTGCTGTCCAATATTAAATACATTTTCAAGCAATATGCAAAATTTGCATTTACTCAGTAGTTGTATAGGGATTTTTTATTTCGAATTGAAACTCCATAAATTATTACATTTGTAAATAGTCTAAATCAGAGGACTGAAATAGTAAAAAAAACTGTTTCAAAAGGTTAATACATCTGAGGACAGACTGCTCTAAAAATATTTGAAATAAAAATATAATATAAACATTTGAATACAATTTACAAAACGATCTATCTTCTAAACTGACTATTCACTGGACTTGGAACAATTAATATTCATTTAAACAAATAAAAGCTTACTGACTGACGACTGTGTCCAACAAACATATATAATGTAATTTACGCTAGCTCGATACTTAAAAAGGCCAAATAAAAAAACTACAAAAAAAATGAAAGACAAATACCCTTTTGTTATGGAAAAGTTTATTATATTTACCTATCCACTAGGATAGTAGATTTAGTAACCGAATTTGAAGGTACTATTAATTGTTTGTTATCAAAGCTAATGCATCTTAAATTATAACAAAATTTTTGTTATTATCTTAATACTTATTTTTCTAGTATCACTAATATTTTATTAAGATCGTAAATAAACATTAAGAAGTAATCATGTATCATATCTGTTAATTTTTATATAACAAATATATATGTGTAAAATTAAAATTGTTGTGTTCAGTAAATCAAATGTAAAGAGTACAATAAAAATGCGAAAAAAATATTTCAAAATTTTTTGTTATTTGCAAATGAATAGGACATGCAGAATAAAATACTTCTGGGCTTACTAAAGAGAAAAATAATTTTATATAGAAATAAAAGACAATTAATTAACGCAATGCAATATATTTTTTATCCAACAGTGAATTGAATAATAATTAAATGGAGATAACAAAATCAAATAAATAAACGAAGCAAAATATTTTCATCTTAATGCAATGTTGCAAAAGAGTTGGTTAGGTCATGACATATCATATCCCAGAAAAGGTCAAATATTATGTAACAAATAGGACAATAAGAGTACTGCTGCTCTGCAACTCACAGCTGCAAAACTTCTTAAAGAGAAAGTAGATTTCTTTATTAATCAACAAGCTAAGGAGGCAAAAATACATTAAATCATTCTACTTATTGAGGGAAAAAGTAAAAGGAATATTCATAATAGTAACTTATTTCTTAAAACAAATTCTTCTTTGGCCCACATACAGAATAAAAACTACACAAAACAACTATCCATCAGTAATTAACAATAAAACATAATAAACAACTTTTGTTATTAAGCTAGCAAAATAATAAAACATTATTTCAAGAAAATGAAGGGACTAGGCTGTTGAGATGAAGAGAAACTCAATACTATTAAAAGAAAAAGTATGTAATCAAGCTGAGTTAATTTTAGAAACAATAACAGCAAAAGGAAGTTCTTATCACACCGAACAACAATTTAAACTGATCTTTTTTTCTCCTAAAATCATTAGTTTAGGAAATTTTCTTAATAGTTTGTTATTGTTTACCATCAATATGAGAAAACTAAAAACACAATGAAAATTTAAAAATAATGTTGGCAATACTGTCAAATATTTTATTGAATCATGTGTTCCATAACAATAACAAAAGGGATTTCATTTTAGAAATTACTACAATTATCAACATTAGTAATTCTTAACCAAAGTAAATAAACACATGGAGAAAATGGTAGTATTATGTACATATTGAGAGAATTGCAAATATATTCTGCATGTGTGTTTACTCATTTAGTAAATAAATGGAGCCCCACCATATTGATTACTGAGGTAGAATTGGAAGAAACCTGTGATAGGTACAGGCCAATGACACCAGCCATAAACCAACAATGTGTTTGTATTTGCTTTGTGTGGAGGGGAGAAATTAGTATTTATTTGAAGGGAAAAAATAAAAAAAAAAACAAATAATTTCTTATATTTTTTTCCATGGTTGTCTGTATTAGAAAAATAAAACCTCAATAGGAAATTACCACTTTCATAATAAAATACACACTTTGGCTAATATCATTAGTCTTCCAAACAAAAACAAAACAAAATCACAATGTGACTAACCTGGCCAAAATGAGTTGGTGGCAAAGCAGCTTCTTGAAAAAATATGCTGAGTGCAGTCTGAAAAACAAGCCAAATGAAACTTAATAATTGTGGATTGTCACCAATTAATCATTTAATAATTAAAATGTGCTTCCTTTGAAGGAAAGCTATTTTGCCTGTTCACATATATGACCGATAATAGTTGTTATTTTTAGTTATGGAACAAAGAATTTGATTACCACCAAAAATAATTCAATCTTTACATTGATAAGTGAAGAATAAACAAATTACACTTTATCATGAATGTTGTTGAATAAAGTTAGCAAGAACATGAGTAATTCTGGTTTCGTTGGCAGTGACAGAACAAAAACAATTAATATCTTTACTAAACAAAGGGTATCTCTAGCATGTAGGTTTGTAAATCCACATTTTACTGAACCACACTGATATTTGCTGCATTTATGAAGTAAATCTAAACATATACTGTGGAGATACACTTTTACTTCATTATTATAACTTTGTAAGTTAAAAAGTTTTATTGACATGTGCTGGAAAATAATAAATAATGTGCAAAGAGATTTAGCGTGTATACATTTTGCACTTAACCGTTACAATTACTTGAAATCAAATGAGATTCATGGCAGGGCTCTAATAAATCAATAACAAGATTTTAGCATATTTAATAATAAAATGTTAAGGAATGATGAATTTAAAAAAAGAAAAGTCTATATTGAGATCTGGCTGCCATTAGTTGAACAGGAAGTAAGTAGAAAGGCAATGTTTACTTGGTATAATGGATCTGTCATTGGTGAGAATAATAACAGCTTTCTCTTTATCATGCCTGCTTACAAGAAAGCATGTATTTTTTAGGTTAGTAAAATAAAGTTTATGCCCAAATAAATTAGAAAATGAAATAGAGCATATATGACAGGAATTCATTATTATGAATGGGCATTTAAAAATATGACAAATTTTTCATTGATATTTTTAAGGGGGGTTTTCTATTTTGACAAAAAATGTGACCCAAAATATTTTGGGCCCTCGGAAGGTAGCTGACTCAGAAGAAAATACGGCAGCAAAAAAAGGAAGAAAGAATTCAATGACCTTCAATGGCCGGGTCCGTGCGTATTAGCCTAGGCCGCCGGCCATATTCTCTTGGAAAGTGTTTGTTTACAAATGGTTTTTGAGATGCCCTTACCTCGAATTGCCAATGTGCAGCTTGTAATAACTGTTTCGCCTGCTCCCTTGCACAGCCTGCGGCTAAAACGAACTGATTTATCATCACCTGCTCCCTCAGTGAATCCATCCGGGCGAGAGGCGATCCGAGCAAAGAGTAAAGAGCCCTACTCTGTTATTCATCAACTGAACGACGGAATGAGAACGCCATGAGTGACGTCAGAGCCGGCTGTTCCGCCCTCTCGGCACTGCTCCCCTACTCTTCTGTTTTCGCTCTTCCCCTCGGCGTGCTGCCTCCCCTTCAGACACAAACAAGGTCAGGCAGCTTTGTAAACAAGACACAGCCTTCTAGATCCAGACACTCTTACTCCCATACTATAGCTTTATCGATCTAGTCCCCCCCCCACAATGTGAATGTGGATCTAGCGATCATTAGCCTCTCCCATATTTTTGGCCCATTTTTTTTTGAACTTACAACACAACTACAATAAAAAAAAAACAAGGAAAAAATCTGTTCCCCGGCCAATTACCAGGCAAAATTATTTATTGTAGTAGTCTAATCCCTTTTTCATCCTCCTTCCACAGGAAAAAGATCGAATTGACAAGTCAACCTAATGACACAATCCGGAAGTACCGACAAGAAGTCAACGTTTTCGAACCCATAGGCTAAGAAAATAGGGTTCTTCTAATTTGTGCGAGTATATATATGCATTTATTTCGATGTGTATGTGTGTATATATATATTTATATATATATATATATATATATATATATATATATATATATATATATATACACACATACACATAAATACATCCTTCCACTTACCACGATTTCCCAAACGTTTTCAAGATATTTTAGAAAATATACTCGGATCCAGAAAATTTTCATGTATATTAAGGAGTAATACTACCTTGTTTTTTTGTTGTTGTTTTTTTTATTGGGCTGAAATTCTTCCTTACCTAATTAAAAATTATATCCAAAGAAAGAAAAAAGTTTATAATGGACAAAAAAAAAAACGATTTTCCGAGTGAAGTTCCGACGCCAAGTGAACGCGATGCTGATTTTTGAGCGAGCTCCCATTGGTCCCTTTTTTCTGGACCTCCTTCAATATATTTAAAAATAAAAACCCATTTTTTTTATCTTTTTATCACAAGAAAGTATGAAAAAAATTAAACAGGAAAAAATGTACATTTCAGAACATTAAACTTATAAGTCGTTTCAAATCGGGCGATACCCTGGCGTCTTCAATTTTTGCCCGATCAACTTTAAATTTTAACTTCAGCTTTCTAATGATATTTGCTAGAAAAGTACGTAGGAGTCTATCGATTCATTGGATTATAACGATTTTATGACCGATTTTCGACGGATTTTTTAATAGAAAATGAATATTGCTCACCATTTTCAAAAAAATCTTTAAAAGTAATTTTAGTTTTTCGTTCTAGAATACAAATTGCCACCTACAGACTATCGCCCGTGAAAAAGAGGGATTCCGTTCGTCAGACACTGCGCCGCCATTTCATTTTCAAAGAATTGAAACTTTTTTTTGGGATACTTTAACATCCCATATAAAACGTTTAACATAAAGAATTCAAAGATATTGATTTATTTATAAACTAGCCGCATACCCGTGCTTCGTCACGGCAGATAAGTAGTTATTTAATTGCGTTAAATAATGTATCAGCAAAATTAACGCTACTACGTAATTTGTTGCAGTTTATTATAGCACGGTTCCGTCATACTATATTACCAGCATGGGCGTATTTAAGGAGGAGGGGGCTGAAGGGTTTGCAGCCCCCCCCCGACATTTTGATTTGATGGTAAAAATATGTCTTAAAACCCTTAAAAATAAATAAGATCACTTAGTTCATAAAAAATATTTTATTTTACGTGTAATAGCGTTTTAGTTGCCTAAAACTATTCGAACTTCTAAACTGTTAGTATTCTGTACCACAGAAATGGTACCAGCCCCCCCCCCCCCGAAATTTTTCCAGCCCCCTCGAAATTATTTCCGATATACGCCCATGGTTACCAGTAACAGCAGTGTAATCAATACACGTTAAATTTCGTTGTCAATAATAAATGTATGTTAAAATTTATGTTTCTCATGTGTCATTTGGAAACACCCATTATATTTGCTAGCATGACCAAGAGGTGTTCTGACTGGGGATGCTGATGGATGAGGAGGCTGTGCAAGGGTTCGGGATATTATTACCTCGGATGGACCATCACCAATTATAGCGAAAACTCTATGGGGGGCAAATTGAAATGAACCGCAATTAAAATGGTGATTTTGTCCCTCATAGTGTAAACTCTATAGCCATCATAGTTGAAATTAACCTCAATTAAAAATAATACTATGAAATAGATACCGTACGGTAACAGCAGTTTTGTTATCGTCCTAGCAACGCATGCTGCCTAGGCTTGCCTGCTCTAACCAACTAAAACTTTAAACCCCTCTAAAAATACTTAAAAATTGGAATATCAAAAAATCCTTTCTTAGCGAGTATCTACGTTATATAGGGAGTGTCCATGCAAAATTTCAAAATTTTCTGTCGAGTGGTTTGGGCTGGGGGATGATAGGTCAGTGAGTGAGTGAGTGAGTGAGTGAGTGGTATTTGACAAATATATAGTAGATTCAAGAAAATGACTTTGATTTTGATCGCACAAGGTGATATTACCCCTTAATAAAATTGTTGTCCCTTCTTTTTGGGAGTTTTCCTCAGTTCTTTATTTCCAAAGAAAATCCCCCCCCCCTGGCACGAAGTGCTAAGTGCTCACGTCTTAACAGTCTCTTTTAGGTTTTTGTTTAATGCATATATTTACTGCGACCATATTTGTTAGAACAATGTTCAAACACAAAGAATATTAATATTATTATGTGGGCTGGGTTTCTCCGTTTACAAGGTCTGGAGCTATTCCCTCTGGAGCAGACCTCACTCCAGATTCAGACTTTCAGTTTACCCGTTTGTGTGGGTAGTGCATTTTATACATATTGCCAGGTAGAGCACCCAGAAATCCTTAAACACCAAATCTTTAATGTGCCCTCATGCTAAGAAATCCAAGGGCGTGAGGTCTGAAGATCGAGCCGGCCAAAATACTGGCCCACCACGCCCTATCCGACGCCATGGATGGTTCACTCCAACAAATCACGTACGGTCCTCCCGTAGCGGGCTGTCCAACTGTCGATTTGGTCTACAGAAAGCACGTGGGCTCAAGGAAGCACCTCATCCATCGCATCAGATGGGCCTGGGAATAGATTACAGCAGAAAAATACACAAATGCCAACCAGTCCGTGTAAGTGCGATGTGATGCCTGTAATGCTCCCAAGGGGCCAAACCTTTTTGAACCAAAATAGTTTGTGAATTGATTGATTGTGAGGAATTATTAGAAGATGAAATTATGATTTTTTTTAAATTATGTATGTGTCCAGTTTTAAATGTTAAACTGTTTTAAGAATTGAAACTTTAATTTTATTAAGAATCGATTTTTTTTTTCTTTTGTGTTATCACTTCCTCCGAAGAAGAGTAGCTATGTTAAATTATGTTTAGCTTGTAGCTTTACATGAGGTCACTTAATTTTTTCGACCAAAAATTTTTTTGTTGTTTTGTTTTGGGCGGAGGTGGGTGGAAGATAAATCATATACTTTAAATAATTCTTATAAAGGCATTATGAAGGAATGCCTATTCACTATTGTGTTTTAGTTGTTTGCGTTTTTCTCGGAAACGATGCAAAAACGAGAAAAATGCCAAAGGACTTTCTTTTCTTTCTTTTATCATTCTGCACCGATTCCCGAAGTTTTGCCGTTTATTTTGGGGACACCCTATATATATATATATATATATCTGTGGCTTGGTGCTAAAAGGGCCAATGTCAATTTTTCAATATTTTGTGTTTATATCTACTTCCCTTAAAATACTTGCATAAAACCAAGTATACATGTATATATGTATATATATTTATAGATCTATATGTATATTATCCAAATATATATATAATGTATGTATAAATTTGGTTTTATGTAAGTATTGTAAGGGAAGTAGATATAAACACAAAATATTGAAAAATTGACATTGGCCCTTTCAGCACCAAGCCACAGATATATATATATATATATATATATATATATATATATACAAAATTATACCTATTTTTGAGCCAATTAATAAAAAAAAAAGTCCGACTCGCAACAACTGCGTCATCTTAGCGCAGTTCTGTTCATATCTTTAGTGCCATTACTAAAGGAAAAGTATAAGATAAAATGAAGAGATTTAAGGCGCTTCAACAGGAAACATGGTATCATGGTGACTCCCCCCCCCCCTTCTGAACCTTCGCTCTTGGATACACTATAGACGTGTTTCACATTTTCTCAACTTGTTTTAGTCAAATACTCATTTTACTAGTAAATGCAATTAAAATGGGAAACGACCAGTTAAAACTTTAGGCAAACAAATATAATAAGTCCGACTCGCAGGAACTGCGTCATCTTAGAGCGGTTCCAGTTTTTTTTTTTTTTACGGCACATCTACATGTAGGTCATTAGCGCCGACATCCAGGGTGTAGCGAGGAATTTCACCAGCGAGCCGTGGGATGATAAAATTCCTGCCGGAGGTTGGGAATCGAACCCACCATCTCCCGCTTATGAATCCAAGGCGCTAGCCATTAGACCACGGGAGACCCCGGTTCCTGTTCCTATCCCTATTCTCATTTGAAAAGCATAGAATAGAAACAGATAATATTTTCCTCGGCCTTTGTTCAAAGGGTTTTATGGCTATACCTGGGGTCAGTTCCGCAAGACCCTAGAATCCTCTTCTACCGATACTTCATTTCATACGTTTCAATGAATTGGAAAATATCAAATATTTTCACACATTCCTGTGTTCTTTTACTATAGTAATAATTCTACAGATAAAATGAATTAAAAAATAAAATAAAAAAATCAACAGCATAAAGGCAATTGAAAATATTCAAAAGACGTCATCGAATCTTTTTCTCTTGGCAAGCTATATTTCTAACAATGAATTATTTTTCTTATTTTGCCTAATCTGTTTTATTGTAAAATACATTATCCAACTATAAGCAATTAAAAAATAACAAGGAATAAAAACAGACAAAAAGAACAGTTCGAATAAGCAAAATCAATTACTTTAATGTTTTAAGCACTTATTTCTCCGATTGACATCGCCTAATCAAAACTTTCATCAGAACCTTTTTTGTAGAGCATTTAGTAAGCTTTCTAATGGTATTCTTTCGTTTACCAAATTCTTAACCTTTTTCGAGATATTAAGGAAAATATACAAAGTTACCAAAACTTTTTATGTCTGTTAATAAAATATTTTATTCTAACCCTTCCTTAACTCCAAACGTAACCAAAATTTCAACATATTAGTTTTAATGAAAGTAGAACATGCAGAAAATGTTTCAACTGAATCCCATGATTCTAAGTACCCAAACCAAAAACGGTATTAAAAAAATATTTTTCCAATTTTCTCGAAAACGGTTAAAGCTATCGCCTTGAAAATGGTTTCATTCGTTTTCCTAGCCCAGGAATCATATAAAACGAGTACTTAGAAGCTTATGAACTCAAAAACGTAAGCGTTACGATTTTTTTTGCGCGAATTTCGCCCCAAACGCCATCTTCCAGTAGGCGGATTTTGCTGGTTAACGAACTTGACCTTTCAAATTGGACGAAGGATTTTTGTACCAAATTTCATCAAAATCGGACCATTCGTCTTCTAGCTAGAGAGCGAACAGACAAATATATATATATATATATATATATATATATATATATATATATATATATATACAAATTTGAACCACCGTTATTTTCGGTCTCTAGGGGTTCTGAAACGCGAAATTTTCTAGTCGGCACTTCCGGATTGTTTCATTGTATCAACCCTATAAGCGGGGTTCCTCCCTATGGGGGAGGGAGGAACCGCGCTAAAACCCGCTCAAAAGGGCATAACTAACAATTCTGAATTCCTTATTTCTCCGATTGACATCGTCCCATCGAAAATTTCTTTAGAAACGTGTTTGTAGAGAATTCAGTAAGGTTTCAAATGGTCACCTCCCACTTACCACGATTTCCTAACCGTTTTCGAGATATTTTAGAAAATATACGTAAATCCCAAAACTTTTTATGCCTGTTAATGAAATATTTTATTTCTAGTACTTCCTTAACTCCAAACGGAACGAAAATTTACCTTTCATACATTAGATGAATATCAAACGCCTGGAATAAGTTCCAACTGAATTAATCGTTCTGAATACTGAAAATTAGTTTGGAAAAGTAGGTATTTCAATGTTTCTTTATGTTCTTTGTTTTTATTTTCAAACGGTTACAGATATCGCTTTAAAAATGGTTTCATTTGTTTTTCTATGTTAAAAAACCTATATAACAAGTACCTGCAAGCATATGAACTCGACAACGAAAACGTTACGATTTTTTTTCGGTCCAAGAAGCATCTTCCGGTGGATGGATTCTGCTGGTTAACGAACTTGACCTTTCAAATTAGACGAAAGATTTTTGTACCAATTTTAATCATCGGACCATTTGTCTGGCAGCTAGAGAGCGAACCGACAAATATATATATATATATATATTTGTCGGTTCGCTCTCTAGCTGCCAGACAAATGGTCCGATGATTAAAATTGGTACGAAAATCTTATACCCCCGTATGGCTGCAGATGGACCAACGAAGGACCAGATGCTCAAGACCAGCATGAGCGTATATAAGGGGGGGCTGCAGCCCCCCGAAATTTTGATTTGATCGGTAAAAATTTCATAAAACCCTTAAAAATAAATTAAATGAGATCATTTAGTTCATAAAACTTATTATATTTTGGGTGTAATAGCGTTTAAGTTGGCTAAAACTCTTCCAAGATCTAATAAGTAAGTAATAATTCTACAGATAAAATCAATTAAAAAATAAAATAAAAAAACCAACAGCATAAAGGCAATTGAAAATATTGAAAAGACGTCAACGAATCTTTTTCTCTTGGCAAGCTATATTTCTAACAATGAATTGTTTTTCTTATTTTGCCTAATCTGTTTTATTGTAAAATACATTATCCAACTATAAGCAATTAAAAAATAACAAGGAATAAAAACAGACAAAAAGAACAGTTCGAATAAGCAAAATCAATTACTTTAATGTTTTAAGCACTTATTTCTCCGATTGACATCGCCTAATCAAAACTTTCATCAGAACCTTTTTTGTAGAGCATTTAGTAAGCTTTCTAATGGTATTCTTTCGTTTACCAAATTCTTAACCTTTTTCGAGATATTAAGGAAAATATACAAAGTTACCAAAACTTTTTATGTCTGTTAATAAAATATTTTATTCTAACCCTTCCTTAACTCCAAACGTAACCAAAATTTCAACATATTAGTTTTAATGAAAGTAGAACATGCAGAAAATGTTTCAACTGAATCCCATGATTCTAAGTACCCAAATTAAAAACGGTATTCAAAAACTATTTTTCCAATTTTCTCGAAAACGGTTAAAGCTATCGCCTTGAAAATGGTTTCATTCGTTTTCCTAGCCCAAGAAGCCTATAAAAAGAGTACTTACAAGCTTATGAACTCAAAAACGTAAGCGTTACGATTTTTTCTGCGCGAATTTCGCCCCAAACTCCATCTTCCAGTGGGCGGATTTTGCTGGTTAACGAACTTGACCTTTCATATTGGACGACTGATTTTTGTACCAAATTTCATCAAAATCGGACCATTCGTCTTCGAGCTAGAGAGCGAACAGACAAATATATATATATATATATATATATATATATATATATATATATATATAAATATATACATATATATATATATATATACAAATTTGAACCACCGTTATTTTCGGTCTCTAGGGGTTCTGAAACGCGAAATTTTCTTGTCGGCACTTCCGGATTGTTTCATTGTATCAACCTTATAAGCGGGGTTCCTCCCTATGGGGGAGGGAGGAACCGCGCTAAAAGACAAAAAAAAAAAAAATAGTAAAGGAAAATAAAAAATTATAAGGACGATTTTTAAAAAAGTTTGAACTTATTTTTCATTTTTAAATATCTCAGAATGTTATTAATGTGCGTACTGTCATGTTTAAGCAATTCGTGTAAGTCTACAGTTAAGTCGGGCGTACGGGCGTAGCCTATATTTGTTTGAATTGGATCTATATATTTTTTAATGTACATAAACGACAAAACAAGTGCAGTCCCTGAATAGTATATTTCATTAGGAGTCGTAATAAAACTACAAGTACCGAAAGTGACCTTTGCTGCACTGATTGTCGGCTTTTATTCTCATTTCGCTCAAAACTCAAGATGAAAATCATTTTAAAATTTCCAATGCCCTATAGCAAAGTACTAGAATTTTCAGTCTGGCTCTGAGAAGTGGGGGGCCCGTGATCTGGTCTTGGGCCCGGCTCTGAGATGTGGCGGCCCTGGGTCCACCCGATAAACCTACGTATGTAATGTACTCTATAACATGCAGTAATCTTTTTCGTAAATGGTCACTGTGCATGTGCGAACGCGGACACTTTTGTTTTACACATACAGTCTTTTTTTTCGTCCATGACCACTGCGCATGTGCGAACACCAGCGGACACTTTTTTTTGTGACACATACAGTCTTCTTTTTCGTACATGGCCACTCCACATGGGCGAACGCCAGCGGACACTTTTTTGTAACATTTTTTTCCAGTTTAGCCACCGCTAAAGCATATTTACGCTAAAATTAAAACAAATTCGCATAATTATTTGAACGGCTTGGATAGTGGATGTTTTCCCAAGAAAACGTGCAATCTTCTCTCACTCCACACAACTGGCAATTACAGTTTACGTTTACAGTGAAGTTTACGATTAAAGTCCAAACATGTTCTTGTCTGTAAATAACTTATTATTTTGACGTGAAAAATCCAATGAAACCATTTATGAGGTGACATTTTCAACGGTTCTTATAGAATCTTTGATAAAGCGATCTTATTCGGAGTATTTGGTGCTTAAATAGAGTAATTTCAGCTTAGGATACTGCCAGTTTCTTGTTATGGTGCTTAAGATCTTACTTCTCTTTTCATTTTACAATTTTCACGAAAGGTTAAGACAAAACATTTACTGTTTCTATTCTGAGCTTTCCAAATGACAGCAGGGATAAGAATGGAACGTTCTAAGATGACGCAGTTCCTGTAAGTCGGTCTTTATTACTATTTGGGTTTACCGGGGTTGAAGGTATATTATTTAGTTAGTTCGACATGGTAAATCAAATGAAACATTATTCAATTCGATATCGTTAACCTTTTTTGAGAAAAGTAGATTTTAGAGCAGCTCCTCCCTCCTTCCATAGGGTGGATACCCGCTTATGTAGTTAACCTCATGAAGCAGTCCAGAAGTGCCTACTAGGAAATTTCAGTTTCAGATCACTAAAATAAGGGTGGTTAAAATTTATAGATGTATACTATGTTTCTAAATTAAAGAAAAACAGTAGGAAAAACATAAAATTATAATAAGAAGAAAAGAAGAAGAACACTTTATTAAAAATTTAAAGTGAGGCTGCACAAATTAATAGGGTTGCTAAACCACACAGCTCTAGCTATCAGTCTTCCGATAAATGTTTATATGAATCTATTCGGTTTGTTTTTTAAGGCTAGATGTCCTGTTTCAATTCAAAGATTCGGTTGCTTCTGGAGATTTGGAGGTTGTAATAATGATCATTTTTTACACACTTGATTGTGATGTTTCTTTCATTATTTTCGTTTTTAAACATAAATATGATTAATATAAATAAGTATTTATTAAAAGTAAATACTTTTATTTTTGCCCCATGCCATAAATACTCTTCAAATTTATTTTTGCCCCATGCCCATTTGTATAAAGTAATTGTGAACAAAACATAAGAGTATAAATAGTGATAAACTTTAGCGATAAACGTCAAATTAGATTTTCTTGGAATAAATGTTGTACACTAAATTAGCAGCAGCAACATCTTCTACAGCCAAACCTACACAAAAAAGCATAATTGTTATTAAGAAGAAAACTCAACGTTTCATAATAACTAAATGTCAGAGGTCTGTTACTCTGTAGGAAAGCAATATTTGAAAACGTTCCTATCTCCTAGACTCAGAAAAAAGCCCCTTCTAATATAAAATTTATATATGCCTATGTAATTACCTATCTATCTACTAATATTTATATAAAGGTGAGTTTGTTTGTCTGATAACAAGATAGAAGCTACAATTTTTGTTGTTTCTTTTGGTGCAAAACTTGATACATAGCATTCCCATATCAAATAATTGGATGAGTTCATTAACCAGCAAAACCAGTCTATCTGGAGGACTGAGGTGAAATTATTAGCTTGCATCTAGCGATCGAAATTGTTGTTATATTGTAATGAAATTCATCATATATTGTGTTAACTAAAGGGAATGATGTGTACAAAAATTAACTAAATTGATTTTTCAAGAAACTCACAGGAGTTGCTCCCCACAGGAGTTAACACATTAACTTATATTTGCGACGCTTTGAGCCTGTTAAGGTTCTCCCATTGGCTAATGAGTAATTTTATATCATTCACTCATAACATAATAATCTATATATATAAAAATCAAGTGTCTGTCTGTTTGTTCCTTATACAAATCCACACCGTTTGACCGAACTTGGAACACAGGTAGTTCTTGATCTGGGAAGTCTTGTAGGCTAAGTCAAAAATGTCTATCAGCTGTCTGCCTGTATGTTTGTTCCTTATACAAATCCACACCCTTCGTCCGATTTTGACCAAACTAGGCACACATGTAGGTCTTGATTCGGGAAGAGTCATAGGCTAGGTTAAAATCTATGACTCACAGTTCAGAGGTCATGGGTTTAAAACAGTAAACACAAGTAGTTACAGATTTGCATTATTAGATTTTAATATTATTTATTTGGTTTCTAATTTATTTTTGCTTTTCAAGATGCAGAATGTAGGTGCAGCATGGCACACCGGGTAATAGCTAGTATATAATAAAATAAAGGATATTGTCAACTTAATACAATTATTTATTTGTTGAATGTGTTATTTAATTATGTTTAAAAAATAACCTACCCTCTCCTTTATCGCACATTAAACTTTTATTTATATGTGTTTAATGTGGTATAAAACTTACCCAATGACTGAAAAACAGTGATCTCTGTACCAACAGGTAAGTCATTCTTTTCAAAAATGTGAGCTCCAATTTCACAATTAATTCCTGAAAAAAGAAGAAAAGTAATGATTTTTATTCAAATTATCAAATTGCATAGCAGGGAATAGGAATGGCTCAATACATCTATACATATAATAAAATTCTAACAGAGCACTGTCTGTACATGGAAGATATATGGAAAAAAATACTATTGGGGGCCTTTATCAATGCAATAGTACCCAAAACAAGGATTTTTAGAATTTTTGGCTGTTTGTCTGTTCTCGCTAATCTCAGAAACGGCTTATCCAATTTATTTGCGGTTTTCACTAATATATTGTGGTAAGCTTCATTTAACATTTAGTATTTGTTTCATGTCAACCGGTTCATAAATAAAAAAGTTATGCCTATTTAAAGAATCACGTTTCATGAACTATTTTTAACACAATATGCACTAGAGTTTTTTGTTTTTTCATCATGAAACTTGGTATAAAGTATTCCCCTAGCAACTGACTGAACGAGTCCGTTAACCAGAGAAATTGGTTCTTCTGGAGGGTGGGTTTATTCCGGATCCAAAGTAGTTATTCGCCGATACCGGCCGCAATTATTGTTGTATTGTAACAAAATTCGGCATTCATTGTGAAAATATTAATAGAAAAATTTATTGTAAAAAAAAAAAAAACTAAATTAGTTCATTAGGAGGAGGGGGGGGGGGGGGTTGGACCATCCATAATCTATCCAAAATAAACCAAAAGATATATCTAAAAATGCTGCTCTAAGTCACTATCCACGCGGACGAAGTCGTGGGCACATCTAAACAACTGAGAAAGCTAGCTATCAAAACGTCGGTAAGAAGTTTTGACACGGTCAATCCCCTAAGACCATAATGTTTGTGATGACTTGGACCATGGAAGTCTACAAAAATAAAGCAGAAGTCTGGTAAAACAAAATGCTCTTACTTACAGGATAGAAAACTGTACGTCATTTGAATAAGCAGTAGCCTTCAGGACATTTTAACACCTCTATTTCTGAAAATTGAAGAACCACTGATCACCTCACTGGTTCTTTAGTTCAAACAAAGGTTGTTGGCTATTGGGTACCAGGACGAAGATATACTCTAGGCAAAGAGAAGGTAGACAGGTTGGCAGGGCTAGGCTCGGAAACGGCACCTATGGACCCACTGCCATTTGTCGCATTACCAATGGCCTGATCCAAGAGGGCAATAGTAGCAAGAGCCAAAAAGAAGTTTGGCGAACTGTAGGAATAACAGAAAATAACCCATACAATGTCCTTCATAGGCCTTAAGACACTAGGCAAGATGGAAGCATTTCTGGAAATGGTCAGAAGAGACTTGAGTGGGGTAAACCTATGTATGTTATGAAGATGAGGTCATCACCAGACAAGGATGAGACACCTAAACATGTTAATTTAAGTGTGTAGCATTGGAAAAGTGGTCGTTCCTACATTTTCCCCGATGAAGATGAAATCAGGAGGTCGACGGAAGTCTGGCAGTATCTGACATCCATCAGGCGTTTGAGGTAAACCTAACAAGCTAGAGGACTCACACAATAGGACAATGGTTGATGTGCACCCCGCAGAGGCGGAGGGTAATGAGTCAGGTATAATCTAATCTAGTTCATACCAAAACCCCAAAAGACTAATTAATAGTAATAATAATTTATTATGAACATTACATAATTTATAAATTTTTGTTCACCTATTCCTCTTTCCAGGAGTCCTTTAAGTTCTTTTTTAGCTGATTCACCATGGTCTACGGCTAGAAATGCATTTCTATATATTTCCTCTTCCAATTCGGAGAAATGGTTCATCCAAACGCCCACAGCTAAACCCATATATACAGTTAGTTTTATCTGGCAAGCTATAGCTGCTTAAAAACTACAACAAATAATTTTTGAACTGTATTTTTGCTTTTGCATTAAAATATAATGTTTGAAAAATCACCATTTATATGAACGCCTTTCTTTAATGAATTTCTTCTTAAAAATGGCTCAGGTGAGTAAGTTGTAGTGCAAATAACATCAGCATCAGACACACATGATTCTACAGAATCAAAAACTGTACATTTGAAAGGAAGTGTAGAAGCAAGACGTTCTGCATTTTCTTTAGTCCTACCCCAAATTCGAGTCTAAAAAGTAACAAAAATGTCGTATTAATGATATCCTCATCAATTATCGAAAATATTCCCTGGCCAATAACATTAGACTAATATTGAGAGGACATATTTTAACCTCTGGTGTGTATGAAGTGTCTGACAGACACATGGGAAATTCCAGTAAAGTATGTTGGCAGCAGTAAGCATCAAGAGTCTAGCTGCTCACTGCTGCCAACATACTTCCCTGAACTTTCCCTTGTGCCTGTTAAACACGAGGGATTAATGATGAATTACCTACAATGTTAAAAATATGTTTGCAACCTGTAATGATAAAATGTATACATAACTATAGCAATACCCACAATAACTCAAATAAAAATGTATTTGTTAGTTACATTTGAAAAAATGTGCATCCGAGTGTTGTCAACTCTGTTTGGCATTAGGATTTAGTTATTATGACCAGGGCCGCCACATCTCAGAGCCGGGCCCGGGTCCAGATCACGGGCCCCCACTTCTCACAGCCTGGCCCCCACTTCTCACAGCCTGGCCCCCACTTCTCAGAGCCAGAATGAAAATTCTAGTACTTTGCTATAGGACTTTGGGCATTTTAAAATTATTTTCATCTTGAGTTTTGAGCAAAATGAGAATAAAAGCTGACAATCGGTGCTGCAAAGGTCACCTTCAGTACGTTTTTCCAATTAGCGAGGATCGACCCGGGCCCCCACGGTGCCCGGGCCCGGGACAACTGTACCCGGTTGTCCCCCCCATGTGGCGGCCCTGATTGTGACACAAAATTTCAAAGGAAATCAATAGGAAAAGAGGACAATAATATAAAAGTTTAACTTGTCATTCTGAGGTCTCTCGCTCCCCGCCCCCCAAACACTTGAAACTCCTGGTCTAAAAGTTCTGACCGGATAGCCCGTTCAGATAGGCGTAATAGTTCAATTGTGCATGCATGAACTGAGGGATGGAAACACTGTCAAAACTTATTATGTATCATTTAGAGTTTATCAATACTTAGCCATAAGACTGAAAATAATTCAAACTATAGCCTGCTCAAATAGTGAGTGAGCATTGCCTCGAGAAATAGAGAAAAGGGCAAGGCCTATATTCACAGGAAAATTTCCCTCAGTCATAAGGATTTATATATTTTTTATTTGAATTGATTAATTATTTTGTAATATTTTAATTACTTCTTAATTGTTAAAACAGATTCAGTAAGTAGTAGTTAGATTACTAAGGACCAATTTTATGCATTTTGTAGTAAATTTGAGAGCTAGTTAAAAGAGGCTTAATTATGAACCGGAAAACATTTTTGATTTGGTACATAAATGTGAATTATTATGAAATTATGTATTATTTGATTTAAATATACTATGTACAAATAATGGAATTGAATCTTATCTCATTGAGATCCAAATATGTTTACAAAGCTTTGGCCTCCACGTCCAATAGTACCAGGATTAACATTGTCAAGATGTTTTCATTTTGATAAAAAAAATATTGAAGAATTTGCATAAAATATATAAATTACTTCATCATTTATTTTCTATGAAGCATTTGAATTGTTTCTCCTTTTCTTTGGACATAGAATATATATATATATATATATATATATATATATATATATATATATATATATATATATATATATATACATTTGTTATAAAAAAAACTATTCAGTCTTGCACATAATATCCTCAACTACATTTAATGTCTGGAAACTCCCTTACAAAAAATATATTTCTTTAACCTTAAATTGAATTTTTGCAACATAAAAGTTCTCAACTATTCAGAACAAAGATATCCTCTTCCATTATCTAAAATAATGATTTACAAAAAATATATCCTGGGCAAAAATTTTAAAAGAATTTTTTTTAGAGTACATTACCTACATAGTTAAAAATATATTCATGGACTCAAAATATGTGTAATAATTTAGACGTTACTATAGTAACTCCCGCAATAACTCAATATTCCACCTAATTTACAACAACAAAAATATTGAATACAAACCCGGAAAATAGTATATTAAGAACACCATTAAGTTACATTTTTTGATTTAATTCTTTGATTTAAACTTTTGACTGTGGGACCTAACTGAAATCTTTAAGCACAGTATATGTGCTAATTATAGCAAAACATTCCTTCATTTTTTAGAGAAATCAAGCATACTGAGTGAAATTAGATGAAAATGGTTCAGAAAATATCCTAGAAGAATTGACGATTATAGAAAATCGTAACGCTGAGGACTAGATTCAGTTGCATGATTTATTACCATTATTATTACTATTAAAGTGTGTTATTCCCCCTCCCCCCCTGGTGTGTATGAAGTGCCTGACAGACACGTGGGAAATTTCAGTGAAGTATGTTGGCAGCAGTGAGCATCTAGAGTCTACTGCCAACATACTTCACTGAAATTCCCCTCATGTCTCTCAGAAACTTTATACACACCAGTTGTTAAAAAGATATAGAAGAAATTTTTGCGATAGCTCTAATATTCTTCTTAAACTCTGAGAATAATTCTTTAAAACCCATCAGCCATGGCCACTTTGAATGCACTCGATTCCGGTTTTTTTCTCCTTTATTGGCACTGCAACCACTGGGGTCGGTGGTGGTTGGTGCCTTGGAAGTACCTTGATCAGGAAGAAAAGACCCCGGGGCGGAGGGAGGCGCGACAAGGGGAGAGACAGACGCCCGCAAGGAAGAGGGAGCAGCTTGAGCCGAGGCAAGAGAGGGGGCTCTTTTCTGGACCTCTATGACAATACAGCAGTGTTAAATCCGCAATTAAGATAAGATAGCTAAGCTCCTGGTGGAGATCTGCGTGTAAGTGCCACCATCCAGATCTCCAGAGCTAGCACGACCCCAGCGAGTCTAGAGTCCAGAGTAAATCAGCCCACTCCCCACCAAACACACACACACACTCACACCACTAAAATATGATTATTTTAAGTAGATTACATCGATGATAGATTACCTCGATAGTTAAAAATATGTTTACAAACTGAAATGTTAAAATTTAGACTTAATTATAGTTACATGAGAATTATAAAAAATACTTTGTGTATGATATAATTTGCGAATAAAGATATATATATATATATATATATATATATATATATATATATATATATATATGAGGAAAAAAAACTATAGTTACACCCACAATAATTCAAATAAAAAGTTAGTTGTTAGTAATATTTAAATAAATCTATGTCCAAATAATACCAACTCTTGTGAGAAATAGGATTCAGTTAATATGACATAAAAACTGGATTCTTACTTCTTTGAAATTAAATAGATGATTGAGTGCTAAAGCGTGAGTTTCTGCCTGAACGCCAGATCCCAAAATTGCTAAAACATCTTTTGATCCTTTATGTAAATATTTGGTTGCAACAGCAGATGCAGCAGCCGTCCTCCATCCTGTGATATGAGTCCCTTCCATAATCTAACAAGCAACAAATTTGAAGGCAGAATAAATCTGTTTTTGCCATTGTGACAATTTGAACCTCATTATTATTGTGAGCTTTATGCTGAGATTACACGAGATTAATACTTGTTATAAGTGCTTGTCACCTACATGTAAACAGGTTATTTTTATTATGTAAACAGTTACTGGACAGACCATAATGAATGTACTTGTCCACTACTTGTAAACGAATACGTTTTACTTATTACGTGACTACTTGTCACTAAGCCAACTTAATGAGAGTGACAAGTACAGACGGACTGTACTGAGCACACTTGTCCACCTATGTACTAAAAAAATGATCAAATGTATAGAATTTGAAAGATTTAATACATTTTTATTTTGGGCTATTTCAGTCGCAATTGTATGCTATGGTTCTTTGGGGAAATTCACCTGAGATGAAGGATATTTTTATAGCAATAAGAACAATATGCAATCTGCAGAGAACAGCATCCAGCAAAACATATTTCAAATAACCTAACATTTTGACTATTCCTTCTTTTACATACTAGAAGTTCTGAAATTTGTAAAAAACAATTTACATCTATTAATGTTGAGTGGGATTTGCATCCATATTCGACAAGACAGACAAGAGGTTGTGGGTTCAATTCCCACTAGGGGTGGTGGCTTTTCTTTAGAAAAAAGAAAATGCATCAGCCCTATCCTGGCTAGAAAAGGTTGGTAACCTATAGATAACACGTCCTAAAATTCATAGTTAATAATAAATGGATGTTAAAATTTAAATAAATATTTATAATCATTTTTAATTTAAATGCCCATTTATAATTAACTTAGTATTTTAGGACGGGTTATCTATAGGTTAACACCCTTTTCCAGCTGGGATAGGGCTGATGCCTTTTCTTTTTTCCAAAGAAAAGCCGCCACCCCTAGTGAGAATCGAACCTACGACCCTTGGTACGGAGTGCATACGCCTTAGCACTCACTGCCACTGGACCTCTTATCATTTTTAAGTAATGAATGAAATGTATATATGTATATATATATATATATATATATATATATATATATATATATATATAAAAATAAAGGTGTACTCGTCACTTGTCACAAAGACTTAGTGAGAGAGACAAGCACTAATGAGTAAGTACTAAGCCCGTGTAAGCTTCGCATTATAGCGACATACCACTTTTGGCTTTCCGGTTTCAGAATCGAGTAGCAAAATTGTAGCAAAAGTAGAAGGGATCCCAAGAGTTGTATTACTCGGAAATGATGTTACAAGTTTACAACCCAATGAATTTTCAGTTTTGGAATAAGCAGGCATGGTTAAGAACATACTGAAATTAAGAAAACTAATAAGTCATTTGAATTTTTTTTTTTATTTAGACAAAATATTTTTTTAGACTAGATATGGCAGTATAAGTTAGCTCTGTCTGGACTAGGACAATATAATATAATAAGTTATAAAATTGCGAGTAAAATATAATAGGTGAAAAGAAAATTTAAATTTCACTGATGGGGTGTTGTTTTTGATGAATTAAGACGTTGCGGATACGAAGGGCGAACTCAAGATCCAGTCAATTTTTTTTCCTGCCATCCGAATTTAGACGCTTCAGAGAATCTACAGGTATATTTTTCATGTTGAGTTTGCCCTTCTTCCCCTCTCAAAATACACAGAGAATGAAAAAAAGCTGGCCAGAAACTGCCATAGGATGGAGGATACAAAAGGCAAACTCAACACTCCACTACCAGTCCGCTGGTTGATGATATAAATAAAATGCTCTTATATTTGAAAGTAAAGTTCACACAAATTCCTAATCAATTATTATATAATCTGAGCAATGCCGTCCCACAACGAAAAAATGTTTTGAATATACTCCATTGGAGTTTGCCCTTATGGAAAAATATATTCAAACTCGTTTTCCTGAAAACTACCTTTTGTTGAGTTCGCCCTTCGTACCCGCAATGCCTCAATTTTACACAGATGTACAGATAATTCTGCAACAGATTTCTTCAGACGCATTAGCTCTTCTTTCTCTTGGATTCTGATACTTCTTTAAAACATACTGACAAGAAAATAATATTACCAAATAAGTAAACCTAAAAGACTATTGTGAACAATTTTATAATACAGAAATAGCAACTAATCAAGTCTGTGCAAATTCAGTAACATTTATATAACAAGAAGTGCAATAGTTCATACAATCACAAAAAAATTAAAATTAAATAATATATATTTTTACAAATTCAGCTTGATTAAAATTGCATACAGTTTTCTGGTTTAAATGATCTTTAAGATAAACAGCTTTACAAACTCAAATAATTTAACCTATTCTAAAATATTAAAAAAAGAAACGTATGTATGAATAAATATTATATATAATAATAAAATGTATTAGAAAAAAACGTTTCGACTTGCAGGAACTGCATCATTTTAGCATGTTTTTATAAAATGATTATTCCTTGTGTGATTTTAAGAGGATATAATAAAAATTCTTAATATTTTGCCTTTAATCAAATCAAACAAATACTTCCGAAACTTTAAGCTCTGTTTCTCTGATATCAAAATTTATACCCAGACCTTTTTTTTTTAAGGGAATTTATAATAGCCTGTTCATTTAGATGGAGGGGGAAATGGAGGGAATGGGCAGGGCCTATATTCCCGAGGCAGTAAAAATAGCGGAAAGAATGCCTTGTTATAACCTTAACCCAGTCCACTCACTTGTGGATTCGGCAACATTATATTTTCAATTGTTTTCAGCCTTAGCTTTGGCTACATATTGATAAACATTGAACCTGGCCTCTCAAAGCCTTTCCTGCTCCTAAACGAGGCATAATCAGTTTCTTTAGTGATTCACGTTAAGTGTTTGATCATTAAAAGGCTTTGCAAATGGCGGAACAGAAGGGAGAGTCCTGCAGAGACAGGGAAAAATTCTTGATCAAACGTTTGCTCGTGTGCAATTGAACTTCTGGGCTATACTTTCAAATGGTCCAAGTTCCACAATTTCTCAACCGTTTTCAAAATATTTAATAAAATATAGGAAAAGTCCAAAACTTCTCATATCTGTTGATAAAGCAAATAATATTTTTGTAATACTTTCTCTTGTACAAATGTACCCAAAATTCATAAATCTCTAGTGTGCATAAATGTGGAATACGAAGAAAACTTTTCAAGCCCCATTGTCATTCTTGAGCACCTAAAAACAAAAGTCTAGTTTTTTCAGGAATGTTTAAAGGTGATACAATTTTTTATTGCACAAATTTTGCCAAAAAAGTTCAGGCGGGAAGATTTTGTTGGTCAATGAACTGACTTTACACTTTAGACAAAGTATTTTGGTGCCAAATTATATCATTTTTGTAGATAATAAGAGTGCGAACAGGCAAATATATATGTATATTTGAGACCATTTTTTTATGAACAATGGGTTATAAAACGGCGACTTTTTAGCATTTACAGATTTTGTCATCAGCTTGAAGCCATAAGTGGGTTTTCCTCCCTTCAGGGAAAGGGGAAACATGCTAACAAATAAAGCAATGAAACTAAGTGATTGTGTTATCTAAGAAAGTAACGGTTATTGATAACATAATTAATTGTAGTCACAAACTATTTAGTGTTATTTATTTCTAATGGCCCGTTTTCTTGTAATTGAAGAACATGTTCGACTGGTTCAGGTTTACCATCTGGGCCAATTCGACATGGTTGAATAATACCCTCTCTCTGCAGTTTGTCAATTTTGTTAACTAATTCCATGGCTAAGAATTCTTTTTGCTCTTCGGTCATGTATTTTGTTTCATCAGTTCGTGGTGGAGTCAGACAGCCGACAATGGGGTTGATCATGTGCTTATGTTGGCTGTATTCTTCAGTTTCGCTGTCTTCACTTTCCGAACTTGACTTGGAGCACTGCCCGCCAAGGAGTCCTCGGTTGGCAAAGAGACCGGCAGCGTTGCCGTAACCCGTGTACTTAACCATGCGCCCAACACTTTCCTTACACAATATGAAAAGGAAGTCGGCGACAAAATCTCTAACCGATGTTATTGGGCAGGTCAAAAGCCGACACAACTTGTTCCTTAATGTACTACCGATTTCTGGACGAGTGTACACTTCAGTGAGATTAGGTAGCACTTTCGATCTAATGAACTTCCTGTATTTATGGTCATTTTTTGCCAATTTAGTAAGAACTATAAGCACAGGAGAAAGCTCTTCTTTGGGTCTACCAGGATCTTCCTCAGTTTTTGAAAGAGAAGTGTCAAGAAAATCGATTACAATAGATATAGGTTCCATGCTTGGGCACCTGTCTAAATTCTTTACTGACCATTTGTAGCCAGGGACAATTAGTGTATCCAAATCTTCTTCAGGAATAACAGTAAGAACATTTACAATATCACTCAACAAAACATTTGTTTCAGGTGTGTGACATATGAGAATTAATTCCCTTAAAACTGCGACAAGTGTTTTTAGTTCATTGTTTCCAGAAATCTTTATGTTACAAAATATATTATAAGCAGTTTTAAGTATTCTACACAATAATGTTATACTTTCATTTCCAATACTTATTTTTTTCCGTTTTGAAGTTACTAAATTTTCTTTGGGAATTTTTCCAACTTCTAGACATAAGTCTGTAAAAAATTGCACACCACATTCATGATATAAAATTTGACGGGCTGAAGCAGAAAATAATGTTATAAGAAATAAAAGTTGTACTTCAAACAATTTCCTTTCAAGTGAGTCCTTTGTTTTGAAGTTTATAAGTCTCTTTGCAATAAGAATAGTAGCATCTAAGGAATTCAAAGTTTCACCGACACTAGGTAAATTGAATGTGACATTACACAAACACTTTAAAGCTTCTAAAGCACTATCATTGTTCGATTCACATTCACTTTGTGTAAAAGTAAGTTTTAACAATGTTTTCAACCTGTCATCGCTGATGAAAGATGATAGGTTTGATTTTTCTCTCGTTAAGATGCGAATTGCTTTGAGGCAGATGACTAAATCAGCATTTTCATTCTCCAATTGACGGAATAAGACTTTCCATAATCTTTCTCTCTGCTCAACTCCAAGTTGGGGTGAATTTGAAATTCCCTCATAATCTATAGTAAACTTGATAAGAAAAACCTTAAAGTCCTCCAGAGATAGATTTTCGATACTGCACAGCAATTCATCCATGGTCAAGAGAAGCACATAAATACAGTTCAGAGGACAACATAAAACCGGGCCATAAAAAGTTTATACTACTTCACCATTCAACAAACACAACACTGAAAGCAAGGTAAGGCACCTTTAAGGTTTCATTATCTCACGTCAAAAATGGCTCCTTAACAACTAACTTGATTATATGATAAGAAGCAAATTAAATTGAAAATATTACCCTTTTTCAGGTATATCCATTCTCAACCTGGGTGGTTGAATAACAGTTTCATCTTTTTTTGAGACATCTATTAAAGCTCTTTCCGTGGTTTCTATTAGGCTGCTCCATTCTAGACAATTTTTGACGTTTTCGTCAGAAATATAAGGAATGGACAACATCTTATAGAATTTAAATTGAAAAACTATAAGACGAGTTCTTGTGCAAGTTTTATTTGCCCAGTTATCTCTCTAAGCTCAAATGATTTATTTATCTAAGGAATCTCAGGGGTAACCCTGTATAATCTGTGGAAACCTTAGAGGAGGTATCTTTTTGAAAGGTTTATTTTGATAATATTTATACGTTTTCGAGTCTTTTTGCCATTTGATTTTGCGCTTAACACTTTTGTTTAGGTCCCTCAGCTCTATATTTTGTGACGTTTATTTTTTATAAAATAATGTGCGATTCAAAAATAAATAGTTCGGAACAGACTGTTATTGTTCGGGCAAATCCTACACGAAAGGTTTTTCGTCCTCAGGCAAAAACTTTGAACAAAGTTCCCGATGAAATTTTGAATAACGCTAGTTTGAATGCTGCCATAGGGAAGCTTCCTCAGAATTATAATTTTGAAATTCACAAAACTATTTGGAGAATAAAACATGCAGAAGCGAAGCGCGTCGCTCTTCAAATGCCCGAGGGCCTACTTGTTTTTTCTACAACCATCTGTGATATCATAGAAACTTTTACATCCGCAGAAACAATTATTTTAGGAGATGTGACTTATGGGGCTTGTTGTGTTGACGATTTCACTGCTAAAGCTCTTAGAGTTGATTTGCTTATTCATTATGCTCACAGTTGTCTCATCCCAATTGACCAAATGCCGGATATCAAGGTATTATATGTTTTTGTAGACATTAAAATTGACCCTGTTCATTTCATCGAAACAATCAAACTAAATTTTACCAAAGAGACCCAAATCGCATTTGTCAGCACTATTCAATTCTTAACAACACTTCACGCAGCTGCAGGTGAGCTCAGGAAACTTGGATACGAGATTAAGATACCTCAAAGCAGACCATTGTCGCCAGGAGAGGTATTGGGATGTACTGCACCGATAGTGCAAGCCAGTGCTATTGTTTATCTTGGCGATGGACGTTTTCATTTAGAGGCTGCGATGATTGCGAATCCTAAAATTAAAGCATACAGGTAAAATACCTCATGTTAAAATAAGTCATAATTTGACAAGTAAAATCTAGCTTGTATTATCACAGTGGATTCTAAATACATTTATCCGAGAGCACATTGAGTCAAGCTCTGACTTTTTTAAAATATATATGAAAGCTTTTTTTAAGTGTGCAAGACTATTATTCCAAATGAAACTAGGCTCCTTTGGAACAATTCACTTGCCATACTGTGATAACAAATCTGGTAGCATATTTGGAATGGCACATGAGTATAAATCTGGAGGAAATTCTGGTCTGGCAAGTTAATTTTCTAAAAAATAAATATTTGAAAAATTAGTCACTGCCAGTGAATACCAAAATGTGTATTAAAGTGGTTTTATAAAAATGATGATTATAATCCTCAATTTTAAAAATTTATTAATAACAGGTAATGGCAGTGTTGTCATTGATCAATCAAAAAAAAAAAATAAATAAAAAAAATTCGTGCATTGAATTTCACATGTCGGATACATTTTTAGATATTTTACTCAATTTACCAAATAAAAACGTTTCTCTCTGAAATATAAAACTTCTAAAAAGTTAGTGGGTGGGATTTGTATTTTTAGTTTATCTCAATTAAAAATTAGATTTGCTCATAAGAATGAATTGAATAAACTGAAATGTTTTCTTTAAGCTTTTAAAACTTCCTATTTACATATTTAATTTAGTACTTATTTTTATTAAAAAAATTTATTTAATTACTCTCATTTAATTGGTATTTCTTATAATATTTTATATGAAAGACAGATACGATCCGTACGAGAAAAAATTTACTGAGGAACATTACAATTTTAAAGAAATGTATACTAGAAGAGAACAAGCAATTGAATTGGCTAAGTCTTCAGATTCCTTTGGAATCATTCTTGGAACTCTTGGAAGGCAAGGAAGTCCAAAGGTTTTTAAATTTTTACAGGTAAGCTGACCTTCGAATATGACTTATTAATTATTTATTTAGAGCATTTCTAACAGTTATACATTTTTGAGTTTTTCTTCACAATTCTACATTGTTTGTAAAAAGAAAATGTATTGAAATATAATAATTAAGTTTCATAAATTGATCGCCAACGGCCATAGCCACGTTGAATGCACCAGTTCCCGTAGATCATCGAAGTTAAGCAATGTCGGGCGTAGCCAGTACCTGAATGGGTGACCGGCCACGAGCTGTTGGCATTATAAAAGGGTGGCAACCTGTAGATAGACCGGCATTTATAGCCCAAATGTTGATATGCCGTTAAACACACACACACACACAAAATGTATTTACATACCTAATTATTCAGTAGCTAATACGTTTACTTTAATTTATAGTTGTTTTTTTCACATATTGGGTCTACAAGATTATTATTGCTACGTATTAGTACTTATTATTCATTTTGATGCATATTGCCCAAAACAAAACAAAAACCTCAACTGTACAAATTTGTAACCTTATCTTTTACTATTGATAATTACATATATCATTTTGATAATAAAAATTATAAAATGAGGTGTAGATAGTTAGCTGCCGAGGCGATAAGCAGTTAGAGGAATAGTTGGGATTTGGGTAGGAAAACATCAATACAATTTTTGTGAAAATCTATTTTCTGGGCGTTTCGGCTTCTGTTTGGTAGCCTTCATCAGCTAAAAGACTCCTCTTATAAAAATTAATTTTTAATTTATTTTTTATTGCTTTCAGAGAGAGTTGAAGAAAATGGGGAAGCCTTGGGTGAATCTACTATTATCTGAGATCAACCCTAATATCTTGAATCTTATGAAAATTGGTGCCTGGATTCAAACATCATGCCCTCGACTGTCTATTGATTGGGGCGCCCAGTTCCCAATGCCTTTGTTATCACCTTATGAAGGAGCTGTTGTACTTGGAAGGGAGCGTGCTTCAGCTAAACAGTAATTATTTATTTACTTTTTTCATTTAAACGAAAGAATAAAACAATTTTTTTATAAATCTGTAATTATCATCTTGAGCATAGGAAAGATTTATAACGAGGCCTTGGGGACGGGCTTATCTTTTCCAGCCTCTGAAAAAATATGAAGAAAAACTTACTACATTTCTATTTCACAGAGAATACGATGCAAATATTGTTGCAAAAATAATATTTAATCGTTTAAACAGCATATTTGAAAACCAATATCCTTATTTTGAAAAAGTTTGAAATTATTCTAAGACATCATTATCGTCATACACCAATCTTCTTCTTCTGTTTAAGGAGTAATATTACCTTGTGTGCTCCAGTTTATTAAAAAAAAATATATATATATATATATTTTTCAATTCTTGTCACATCAGGACCTTGGAAGAGAAAGGGCAAGCCTGAAAAATCGATTATTTTTTTTATTATTTTATTTTCTGAGTCAGAAAGATGTAGGTGACTTGATGCTTTGCCTTGTTTCTCTGATTCGCCTTTAGATCTCTTACTAAGAGTTTCAAGTTTTTTCATTTTGTGAAAAATTCAATGTTTAATTTCGAGAGCAAATCCCCGGTCTGAAACTCCCCTCCTAGAATTTTTTATACCCATAAATTACTCGTATAAATTAAAATTAAAACATTGAATTTAAATTGCATATTTTTTTAATTAGGTTTATGAAGCAGCAACCGTAAAGTAAACATTCACATTTGCTATCCTGAATCAATTCTAGAACTTTGACTTTGATTTCCCAACATCCAGATTTTGTGATTCACCCTTTCTCTTCCAAGGTCCTGGTGTGTTTTATAAAGGGTTCTAAAATTGACAAAAAAGAGTTGTTTAAATTCTTCTAAAACAAAATGGCAAAACATTGTCTGAAGCTCCCAATTTTTAATCTAGAACAAAAAACAAAAATCCCCTTTGGAAGAAAATGTCAAAAATTAGACAAAAAGAACCGTTCAAATAAACAAAATCAAAAATTTTCGGGTGTGAAGTCGGGGAGGTCTTCCTCCCTCCCCTAGGCATTTTTTAGTGTTGAAGAAAGCTGCCCAAATCCAGCCAAAACTTCCAATATAGATTTTTGCCTAAAGATTTGACTTTTTTTTCTCCTATCCGAATCCCAACCATCCCTTGACTTCGTATCTTAGATTCTTAGCAGTGCGAGTTTTTATGGAGACAAAGGAAAAGCAACAAACATTTATTTCAACAAATATTTGAAGACAGCTTTTTTTTCACAGTTAAATCGTTTAAATTTACTCGTATTCTTGCTTAACTAATTATATGTTAATTAAAGTTTTTAATTTTAAGGTAATCATTTGGTGATAAAAAGTAACTGGCAGCCTTAATGTAAAAAATATCCTTTTTCTCACTGTTCCCTTTTCCCCATGAAATGCATGATCAATCTGAACAAGTCATGCCTTATATAACAATCATAATTTTATTTATTTGTTTGTTTCAGATATCCTATGGACTTCTATGCTACAGAAAGTCTAGGACCTTGGACTCCAAATAGTAAAGAGTGTTGTGGGGAAGGCTGTTCAAAATGATGGAACTGAGAGTTTCTAGTCAATCATACTAAAATAAACTTATTTTATTTTATGCAATATTAAAAATGATATGCTGATTTTGTAACTCCAAAGTTCACTTCCTAAACATTGCAGTTCTCCATTATAAATAAGAATTGTTTAAATAATATACTTGCTCAATTTCTCATGGAAATCAAATACGATCACATCCAGATTTACTTTGTGGGCATGTAATGTATTGGATTTGGAAAATACTACAGGATTTTACGTTTTCTTTTAAAAAATCCTCTATATAATAATCTGTTTACGTTTACTGGATTATTCATCTGTATGTATGTCAACACTTCCTCATCCTCTTCTAAATGATAATGTTTGTTTACCTCTGTAGCATTTAGCTACTTGGAAAGAATTCAATCTATGTTGTCACATCATGAATTTTGTACATTTTTCTTTAACAAGTTTAAACTCGGCCAAAGTGGAGCCCAGGCGGCTAGAAACATAAACAGTGGCTGCCATAGGTACAGTCTCATGAGATACATCATTGTTTTATTTTATGAAGAGCAGCTTTCTTTTTATGGTTAATCTCCGACCAGTGGATTAATCCTGAATTTTTTTTATATGCCTGTCCTACAAGAACTGAAGGCAAAGATTCATTACTTGAAATGGCATTGACAGGGATTTTGATGAGAGTTGTGCATCACATCTTTCTTTGCCAAGGATTCATGGATGACTTCATAATTAAAAATGAAATTCATCATGAAGATTAGATAGTTAGCCGTCGAGGTGATAAGCAAACAGGGAATAGTTGGGATTCGGCTAAAAAAACCTCAATACGATTTTTGTAAAAAATCTATATTCAGGACGTTTCCCACGACATGGTAAGAAGTTGTGGGATGTAAGTCCCACAACTTCTTACCAAAACACATAAAAACCTCAACCAACCATATCAACCCCTGTGACCTCAATTCCCCTGTACAAAAAGCAAAACTTCATTTTCAGAAAAAATTACTAAATATAGAAATCGCCAATTTAAATTGTGAAATCAAAAATTTAGAAGCATTGTTAGATTCACATTTCAATATTTTAAGGGGGATAGTTGACCAGGACCTTTTTAATGATATATCTAATTTTATTTCTAACATTTCAAATAGCTTAAAATCAAAGTTAAAAATAAATCTTTTCAAAACATTTAATAAAACGCACCAGAATAACGTTCACCACCCCATTGGTGACGAAAACTGGGTTAAAAACGTTTCCTCGGTCAACGTCCCCCCTCAAGTTAACAACATCCTTAGTTTAGGAGAAAAGTTTTCTTTACCTCCTACTCCAGGTAATGTTGTTCCAAAAATCATATCAAACCTGACCATACCTCACGGCCACATTTTAGTATCATTTGATGCCACATCCTTGTTCACTAACATCCCACCAGCCAAAACGCTAGAAATAATTGAAAATCATTGACCCACCGTGTAACTCCATAACCCTTTATCCTTTGATTTGTTTGTTGAAAGCCTTAAACTGTGTGTTAACAGTGGTTTTTTTATGATGGGCAATTCTACAAACAAATCGAAGGTCTAGCCATGGGCAATTGTCTTGCGCCCGATTTATTTTCAATCTTTCTCACCGATCTTCTCAACTCCCTCGTCCCACAGTTCCCCCATGACATCTCATTTATCTGCAAAGACGTAGATGATCTTTTGCTGATGATAAACCCAAACAGACTAAAAGACATGCTTAATTGCTTCAATTCCTACCACCCTAGGCTACAATTCACTGTCGAAACAGAACAGGGCAGCTCCCATACTTGGACACCTTACTAATTAGACAGACTGACGATACTATTATCACAGATTGGTACACCAAACCCACATACTCGGGACGGTTACTTAATTTTCACTCATCCCATCCTTACCATCTCAAAATTAATGTAGCTAGAAATCTCCTTTGCCGAGTCCTCTCCTTATCCCATACATCCTTCCATGATAAAAATATAAATATAGACTTGGATATATTGGCACGCAACCAATTTCCCCCCAACCTCATAAAATCTCTTGTGAAAAAAGTAAAATCCCAACCTTCCAACACTGTTTCTCCCAATTCTTCCCTAACTCCCAGTTCCCAAATGTTCCGATCCCTGCCATTTACACCTGGACTGACTGAAAAACTTATGAAGACGATTAAAAAATCCTATCCATCCCTAAATTTTGGTTTGAAAACCATTAACAAACTAAAAACCCTCTATACCAAACTTAAAGATCCCACCCCTTTTGACCAAACCACCCTTTATGTTTACCAAGTCCCTTGCCAAACCCCTTCCTGTAATGGTGTATACATTGGAGAAACCATAAATGACATTAACTCCCGCCTTACACAACATAAACGAACCATCACTAACAAATAAATAGACAAATCTGCACTTGCTAAACACGCCATTACTCAAAAACACACTTTTAACTTTGATGACACAAAAATTCTTTCTACAGAACAAAACAAAAAAAGACTACAGATCTCTGAATGCGTACACATTAACCTAAATAAAAACAATATAAATTACAAAACAGACAAACAAGGCATTTCTCCTATTTACGCTTTTATAATAAGTTGATTTGTATTTATAGACCTGTCATTTATCTTACTGATAAACCTTTTTTCTGTGTATTAATTTCGGTTTTTTCTTTGTTTCTTGTCGGTTTAGCTGACGAAGGCTACCAAAGAGTAGCCAAAACGTCCTGAATATAGATGTTTTACAAAAATCGTATTGAGGTTTTTTTAGCCGAATCCCAACTATTCCCTGTTTGCTTAAAAATGAAGATTGAGAATCCGAAGTTCGAAAATAGATGTATGGTCAAATAAACTTTTGACTCGTAATTTAATCACTTCCCCATATGTTTCCCAAATACCACTTTTGGTTTTGTTTTTTTTTGGACTCTACTTGTGAATAAATAAGCCTCAACGTATGAGAATCTTCGATCAGTAAGGACATGTCAATACTGGTTAGTAGCCTCCTCAAGTTGAGGCTGCCTATTGTCTATTTACTTACTAACACATTCCTCTAAAGAATCACCAACTATCTGGAAAATATGAAGGGAATTGATGAAAGTTATTTAACACCGGGTGTGTATGAAGTATCTGACAGACACAAGGGAAATTTCATTTAAGTATGTTGGCAGCAGTGACTATCTACATACTTCACTGAAAATTCCCTTTTGCCTGTCAGACACTTTATACACACCAGGGGTTAAGAATGACTATAGAAAGATTTTCTTCTACAACAGTAGTTTAATAGCTTATAGCACTTTCAGTGCATATTTTCCATCATCAGTGCTCTTAGAGCTGACTAGTTCTATAGTCTGTTATAATAGAGAAACATTCCCTCTGTTATAACCTTATTATTGAGAGGTTTTCTCTCTCATCTTTGTTTAATAACCTTCCTATAACCTTCTTTTAACTCCGTTCCTCCCTCCCCCATAGGGAGGAACCCCGCTTATAAGGTTGATCTCATGAAACAATCCGGAAGTGCCGACTATAAAATTTCGCGTTTCAGAACCCCTAGAGACCGAAAATAACGGTGGTTCAAATTTATATATATATATATATATATATATATATATATATATATATATATATATATATATATTCCAGAGGTTGAAACAAAATTCAGTCTTCCCACAAATTTTCTTTATTTTGCACTAGGCCTTTCAACACAAATGTGCCATCATCAGGTGCTAACAACAAATAAAAACATGCATTAATATTGTTTGACTCCTTAATAACAATTAATATTGTTTGACTGTTGTTGGACAGTAATTAGTCTAATTAATAGTTAGAATTTATAAAGCAAACGGTGGAAGTATAGATTGGAACATAATGTTATAATTAATAGTTAGAATATATGAAGCAAACGGTAATAGTAAAAATTATGGAACATAATGTTATACGAAGACAGGTATAGTTGGGATTCGGCTAGGAGAAAAACGCCAGACTTTCAAAAAGAAATCTTTATTTTGGACGTTTCGACTGCAACAATGGCAGCCTTCTTCAGCTAAAAAAATATATACAACTTATAAGTAAAGAAAATGTACAAGTAGTAAGTAAAAGACAGGCAGAAATGAGCGGAGTATATAAATACAATAAATTTTAACCAATCTTATTTTTAAAAACAATGAAAATACCAGTAGTTGGAAAGAAAACAGCATGTAGAAGTTGTTAGTAAAAACAGTACAAAAAAAGTATTTTTATGTAGTGACAAACAAAATCTATTTTATAGGTGAATACTATTTATAACAATTAATATATAGATACATACCACTAGAGAATGCCTAGGGGGGAGGGAGGAAGACCTCGAGGGCAACTTAGGTAACCATGGTTAGAAGTATGAACGATAGCAACAACACCGGGGTCTTTATAGTTATGAAAAAGGGGTGGGGGGGGGGGGCGGTAAAGCGGTGCAGATGAAAGAGATGCAATTGCTGGGTTGTAAAGGCGGTTGTAAAAGGTGTTAAGAGCTTTGGGACACACAAGTAGAGAAATTGTCTGGAGCCTGGGAACAAAGATAAAAAAGGAGGTCAGGACAATTTATGGAAGACGGAGGAGTAAGCAGGGGAGATGTTTTGTTTGTCGGTTTTGTAATTTATGTTATTGGGGTTTAAATTAATGTGGACGCATTCGGAAATCTGTCGCTTTTTGGTGTTTCGTTCAGTGGAAAGTATTTTAGTGTCGTCAAAGTTGAAAGTGTGTTTTTTAGTTATGGCGTGTTTTGCGAGGGCGGATTTGTGGATTTCTTTGTTTTTTATTGTCCGTTTGTGTTGTGTTATGCGGGAGTGAATATAATTTTTGGTTTCACCTATGTATACAGCATTACAGGAGGGGGTTTGGCAGGGTATTTGGTAAACAACGTGGGTGGCGTAGTCATAGGGAAGGGGATCTTTGAGTTTGGTGTACAGTGTAGTAAGTTTGTTAGTGGTTTTCAACCCAAAGTTTAGTGACGGGAGGGCTTTTTTAAAGTCTTTGTGAGTTTTTCCGTCAGTCCTGGTGTCTATGTCAGGGAACGGAATATCTGGAGGGAGGATTCGGGGGAGGTATTGGGGGAGGTGGCATTGAAGGATTGGGATTTTATTTGTTTTATAAGCCGGTTTATGAGGTTGGGGGGGAATTGATTCAGTGTTAATATTTCGGTAGCTCTATTCAGGTTTTCATTGTGGAAGGACTCATGGGATAAGGAGAGGGCGCGGCGAAGAAGGTTTCGTGCTACATTGATTTTCATGTGGTAAGGATGGGAAGAGTGGAAATTGAGTAAACGTCCAGAATAAGTAGGTTTAGTATACCAGTTCGTGATGATAGTGCCGTCAGTCTGTCTGATAAGTAGAACGTCCAGGTAGGGGAGTTGTTTGTCATGTTCAGTCTCCACCGTAACTGAACATGACAAACAACTCCCCTACCTGGACGTTCTACTTATCAGACAGACTCTCCTTATCCCATGAAATCCGCCCTCGCAAAACACGCCATAACTAAAAAACACACTTTCAACTTTGACGACACTAAAATACTTTCCACTGAACGAAACACCAAAAAGCGACAGATTTCCGAATGCGTCCACATTAATTTAAACCCCAATAACATTAATTACAAAACCGACAAACAAAACATCTCCCCTGCTTACTCCTCCGTCTTCCATAAATTGTCCTGACCTCCTTTTTTATCTTTGTTCCCAGGCTCCAGACAATTTCTCTACTTGTGTGTCCCAAAGCTCTTAACACCTTTTACAACCGCCTTTACAACCCAGCAATTGCATCTCTTTCATCTGCACCGCTTTACCGCCCCCCCCACCCCTTTTTCATAACTATAAAGACCCCGGTGTTGTTGCTATCGTTCATACTTCTAACCATGGTTACCTAAGTTGCCCTCGAGGTCTTCCTCCCTCCCCCCTAGGCATTCTCTAGTGGTATGTATCTATATATTAATTGTTATAAATAGTATTCACCTATAAAATAGATTTTGTTTGTCACTACATAAAAATACTTTTTTTTGTACTGTTTTTACTAACAACTTCTACATGCTGTTTTCTTTCCAACTACTGGTATTTTCATTGTTTTTAAAAATAAGATTGGTTAAAATTTATTGTATTTATATACTCCGCTCATTTCTGCCTGTCTTTTACTTACTACTTGTACATTTTCTTTACTTATAAGTTGTATATATTTTTTTAGCTGAAGAAGGCTGCCATTGTTGCAGTCGAAACGTCCAAAATAAAGATTTCTTTTTGAAAGTCTGACGTTTTTCTCCTAGCCGAATCCCAACTATACCTGTCTTCGTATCTCTACAGCGGCTAACTATCTCCATCTACATAATGTTATAGATTACAGTTTTTTAGTAAATAATTACAAATTCATAAAATAAGGTGTCTAAATGCAGTTCTAAAACTGCATTAAGACACCTTAGTTTGTCCCTGATGGTCCGATTTTGATGAAATTTGGTACAAAAATCCGTCGTCCAATTTGAAAGGTCAAGTTCGTTAACCAGCAAAATCCGCCCACTGGAAGATGGCGTTTGGGGCGAAATTCGCGCAAAAAATCGTAACGCTTACGTTTTTGAGTTCATATGCTTGTGTTATAGGCTATTTGGGCTAGTAAAGCGAATGAAACCATTTTTAAGGCGATAGCTTTAACCGTTTCTGAGAAAATTGGAAAAAAAGTTGTTAAATCAAGTTTTTGGTTTGGTTACTTAGAATCATGGGATTCAGTTGAAACATTTTTTGCATGTTTGAATTTCATCGAAACTAACTTGTTAAACTTTTGGTTACGTTTGGAGTTAAGGAAGGATTAGAATAAAATATTTTATTAGGAGACATGAAAAGTTTTGGGAGCTTCGCATATTTTCCTTAATATCTCGAAAACAGTTGGGAAATCGCCATACCATTCCAACGGTTTGGAAAACCTAAGAATCCGGTTCCTAGTAATAACTGTTTCTATTCTAAGTATACAAAATGACACTAGGGGTATGAATGGAACCGCGCTAAGATGATGCAGTTCCTGCGAGTCGGACTTCCCCGAGCCACCAGCCACGCTGCAGGGACCTCTATAAAAAAAAAAAAAAAAAAAAAAAAAAAAAAAAAACCTGAATCTAGGCGCTCACAACCTTGACGTTAAGTGCCTTAAAAAAAAATCACGTTCAATAACTTTCATAATATCATCTTAATACGAATAAATTCATAATTTATTTGCGAAGTTTATTGTGAATAAATTTGTATTCACAAATTATAATGTGAATAAATTTGTATTCATATATTTTAATAGAGGGTTCAATAGAGTTTCAATATAACCTTGAGCGAGCAAAAACGCGTAGCACTTATGTTAATAGCATTATTGCTATGCGTTTCCGCTCGCTACGCTCGGTCAAGGTTATATCGAAACTCTAGCCAATCAAACTCGTTGATAATATAGATCGTGGATAGTGGACTGACATGCAATTTGACAGTGCTTTGTTTGTTTCGGTAAAATAAACAACAAATTAGGGGAAAAAAAAAACAACTAACTAGGAAATCGCCTAACAACAAACAAAGAAACACCAATCGCGTAAAAAAAACCAATGTACAAATGAATTGCGTTCTAAATAGAAAGGGAACAAGACGGTTACTATACCCACAATAGCCAATAGAATTGCTCATAGGAATAGACCAATAGAAAAGCGTTATCCATGATGCAGATCTCTGAACGAGACCCACATCTTTAACCTGCGTTGAAGCTAATACGTAAGTACCGCAATCAGCTCTATCCTAGGTAGAAAACAGTGATAACCTGTAGATAACCCTTTCCGAAAACCTATATTTTATATTTAAGTGGACGTTGAAATTTACATAAATAAATAATCGTATTACTTATTTTTCAATTAGTTTCGATTGCAATCGTTTTCAAGTTATACACAATAATTGAGTTGTCGTGGTCATCTGAAGGTTAGCAGGTTTGATTAAAAGTTAGCTCTATCTTAAAAATACATCTGTGCTGGACGATGTCTGAAAGAAATGAATTTGAACATTCGATATCCGCAATTCGTGATTATTTTGCGGACTTTTCAAATCTTGGTAAGAGACATAGTGCCAAGCAAGCGGTGGCAAAGTTGAGAGCTATCTATAAGGGGCGGAAAGAAGAAAATCAATATCTAACAAAATTGCTTGGTGGATTCTATGATAATGGTAAGGTTAGTTATAAGCATATGATAGAAAGTGATGCGTTTAGGATAGCTTACAATAGCACCATTAACCACTGCCTTTGCAGCTACCATATGCCGCCTCGGCAACAACCACGTGCATCTGACTCCATCTTGCTACTGCGCTTGTTTTCGCTAACTTAGACTCACACATCTACAGCTGAAATACATATCTGGACGCTCCATGCCTACGATTGTAATTCGATTCCCGCTGGGAGTGTTGGCTTTTCCTTAAAAAACAAAAAAAAAAGTACAGCTCGCAGGAACTATGTTTTCGTTCTTATTCTAACTGTCATTAAGAAAGCTTGGAGTCGAAACGGTTACCTGGAAGCCTATAACCGCATAACTTTAATCGCGAGATGTTTTCTAATATTACCTCTTAAATCATGCAAGATATTTTTGTAGTAGATTTGAGCAATATCGGATCATTTTTGGAGTAGCTAGGGAGTAGATGAATAAATACATATATATAAATTTGAACCAACCTCATTTTCCTTATCTAAGGATTCTAATACCTTTTGATCAGCACATTCGAATTCCGCCATGAGGTGGGCGTCATAAGATGGTTTCCTCCTTGTGGAGGAAGCTAGAGAACGCACTAAGAAGGGCTTGTTGAACAGCTCTGAACTCAATTTTACAATTTACAATTTTTTAGAAAAATTAATTTGCTAGAATTGAAGTAAAACCCAGATCCGTCCGTTTTAGGCTGTAGCGCATTGCCAGTAACGTTACTTTAAATGCGAGTTTACTCCGTAGATGGAACCGTAGATGGAATAGTGTCATATTAATCTTTAAATTTTTGCGCCCAATTAGGCATCTGAACGATTTTTTTACAGGTTACCACCCTTTTCCTGCCAGGGTAGGGCTGTTGCCTTGTCTTTTTTCGAAAAAAAACCACCACCCCTTGTGAGAATCGAGCCCAAAGACCTTAGGCACGGAGTCACTCACGGCCACCGGGTCTCCTCATATATATCTGAAGCCAGACAATGTTACTATCACTTCAGGCTCAGGATATACACTTCAGTTAGGATCCTGATTTATTATTTATTGAAAAGTTATTAAGACATTTTTACAGATTTGAAAATTACGTCACTTATGGCCTACATCGTTCTCGTTGCAGTGGAGTAATAAGTTCTAAACGTTGGCTAATTTTTCAGATAGTAAAAACATGTTAGAAGAAACTATTGATTCAGAGTCGGTGGGAGAAAAATCATCAATGAAAGAGGAGCTTGATCCAATGCTGAAGGTCCGATTCCTGTTGAAGAAGTGTAAAGAGCTCTATAAAGCCATTCAAGAATATGACACTCCGGTAACATTTCATTCATAAACAACAATATTATCTTATAGGATTTTGTTTTAGCCCTTTTCTTCCGTGGGGGCGAAACTCCAAACGTCAACCCAATAACGAAATCCACAGGTGCCGATGAGCTATCTCCACGTTTCAGAACTCTTAAGCCAAGAATATGTCTGTGGTTGAAATTCAAGAGCGGACTATATTTTTATTTGTACACTTTAACTAATTATGTCTTTAACCATCGAGACAGTCAATAAAATTTTCTGTTTGCTTATATGTTGTTTTGCATCCATCAACGCCTTTCACAACAGCTAATTATATATATATATATATATATATATATATATATATATATATATATATATATATTACGGTGCACCTACAGCCAGGCCATTAGTGCCGGACCACTTACTGATAGACGTCCTTCTTAAACATCAGTGGTGGGAGCAGGGCTTTCCTTCGGCGAGCCCGTAGATGAATCAACTCATCCTGCTGCTGCGCGGGACATGAACCCGCATTACGTGGATTACGTGTAGACCATATATAAATAAATATTTATTCGCTCTCGTTCCCATCTAATTGTGGTGAGTTTAGCTTAGTCCATACCTCAGCCGTCTATCTGAAAGTTGGATTCATTCATTTTGTCAATGTGAACCTAAGGCACCACCACTTGTAGTGGAAAGCCGTATTTAAATCGTGACCTATAAGTTTTCTAAGGTTGACTATTAAAAATTAAAGTATTCTGTGCCTTGCGTTCAAGTCTAACCTTATATCAGCACATTCACTTGAAAGCTCTGATTATGTTGGATTTCTTCTCGTTTCAGAGTGAAAATCTAATAGAAAGAGTAAACATGGCGAAGAATGAAGTAGCAAAAGCTTTTAGGCCCTATCAGGATAGAGCGAGAAGACTATTCCAAGATGGAGTGATAGAAGACATTTCTACCATGTTGATGAAACTAACGGAGAAACCTTCACAATTAGAAATCAAAGATCCTAAATACGCCTTGGTATGTTTCTGTGATTTTCTTAAGCAGGCCATTCACGCTCTGATTTACAGTACGAATTAATAGGACTACAGGTTGGATAGCCGATTCCACTCAAGGTCCGACTTGCTATCCAACTTTAGTAAGTTTTCACGACTCTGTTCGTCGCTCATGAGCCAAACAATGTATTGAGTACAGACCAAAGTTGGCCGAAGGACAAACGCTGCCATGTTGGACGACTTTGATCCGACTCATGCTCCAAATCCGTTGCCAGTTGGATGTCGAACCTTCGAGACGTCCCTCTGTATGCTCACTAGACTTCCAACCAGCTCATTCACGATCCGATATAGGATCCAACTTCGGAAGTTGGACCACAAGTCGGACTACAAAGCGGAACGTGAATGGCCTGCTTAAGAACCTAACTATATTTTGTCAATGAATATCGGAGGAATGTTATTCTGCCGAACAAGAAATACTGATATACTATTTAGAACGACGAAATGATATAGATTTGTATTTTCAGGTCCATTATGTTCTGAAGAAAGATATTCTACGCCAAAAAGAAAAAGAAGGAATTCAGAATAAACCTTCTTCCGAAGACAAAACACCAGATTCATTTGAAAATGTACCCCAGAAAAAGTTCGGTCCTTATTTTACTGAATATCCAGTCGAACCTGTTCACGATCGGTGTGCGATAACAGACACTGATGGCGAAAAGGAAAACTATTTCTACCAGGAGATGATGGACGAAGAAAACCCTCCAAGAAGCGTTCTTTCAGGCCTTTTCGGCACTTATCCGACGGCAGTTGCTGATAAGACTATGCATCTGATAACGCGAAAAAGTGTCATACCGCTTCGGGGTTCTGCGACCAACTTGGCGAACAAATTGAGCATGGGCGAAACAGATTTGGACTTAGATTTGAACTATTACGACTGGACGGAATCTCTAAAATCGCAGGAGGAAATGTTAAAGAAAATTTGCGCAGAAAGTGATCTAGAAAAAAAAACCTCCAAGGGTTTTGCTACCCGACTTAAAGGACGAAGGTTTCCAGATTTAAATCCGTGTAGATTGAGTGCTACCAAATTCAAATCGGGAAAAATAATATCCTCCCCGATCATCAGGAAATTTAACATCGTCGGAAAGGCTCCCAAATTTTACAGCAGAACACCTTCGTACTATACAACATCAAAAATATTGCAAAACACAAAAATGGACCCTACAGCTAAAGCTACATTACGACAACAAATCGAGAAGTCTAAAGATCCAAACAGGTCTGTTGCCATTGATATTTCCCAGAAACAGTTAAGCACTCAGGAAGTTTTAGTGAAAAATTACATGGCAAATTTAAAGCGGTCCCGAATTGAAAAAATGGAACGTCTACAACATTTGGATGGACAAGAGTATAGTGAAGGCTTTCAGAAAGGGTTGGGAGGCAGCGCAAAAATAACAATTCCCTTTCTGAATAGCGACATTTTACAAGAAAGGTTGGTCCTCAGTGAGCAACTTATGCTCAAATCTGATGCAAGCCCTTTGCTTAGAAAAAGTGATAAACATCATTCAATATAATATCTTTACACTTTTGTGTTTTTCTTTTTTCTTTTACTAAATACCTCAAACACACAGAGTGGTACAACTGTTGTTATCAGTGCCTACTGATAACAACAGCCTTGATTTTTACTTTTGATCGGCATATTAGAATTTGAGAGAGGGACAGACGAGGGGGGGGGGGGTAGAGGAAGAGAGAAAGAGAAAGAGAAGCTGATGGTGGCGGGAAGAGCGATGAAGGGGTTGAGGGAAGATGAGAGGTAAATACAAGAACTCATGGCCATGTTTTTTCTCCAGCAGATAGGTTTGCGAATATGGATTTAAATGTCTGGGACTTAGAAAAAACTACCAAGGGGTGAATGAGGCGAGCAAAGATCTGCTTATTAAAGGAAAAGGCATAATACTACCTTAGAGTGATAAGGCTTCATCAAAAAGAAGTGTCATTACAGAATATGACCCACTGACAATACATCTATACTGAATTACGGTAACAGAACACTTTAGTTATCGGTGGTGCCTTGAAGAATAGTTACAAATTGTCATATGATATTTTTTTCACCAAGAAAAATCTCAGGTCAAACTTTTAAAAAGACCTTCTCATTTCGATCTTCACCTCAGCACACTCAAATCAATATATTTTTTTAAAGAAATATGATGATAACAAGTGCCACGAATTAGTAAACCCGCAAGTACAAGTGTGAATAGGATTGGATTATGTTTACTAAGCGTCAAGCTCCCCAGCACCATTCTGCTACGCAGTTGTCCGTTGTCATATCCTATAAACAGCCAACGAAGTGCTTAGTGTGAAGTTAGTTACTGAACGGAACGTACTGAAAGCACGTTTGAAGGAGTTCTTCTCACTAGTCACTAAGCCAACTTAATGACAGTGACAAATACTGAAGGAACTTGTTCACCAACGTGTGGAGGAGTACTTGTCACTCGTCACTAAGCAAATTTAATGAGAGTAACTAGTACTGAAGGACCGTACTGAAGGAACTTGTTCACCAACGTGTGAAGGAGTACTTGTCACTTTTCACTAAGCCAATTTATGAGAGTGACTAGTACTGAAGGACCGTACTGTAGGAACTTGTTCACCGACGTGTGAAGGAGTACTTGTCACTCGTCACTAAGCAAATTTAATGAGAGTAACTAGTACTGAAGGACCGTGCTGAAGGAACTTGTTCACCAACGTGTGAAGGAGTACTTGTCACTTGTCACTAAGCCAATTTATGAGAGTGACTAGTACTGAAGGAACTTGTTCACCGACTTGTGAAGGAGTACTTCTCAGTTGTACCTACTAAGAAGGGCAAGCACTAATGACAAGTACTAATCAAACTTAGTGTCGACTAGGCATCAGATGTGGTTTACTCCGTAGGAGTTTGCTTATTGCCAAAGGATCTCCTTCAATAAAACTACCATCTGATAGATTCGTTTCGTCCAATGATGCACCGAGTGGCACTATGAGTCAACATTAGGAGAATAGGATATGGTGGGGCATTGTAGGGGCACTATGAGTCAAATTGGAGGGGTAGGAAGTGGAGGGGGCATTGAAGGGGTGCCCCTCATCTCTCCCCTCCCCATCCACAACGATCTCATTCGCAATCCAACAACCGTCGACGCAACACCAAGATGCAGCTCCACCTCAGCCTTGTCTTCATCGCCTGTCTCGCAGCATCAGTTGCAGGTAACTTATTTACTCCTTCCTTATTTTAGGATTAAACATTTTATATGAATTGAAAACATATTGCTGAGACAGAAGATCAATAAAATGAATAAATTTATTAAAACTTTTCTACATGTTTCGCATCATTAGATGCCTCTTCAGGACCCCAAAAATAAATATGAACTATGATTAGGCCCAGCATATAAACTTCATTATATTAGGCTGTATGTATCTTCGGGCTCTTTCAGTGCCATTTAAAGATGCGGCAAACATGTATTTAAAAAAAAAAAAAAATACATAAACTGTTCGCACACAACACACAGAACAATGCCCGAAATATTTAAAATAAACGTCTCATATAGTTGGCCCACAATGTTACAACATTTCAAGTAATACTACTGTGACAAACTAGGCAAATGCAATGTATCATTTGCATGGCAAACAAGCATCTTCCGGTGCCACTTCAGGAACATAAAGCCTTATTTTTAAGCGTTTTAAGAGGCAACTAAAGTAAAGAAACATGTAGGGCAGTTTTAATAATTCCATGAACTTGTTAATTTTAATTTCGTTTTATTGACCTTCCGCCAATATAAGAAACGTTGATATATTGGGTCACTATAAATATTGATATTGAATATTTTTTTCTCTTTAATATATTAACACATATGTGTATAAACACAAAGCATATCTTCGTCTTGGCGTTAAAAGTCACAAGGTGCGATTTTAGACCAATCAGTGAAAAATTGCTTTGGAGTATTAATAATGTTATTATAATAGCTCAAAAATATTTTATAAAGAAATATTACGTCATTTAGTGCATTCGTGGTCGATATATTTACGTCTAAAATTTCCCTAAATGGCACTTTAAGAGAATTTATGAATGTGCAAATTCTTGGCGCTTTTCTCTTGCTACCACTCAGGAAACCACAAAACAAGTTGTTAAAATATTATTAAAAACAACAATTACTTGATTATCTACCTCAAATATGTTTTCTTTTCAACCATGGGCGTATATAGAACATATCTTCAGGGGGAGGGGGGAGAATTTTGGGGAGGGGCTGAGAGCATTTGGGGGGTATGGAATACTATCAATTTAGACCTAAGTGATCTTATTTTATTTATTTTTAAGGCTTTTATGAGACAATTTTACTGATTTCGGGGGAGGGGCTGGAGCCCTCTCAGCCCCCCCCCTAATATACGCCCATGTATTCTGCTGTCCTTTAGGGAGCATATTAGGTGTTCATTTGCTTCGAAGAGTTTCCTCGGTCGGTTAAATATGATGGGTCGCTTTAATTTGTTCCAACGTTTTACATGAAATAATTTCATGTTCTAGTGTTAATGTTATTATAACATTTACTTATCTAGATAACTATAATATAATTATTAGATTAGTAAAATGATAACATATACGAAAACACACAACGAAATATTTCAAGAAATGTATGACCTACAAAATTACAACATCTACATGAGTAATACTATTATAACTTCCCGTACTCAAGGGCATCCTATGAGTCACTAATGCCTAACTAACAGCGGAAAAATCTACAGAAGACATAGAACGAACATGGACACATACTTACAAAATTATTGATAAAACACTTGATAAAAAAACTGAAATAAATACAAATTGAGTTTGAGTCCGGCCATCCAGCAACACCAGGCGTGAAGAAAGAATAGGTACTGGACTTCGAATTGGACACTCGTTAATTGAGGTTAGATGATGAATATATTTCTTTCGATTTTTTCCTAATGTAAATATAATTTATTTAAATTTTAATGTACAGGTTACTACTCTTTTCTTGCCAGGATAGGGCTAATAAATTTTGTTATCAAAGAAAAGCGACTACCCCTATTGGAAATCGAACGCAAGGCCTTAAGCAGGGATTACTCACGTAATGACACTAGAAAAGTGTCATTACTTAAGCCGGCTACACGCGGTCAGGCAGGCCTGTCAGTTAGCCTGAACAGTCCGCCTGAAAGCCAGTCGCCTAAACGTGTATATATTCCGGCCGGTCTGTCAGTTAAGGCTGTTCAGGCTGCCGAAATATATATACATTCAGGCGACCGGCTTTCAGGCGGACTGTTCAGGTCTGCCTGAATCGTGTGTAGCCTGCTTTATGCCATAACACTTACGGACATTGGGCCTCCGATAAACATATAAATGTGCTGTTATGTGCGTCAAGCAGCGAGGGAGGTGAGTTGGAGTTGAGAGAGTATGTGATCGTTTATTCGTATGTTCATAAAAATGGTACACTTGCCAATATGTGTGATAGTTACGTTGTGGTTATAGTTATTTGGAAAATATTTTTAGGACTTGTAGTGTCTAAGGTTGCCCATACTCGGTCACCTTGTATGAGACATCCTTGAGGCCGGAGTTGAGCTGTACAGTCCATCGAAGTAGAATTAAAAAAACAATAGATTAAATGTACAGTCAAATGTCCAATGCCAAGGACTGTGCAGGCCTGACGTGTGTGGACAAGAGGATATTTGTTATACATACAGTGGGTCTACTATAACTGGACCTTGAGGTTTATTAGCTTATCGTGTATTATAACCTGAACAATTGGTGGACGAGACTTTGGGATAAAACTGCTCATGAGAAATGCAGATCTTGGAGTACATTCACAAACAAGTCTAAACACCGCCGGAAAGACCTTCAAACTATTATAACCTAGAACTGATTGATTTTTAACTGTTGCTCATCCTATGAAAAATGCTCCTCATAAAGATCAGGAGTATTAATGATATTTAAATCAATAAATGTAAGCTTGCAGCGCGTGAGATTCGAATGAATTCTTCAAAATACAATAGGGCGAAAATTTGTTCCGCTGAAGACTTCCGAAGAAACGATTCCAAGAAGTAGGAACTAAGGAACCATAGTATGATTCCATATCAGGTCATTAGACGAGAAAGGGCGAATCTGAAAAATCGATTTTTTATAATTATATTTTCTGAGTCAGAAAGATGTAAGTAACACTACTCTTCACCTTGTTTCTCTGGTTCGCCTTTAGTTCTCTCACAGTTTCAAGTTAATGTGAAGCACCGTCAACAATGAAAAATTCAATCTCCGATTTCAAGGGCAAATCCCATGTCCGAAACTTCCCTCCCTCGTTACCCATAAATAACTCGTATAAATTAAAATTAAAACATTGAATTTTAATTGGATACTTTTTCAAACAGATTTATGAATCAGCATTCCATAGAATAAACATTCGTCCTTGCTATCCTAAAGCACTTTGTGAATTTTGACTTTACCAACATCCGGATTTCGAGATTCGCCCTTTCCCCTCCAAGGTCCTGATATAATGCTTATATTGGATGTGATTCCAGATATATGCACAAAATATTTTTCAATGTTACTTTGTGCTTTTGTAATCAGCATTAAATTTTCCTTAAGCAATTTGAATGTTCACAAGTGTCATTTTCAAACCGCAATAACTGCTCAAAATGTTGATATTAATAAAAAATCAGACCATTATTCAGGCCGGAAAAGCGCGAACAGACAAATATATATATATATATATATACAAATTTGAACCATCGTTATTTTCGGTCTCGAGGGGTTCTGAAACGCAAAATTTTCTAGTCGACACTTCCGGATTGTTTCATGAGATCAACATTATAAGCGGGGTTCCTCCCTATAAAGGGAGGGAGGAACCGCGCTAAAAGTCTACTTAGCGACAACTTTTTCGAGAATCACTACTCTTCTTCTTTCCATATGTATACTCAGAACTGAGATTATCTCTAAATTTCATAATGTAATTGGATATTTAGGGTACAACAACTGATAAATAAAACTATAACATCATTTTTATTTTTTGATATATATATATATATATATATATATATATATGTTTGTGTGTAAGCTTTTTTATTTAAATTCAAATATATTTTTTCCATTAACGAACTGCTGTCGAGGTTTTTCTCGTTTGTATTCATTCTAGAACTGCTGATGACAGTTTTCCCGATTGTTCGTGACCCGCATTTTCGTTAGTCCTTCCGATGAGGTAAATAGTTTCTTGTAGTTTTGCTATCTCGGAAAGCATGCTACCGCCTAGACCTTCGTGGTGTCTCTCTATATCCTCCTAGCAATCCCACCTCCCGTGATCTCCAAAGCCCTTCAACTCCAAACCCCAAACTCCCTCCGGCTTTGAATATAGTTCTGCTAGGGAAACTGAGGAGAATTCTGCATTTCAGATATTATTGTATATCATACCTACTATTGATTTGCCATCTAATAGTTTGGCAGTATAAACTACCTGACGTCAAGTCAATATATATACAGGGTGGTCCCGAAGGAAATCGCCATACTTGAGGGGTGTGTACGCCAGCTAAAGTGTAGTTGAATGCCACCGAGGAGAACTTTTCATTTGCATTATTTCCCTAGATATAGGCGTTTCCGTGTTTTTTTGTCTAAATGCTACTTTTTGGGCATTTTTGTGCTATTTGTCGTTCACGCCATAGGGAAAATTTAATTCTGACGAAATTTTCAAATTCTTCATCAAATTTCCAATAACGTCTCATATACCTTGTGCAAAAATTTCTCAACCCAAATTCACGGCAGCCACCCAAACAAATAACTTATCACGAAATAAAGGATTTTTATTTTTAATGTTCCACTGTAAGGTAGATGGGACTCTCAGAAAAGTTGCATTATTTTGTTACGCTAATTTGTTAGTAAGTGTTGAAGGCCGAAAAAGTATGTTTTTCATGGGTAAAATGTGGTCAATTAAAACAAAAGAATTAATAAGCAAAACATTTTGGCTTTCATTGATTAAGCCAAAATGTTTGATAAGTTATTTGTTTGGGTGGCTGCTCTGAATTTGGTTTGAGCCATTTTTGCACAAGGTACATGAAGTCTTATTGGAAATTTAATGCAAAATTTTAAAATGTCATCAGAATTCAATTTTCCCTATGACGTGAACGCAAAATAGCACAAAAATAGTCAAAAAGTATCGTTTAGAGAAAAAACACGGGAACGCCTTTATCAAGGGAAATAATGCAAATAAGAATTTCTCCTTGGTGGCGTTTAAATACACTTTATTCGGCGAACACACCTCACAAGTATGGCGATTTCCTTTGGGACCACCTAGTTTATACAGGGTGATTCAGGTCTAAGTAGCCAAATTCTAGCAGGATATTTTAGACATAATATTCAACAAAAAAGATCAACTGAAGTATGGTCCGATCCCGAAGAAAAAGGCAGTTATGTCCAATTTTCTCTTTTTTAACGTGGACACATTTTTTATTAAATAAGAATGAATTGCTCAAAAACTGTTCAATATAATTAAATTCTAATTATGCCATTGCCAGAGACAAAATGTCCTTTAAGAAAACAGTGATTTAATTCACAAAATTCACTTGCACTTCCGTTTTTCTCAACGATTCAGGTGTTTCTCAGGATTTTTTTTTCCTCAGCCCCCTAACGGACTACAGATTCACTACTTAGCATTAAATCACTGGAAATGAAGTGCAAGTTTTAAATTATCAGCAGACTTATAATGACAGTAGAATACATTATTTGGTTTTTAATGATCAACAGACTTATAATGACTGTAGAATACATTATTTATTCAGAGCGGTTGAATACTGAATTATTGAGGGATTGCGTTCCGTTGTGAGGAAAGTTGAGGCGCGGTCTTAAAGCAAATGTTTAACCTTCTGTTCTCTCCGCTTAAGGTGTTTTTTTAGTAAAGTAAACATCCTTTGTCTATGCGGGGTTTATTGAAAGTGTGTCAACTTTTCGTTAAAATTGATTTTCTAGGGGCAATATCGTTCAGTGTCTTTACATACCCAAATCCTACAAGAAATTCCCTTTCCTCAAGGAAGGAAAAATTTCCCTCGGTAGTTTGTGAGCAGTTTTCCAATCTGTCTGGCCATTTACAAATCCCAATAAACAGTAAATAATAATACTACCTCATTGCATTTGAAATATTTACATTTAACTTCATATTCCAATCAATTTAAAAAAAAAAAAAAAAAAAAAAAAAATCCGTCCTTTAACAGGCCACGAAGGCCCTGAGGGGCAGATAATATAGAGGTATCTGATTCATGTCCATTAGACACACTGGGGAGATAGTGTGGTCAGTACTATGCTCCGGCCGCCTGATTTTCCCCTTTGCTGCTTTGACTGCTTGGGTCATTAACACCAATGTACCCATTAATAAATTAATTAAAGGCTGGGCTTGCCTAGGGACGGTGAGGGAGGCCGAATCCAACCCATGAACGAAGACACTAGAAGATAAAAATGTTTAGTGCTTCCTCGGGATTTGAACTCAGGTCCTCCAGCATATATTACTCCCATTTTTGTCATAATGACAGAAGAAAGTGGGTATACCGTTGCAAAGCTAACACTTTGAGGCAGTTTTTCACGTAGAGTGCACATCAAAATTCCAATTTTTTTCAGGCAAAAAAGCGATCGAAAACGACCAAATTTCGGAAACTTTTGACTCTCTTATCTTTAGATTGATTTTTCTCCTATTAAATTTACTCCAATGTTTTTTTAATTGTATTAGGAAGCTTGCATATTTAATCTACTTTCCAACGGTATGCTCAAATTTGATGTTAATTGAATAATTAGGGTTGTTGTAGCAATTGTAATGGAAAAAAGTAGAAGCCACAAAAAAAAAAAAAAAAAAAAAAAAAAAAAAAAATCAAAGCCACATACTTGGAGGTTGGAAACCCACCAAAATTGAAACCACTTCAGGTCGGATTCAACCCTCCACTTCTGTAGATGCTCTGTTCCTCAGCCCAACCGCTATCAAACAGATACCCACGAATCCCTTTTATAGTTATTCCAGAATATTCCCCGTTCTTCCTGCTCCTTGGCACTCCATTATTGTAGCAAACCTCATCCCAACTCCAATTTAGGGCAGGATTACACCTCAATACTCTCAGGGGATATTTTCTTCCTGATAGCGTATCATTTTCTCTCCTTCGTTCTCAGAGAGCGGTGAATCTTCTGTTTTACGGGATTGGTGAAAGCACCAGCTTCTATTAGAGTAACTGACGAATCACGATTTGCCCCTGAGAAGCGAGATGGGTGTGACTCGACAAGGTTTTTGTTAAACACAATCGTTTTTTTAGGAAGGGAAACTTATTCATTTTCTTTGTTGCTTAGGACGCACTTTCTGAAACATAGGAGCTAATGTGGATGTACTCATGATAGAAGTTTTCAAATTTTTATCGATCTTACCCTCTAGAATCCAAAAATTACCCTCCCTCGTTAAAATGTACACACACACACACACACACACACACACACACACACACACACACACACAAGCGCACACACTCACACACACACATATATACAAGGTGGCCCAGATAAGGGGGCCACAAGAGAAATAACTACTAAACGGTTTGAGATATCAAGATTTTTCAAAATACATGCAAATGATATCGTACTTTTACAGAGAACTACTTGCCGTATCGAAATCCCGTTTGCACAGTTCTTCCTTGTTTTGTTAGAACATTTAATAAAAATACAATGTAAAATATGGGTAAAGAGGAAACCCTTTCCTTCAAAGGCCTATTTGAGCCCTTAGAAGTGTTATTTTTTCATTTCCGAGGGCACCATTTTATAGATCTCGACGAGAACTACAACTTTGGCCCTATGAAAAATGTTGATATCTCAAACCGTTTAGTAGTTATTTCTCTTGTGGCCCGCTTATCTGGGCCACCCTATATATATATATATATATATATATATATATATATATATATATATATATATATATATACTAGCTGACCCGGCGAACTTCGTACCGCCTAACAGTCAATTCTTTAATTTTTTTTAATACTTATTCTGCTATTTGGGACAACCGGACAGCTAGTAAGATAAAAAAAAGAAAAACAACTTAATAAGTCGACAATTAAATTATGTAAACAAATAAAAATTATAAAACACTAAAATTCTTTTAATAGTCACTAAAAAATCACAATCAAAATTACAATATCAGATTTCTTACTACGATACCTACTTATTATATTTCATTTTATTTTTACTTATTCTAAATTAAGTTTCATTTTTATTGTAGTACTTAATGGTATACGATATTTTTTGTTTCATTACCTGACGCGTAAATAAACAGAGCAGATTGTTTTCCAACACGGGAACAGGCAATATACAATTGACCATGGGAGAAACATGGGTTTTCTAGATTAATACCACAAACACTTAATGTCTGCCCTGGGATTTGTTTATAGTCAAATTGAGTTCATAGGTCCAATAGCAACACAACTGCAGGCACTGTAATGAATTCACAGCAGCTCGATTAAAACTTGCACCATTATTAGTCGAATGTCGCGCTTCGGGGGTCTGTCTAAACCAAATTCTTTCACGTTCATTGCGATCTTCACGTTCCTGGGCAGTACGATTAGATTGATGATTAATTTTATGCGTTGCATTTCGGGTTCTTCTGCCTAATTTTGTCCGCCGCCTTATAGGAGGCATATTTAGTAAGTCACAAACACACAACACTTTAGTAATTTTATAGATGCACAGGAAAGAGACGTTTACATTTCAAGTGACATATTACCACTGACAATTTACATGTTACCATAGACAATTTGTTTTTGAGTAACGTTATCATCGATGGTATATTTCCCCTCCACTAACATTTAAACTTTATGGTATAGTATTAAAGTTCAAATTGACCTTTAAGTATTTTTCCGAATCTTTTGTATGGCAATATTGAAAAATGGGGCCTTTTCTAATTCGTTAACACAAATATAAATCAATTGAAATTGCATTATTAACATGTGATTCTATTGTCACCTAGTGATTACGTGTTCTTATTTATTTAAATTTTAACGTTCATTATTATTAAATAAGAACTTTAGGACGGGTTATCTATAGGTTACCACCCTTTCTAGCCAGGATAGGGCAGATGCCTTTCCAATTTTCTAAAGAATAGCCACCACCCTGTAGTGGGAATTGAACCCACAACCCTTGGCACGGAGTGTTAAGTTCTCAAGCCTTAACACTCACGGCCACTGGGCCTCCACATGTTCTTATTATTACTGTTATAGTGAATTTTTGCTTATACACAAACAACCTAATACGTTAACTGTTAAAAATATTACAATTGAGAACATATGTTTTTATTAAAAAATGAATTTGCGTTAAGGAAGTGAAAAAGACCCGAAGAGTGTTGTTTTTAGACTTTTTCAGGCAGTACTTTTAATTTTTCTCTCCGTAAGAACCATCCTCATAGTTCAAGGAATATTATAAAAAATAATTAGCGAAATCGGTTCAGTTGTTCACGAGATTTGCGCTTACCCACACATTAAGCGATTCATTTTTATATAATAGATACACAAATACATTAACTGTTTAAAATATTGTAATTGAGAACATATGTTTTTATTTAAAAATGAATTTGCGTCATCGAAATAAAAAAAGACCCGAAAAGTGTTGTTTTTAGACTTTTTCAGGCAATTTTTTAAATTTTTCTCTCCGTAAGAACCATCCTCGTACTTCAAGGAATATTATAAAAAAACAATTAGCGAAATCGGTTCAGTTGTTCTCGAGATTTGCGCTTACCAACACATTTAGCGATTCATTTTTATGTAATATATATATATATATATATATATATATATATATATATATATATATATAATATATATAATATATAAGTGAATTTTTTCCGCCGCGAAACTTGGTAAAATCTCCTAGAACAAACAATTGGTCGAATTCGTTAACCAGCAAAATCGGACCAGCTGAACGGGGAAGGGGGATTATCTTCAGGAATGCGGCGCATAGTAATCACTTATCTGAGGAATATCCTTAGTTAGTCCGGATTTTTGTCTTATGATACATTGTAAAGTTATATATATTTTATAGTATTTAGATTTTGATTTAATTTATTTAATGTATGATTTGTAGCTGTCACTATAATTTAGACGATAATCTTCTTGAATATCAAAAGTTATATAGGAGGTGTTGTGTGCTGTCTTGTGAGTCACGAGAAATTGTTATCACACGTCGCAAAAAATGACTAAACCTCATTAAGCTTATTATTACTCATTACTGATGCTTTAGTCATTATGTCAAACAGTAAAACTAACTATTTTTCGTATCCTTGAATATAGACAAAGGAAACTATTCTCTGAAAATTAGCTGTACATATTGAACTGGCACAAATTCTTTTTTAAACAATAGGCGAGTAATATAAAGCTTATTTATATTTTTTAATATTTTGAGCAGTATCCTATTTATTATTTATCTTCTTTTCTCAAATCTTCATCTGCTAAACTCAAGAGCAAGTTGATTCTGACATCCTGTATCAGATTATTCAAATTTTCACAGAGTAAAATTATTACTTTCAATTGTAAAAAATGTTTGTTTAAAGCTACATTGATGATCAATGTCGGATTTATCTAAATAAATAAATATTCTGAGTGCAAAATTCCATAAATCCAACTGAAAACAATCTGGACCAAGTTATTTTCATCCGTCTGAGAGCATTTCTATTTTAATACTCCCAAGAGTTTATTCCCGGCCCCAAAGGATAAAAATGTTTATCAGTCTTTATTATGTTTTTGTTCTTTTGATGAAATTTGGCGCAAAGAATTAATTTGACAAATATTTAAAATCATTTCAATGGCAGTAGTACATTATTTTTTTCTGTAGTATTTTCTACAATGTATTTTTGAAGCCCTAGGATTAAGGTAATTTTTTTTTCTGCATACTCCATCATATTTATATTACATGCACTTTTTCTTTTACATTTATAATTATTAAGTATCTTCCTTATAAACTAGTAGAATAAAAAAAGGCCTACTCGCTGGAACTTCACCATTTTAGCATGCTTCCGTTTTTATCCCTAGTGTCATTTGGAAAACTGCACATTCAAGAAACCGGTTTAGTGAAACTCAAGCTGCTTGCAAAGCATAGATAGAAAACCATAAGGTGGTGCACACAGAGTTTTATGAAACTTTAGTTTCACTGATTTCATCAAACCGGGTTTCATGAAATTCGTAAAATCGGTTTCCTATTGCTTCAGTTTCATGTTTCATCAGTGGATATACTTCCATAGATACTAGTTACTATTTAACGGAGAACACTAAGTCTTTTACAGTTGAAGTTTTATACAACTACATAAGCTATGCTGATTTTCTAGAATGAATGGTTCAGAGGATGCTGTTCTTTGTGTTGATAGCCAATGAGGCGGAACACATCAAATAAAGTCATCAGTGGATCTACTAGCTCTAATAAGCAATCAAAAACTGGCTTTGACATCCAAAAAAAAATACTTAAATTTATCAGGATCTCTGTAGTTCGCGAGCTAAAACAAAACAGCTGTGTTGCCGATCCCTAATCATCGGGTGAACCTAGTACTTGCTTTTTTTTTCTTATTTTTTTTTTAGCCATCACCACAACACAAGCGCATCGCCGTAAGAATCCATCGCGAAACTGATGGAAAACAGTTTCTTCTGTGTGCACGCTTCAATGAAACCAATTTCTTCAGTGTGCACCGGGCTATAATGTTTCGCTTTGATCTTTCGTCAAAAATGTAAAACTGTAAAATTAAATCTCAGTATGCTAAGCGCAAATTACTCCACCCTCTATTTCAAGTTCTCTCTTGGAAACACTATGTATGAAACTTTCTCTCATCTTCTCACCTTGTTTTATTAAAATACTCATTTTATTGTTAAATGCAAAAAACAAAAAAAAAAACAACCAACTAAAAAGTGAGTTAAAAAGAGTCAAACCCCTGGTAAAAATAACAAAACTAACACTTTCGAAGTTCTTATTTCTCCGATTGACATCGCCCCATCGAAAATTCCTTTAGAAACTTTTTTTGTAGAGAATTTCGTAAGATTTTCCATTTACCACGATTTCCTAATACTCGTATTCTTCATTAGCTGATGTCTTGTATAATTATTAATTCGGGGGTTAAAGATGTGTTTAATTTTTAGTTAAGTTCTGTTATTGCTGTTCTTATGAATCAAAAGAACTTGATTCATTTAATATAAATTAGAGCAACGAAATTAAAGTGCAAAAAAAAAAAAAAAAAAAAACAACAACAAAAAAACAGTCTGTTATAGCAGGATGTGATTCCTGCGAAATAAAGCACACATACGCCCTCATTCACACACATTTTGTGTAGTCCCTCCCTATACAACTCTGTCTCCCCCTAGATTTAGTATCATAGACTAAGTAGGCTTAAGTCCCACGATTGTAAATACATCCCCTGTCTAGTATGTAAGCGTAGAATAAGGTGTAGTTTTAAGTCCAGCTCCAGGTTCCAATCCGTTGAGCTCTCTCTGTCCAAAATAAATTTTTGGGCGGGTGGGAAGAAAAAAAAAATTGAAATACATATGCATGCTCTCACGTATGCATCATCAGATTTACCAACTCTAACATCAATACATTTTTTTAACTAACTCTGTTCCACACATGAAATAGCCCATGTTTCTCCATGTGTAGTTCTGGTTTATGTCCATCTACTCGAAAGTACTTCACTGCTTGTTTTCACAGTGTCCGATACGTAACGCTTCGGCACTACGAGGCCATGTGCTCAGCCGAGCATGGCGTAAACCATCTGCTCCTTGTATGACGCATGACTATGCATAAATCCAACATTACATAGTTACAGAACACATATTCTATCAGGATCACTGAGGCTCTCACGAAAATCTCAAAGCACTATGCAAAATTGAAAATAAAACTGGATTTATATAAAACCGAATTCATAGTTTTTACAAAGAGAAGGCCGAGATAATCTTCACCCATTGGAATGCCAAACAGTACTGAACTATCAAGCAGAGATAGTGTAAAGTATCTAGGATTAAACCTAGATAGAGGATTAACGTTCACCGATCATGTAAACAATACTTGCAACAAAGCAATAAAGGCAATGTTTACTATGTATCCCTACTTCAATAGACAATCCACACTTTTCAAACAGAACATAACTTTAATTTATAAACTATACATTAGGTCAATTTTAACATATACCTATTTGTCCAGACTGGAGCTACACATCAAATACCAATTATAACAACAAAAAAAAAAACAACAAATAATTCAAAATAAATACCCCCGAATAATACCTAAGGAGCCTATTTACACAAAAATGACAAAACTTTATTCTCTATTTAATATTATAAGCACAAAAACCTCTATTAATAACCAGGCCAAAAGTTTTTTTTGGATGCAAAATAAATAAAAATAATTTAATTAAGCATTTAGGTAATTATTATATGAATAAATTACAAAGATATGTCCATAAAAGGCCGAAACGTATATTCTTGAAATATTTATAACTAAAATTTTGTAATCTATAAATTCATCTCTGTAGCATATTTTTGTCTGTAAGATATTTCTATTTGTTTATGTAGTGTATTACTATAAGTACGGTTAACACAAGTTATGGTGTTATACTTTCTCTTAAGTAAGCATAGGTTTTATTTCACATTAATTTCCTGTGGTATACAATTTTTGCTAGATTTTAAGTTACTACATAGAATAATGATAAGAAATTTGTGTCTTGTCCCAGTAACAGATTGTCATTTTCTTCTCAATGAAATAATAAATAAAACAAAAACGTATTCTATAACAGTTCTTTTTATTTATTTAAATATTAACGCCCACTTACGCATAACACAGATTTTTGAAAGGCCTTATCTACAGATGATTATTCTCGTCTATCCAAGATAAGGGGTGATGCCATTCAGAAAGGCCACCACCACCGTAGTGAGAATCGATCCTACGACTGTAGGCATGGATGGATGGATGGATGGATTGGGTGTTTAAGGGTAGAAAACATCTAGGTCCTCACCGCCCTCAAGTCTAATTTTAGAGAGTCGTGTATATGTCGTGAAAGGGTTTGTAATTTTGTGTTTAGGACAGTGCATGACAATGAACTGTTATTTTGATAACTTGTATTCAATCTTCTTTTTTAACTAATATCATGTAGGCATGGAGACAACAGTTCTATTCTCCCTATACGAAAAATGTACCTTGAACATTTACAGTGCACCTGCTGTAAATTGTAGATTCGAGTTCAAATGAGCATTATCTTTCATTTTTCAACTGCACAATTCTATAATGGTCTTTATTATGAACAATCTATGCGGCTCCCGAACGTATTTGTACAAAACATTTTTGCGGTTGCCCAAACAAGTTTGGCCCAGAACATGTCGAAGGTTGCCCATACCTGATCTAGAAAATATATTAAAACTCCAAGATACTAGAGGGAAAAAACGAAAATTCATTAATCAAGGAAAATAAAATATATTGTTCTTAATAAAATATACCAAACAATAATAAAATCAAAGTTAATAAAACGTCCTGAATGTTCTTTATGTTTACAACTGGTAATTCCACCGACAAACCTGGTCAGGGCCAACAAGTAGGCTATTCAGAAGGCGATGCATAAATTACCATCCGGCTGTAGAACACAAACTCACAACTAGCTCCGGCTAGACCTTAATACACACACTCACACACACACACACACACACACACATATATATATACATACATATACATATCTGTTTTAAAGTCCATTTATAAATAACACAAGATTTTTAGAACGCATTATTAGCCATTTCTAGCCAGGATGAAGGATAACCATCATCCCTAGCGGAAATCAAATCCACGTCCTTCCGCACTTTCCTTGGATGATACACTTTGCAGTTGGTATAAAATGCACTATCCTAATGATTTGGAGAATCAAATGTCGTGACTAGGCTTGTAAGAATCTAAAGAGATGTCTGTTCCAGAGGGAATAATTTGCGTGACGTAGACATCGGAAGCAGTGCGAGCGGTGCTTCGATGCCATACTAGGTCGTAGGATATAGGGTTATTTTAGAAGTATACAATCAAGCAAGTTAGCCAACTAAAGCACCACAAAAAATATTATTTTTTCTGAACTAAGTGATACTATTTCATTTATTTTTAAGGCTTTTATGACACATTTTTACCAATTAAATCAAAAGTTGGGGGGGGGGGGCTGCAGCCCCCTTTATATAAGCCCATGCCTGACAAACACAAAATAAACAAAAACGCATAAAATGGACTGTAAACATCGTCGTTACAAATAAAAAGGCCGTCACGCAGGAGCTGCATAACTAAGCACTTTCCTCAGAATTTGGGTAGTGTAGACTGCTTTCCAGAACAATTTGCTTAAAATATCCTACATAAATAAAATAAAAACATGAATAGTTCTCTTTTAATTTTGTAATGAGTAACTGATCAATTATTAATTTGCTTCCAGAGTTATGTTTACACATGTTACCTATTACACTACGTAATAAATACAAAAAACCTCATATTATCGTATTTTGATCTAACGCAGGAACAGGATACAGTCCCTCTAGCGCTCCTTGCGGCGCCTTTGTGGACCTATGTCTGGCTGCCTTTTCTATTGAAATATATTACAAAGTAAACCCCCCTTTCCGATTGACCGATTCAGCTCATTTTTATAACACTTCTTTCTCATGAGTTACCCACGACGTATACCGCGTTTCGCTAGAATTCAGCAGAAATTACGACCAGTATGAGTATATTAGGAATTTGGGTCCGGAGTAAACCCCCCCTCCTAATGAACCTATTTAGTTTATTTTTACATCACATATTTACCTGTAGATTACCACTACGAATACCGAGTTTCGTCGAAATATACCTAAAATCACGGCTGGTAGTGGCGAATTGGTATTGTCGGTCCGGAGTAAACCCCCCCCCCCCTCCTTATGAACCGATTTAGTTCATTTTTATATCTCACTTTTCTCTCTATATTACCACTATGAATACCAAGTTTCGTTGAAATATAACAAATATTACGGCTGAAATGGTCAAATTAGTGTTTTGGGTTCGGGGTAAACCCCCCCTTCCGGTGGACCGATTTTGGTGGTTAACGAACTCGTTCAATCGTTTGCTAATTGAATGCTATATACCAAGTTTCGTGACAAAAAAACAAAAACTCTGGCCGCTATCGTGTTAACAGACACACACACACACATATATATATATATATATATATATATATATATATATATATATATATATATATAAATTTTAACGGGGGTCATTTTCGGTGTCTACTAGGTAGGATCGATAAAGATGTGAAAAAATTTTTCAAAAATTCCGTCATGAGTCCAACCTCAATAGCTACTTTCCTTCGGAGGAAAGTGCTAAAAGTATCAAATGTGAAAAACTTTGCTTTTGGACAGTCAAATAGTCGGCAGATTCGACATTTTGACAGTGGTTACTTTCCCACTCGGATTCGAGAGTTTGCCCTCTATTAGACCAACAACAATCCCTACAGATTGAATATGAAAAATACGTTTTTAACATTCGATACTTTGCGTTTGTATCGACAACATGCATAGTGCAGTCTTGCGAGTGATTACCTGGCCACCAAAAGCGGACAAGAAAACAGCACGTTGTACTTCTCGATGCAGGGAGAATTGTCCGATACCTCTTAAACATCCATGATTTGTACCCATAAAAAAACATACGTAAATTACTTATTTCGGTTGGATATAAACCTCACGCAGTAAATATCAATCCCGGAAAACTAAGAAAACCCACCCCCAAAATAATTATAATTGTGAGCTGGTAATATAAAATATCACTTTGTTCATTCATTGTTGTTTCCTTGTGCTGATAAATAAGCTCAGTTTACGCAGAATTTGTGGGATGTACTTTCGTCCACATAATCCATTCGTTTTAATTTCGAATCCAATTTCCCGGCTCGGGTATGATAAAGCTGAGAGATTTGAATATCAAACAAGCAGACTTCTATCTCATTGCATAATTCTCTCTCATCTGTGAAAATACCAGTTGACCTCACTGGATTACGCATTCCCGCTCCAAAGTGGGCAATTTCAGATTAGCACATAGCTGGCAGGTTCTAAACAAGATGAGCACTTTAAAGAACACAGTAAGTGCGAAAGGGATCAAAATGTGTTCCAGCAGTTCACTTTCTGGCTCAAGAAGAGATTCTTTTCAAAATATTTTTTTCTGTTCAAAACATGAACTAATGTATTAGTGAGCACATTGTGATAAAATAAATTTATTTATCCGCATTATCGTTGCAAATCCTACTCGAAAAAATGCTTGAACTTCAAACAACTTATCTATAAATATAAAAATCACGTGTCTGTTTGTTTTTCTGTTTATTTGTTTGTTTGTTCCATACACAAATCTACACCGTTTGACCGATATTGACCAAACTTGGCACACAGGTAGGTCTTGATACGAGAAATCTACTAGGCTAGGTCAAAATAGTCAAATTTCAAAATTTGGTCAGAAGGTCAAAAGTTTTGTTCAAGAAAGATTGGCTACGCTGGACTGACGAATAACTGACGGCCATTTTGAATTGACTACTACTAGCCTCTGTCGACTGTTAGATGAAGTGCTGTTGTGCTGGCCTCTGCTGGTATCATTATGAACTAAAACAAATTCACATCGTTTGACCGATTTTCGTAACTGGGTTTAGACAACTAGGTATCAAGTAGATCTTGATAAGGGGAGAGTTATAGACAGAAAGTAGGTGTAGCATGGCACACTGGGTAACAGCTAGTAGCCAATAAAAACACAAACAGTATCTATGTTACTAACATAGAAAAAAAAAATGATGACTAACTGGAATTATTCACATAAAAAGCAAAAGACTCTGACTCAAAGCAGCTGCGTCATCTTAGCGTATCTGGATATAATGCTTATCACTGGCGTGATAAAAAATTGGAAAGTGTAGAATAAGAATTATTTCATTGGAAAAAAACGAAAACTTACAAGACTTCAATCCTTGGGCGTATATAAGGGGCTCCAGCCGCCAGAAATTTTGATTTCATTGGTTAATTAAATAAGATTACCTACTCAGTTCAGAAAAAAAAAAAAAAAATGTTTTGGGGTGTAATACCGTTTTAGTTGGCTAACTATTCCAAGTACTAGATTGTTAGTAACCCCCCTCCCCCCCCCAAAAAAAAAAGTATTTTCTATATACGCCACTGCTTCAAGCACCTTTTTCTCCGACAAAGGTGGTTCTTTCCCGTCTTTTTGGTCGGGAATTTGCAACCGTCGAAAATATTTCCCTCAGACGTTATCGAATGCGCAATAGAACATTCCGTCTACATGAACAGCCTATAGTTGTAATTGCTCGTTTACATTTTCTAAAGAGCGTAACAAGTGCAACAATCATTCATGAATACTTTGGACTCTATTCTATCATAATCATGAATACAATATTTCCACCTCAGTTCTAGACTATATTTTCGTCTTAAGATCTAACAGAGAAGGGTTTCCTTCGTTAGTGTTTTCAATGGGCATTAACATCCGCTCAGGAGTAGCAGGGCGGAGTTCCTGTCGTTGACTATTCACAAAAAAACATTCCATTCATACAAAATCATGAATAGAATAATTTTATTCTTAGATAAGTCAATAACAAACGGCTATTATGGGAATTGTTGTGAATGGAACCTGTCAGACGCTGTTATCTGATTTTAGCTTCATTGTTTTTTTTTTTTTTTTTTTTTTTTTTTTTTTTTTTTTTGGCATCTCATTATAGGCTCAATCAGTATTACTAATATATTTTCCTTTGCTCGTTCAGTAATTTGCAGTAAAAGTACTAACGATCATATTCCAAAAAATAGAAAATCAAACGCCACGCATGAAATATGTGAATTATTCACCAGCCCTATGGGGGAATGAATGTCCTTACAATGTAACAATGAGGCAATTCAGGTCACCCAATAATATTATTCCTTTTAGGTGTGCTAACTACTTGTCCCATACGACTTGCAATAAAAATAATGAATTATTTTTATTGCAACGATATTCGAATCAGAAACTCCAGATTCTTTGGCTCCACGACATCTTTTTCCTCCTACTCGGGGCTTTTAAAACTGTTTGTCAAGCCGGTCTTCTGGTATTTGAACCAATTAGACGAGGTTATGTTTGTCAAGCAAAAGGTTTGACCTACAGATAACATCATTTAACCAAATTACTACTCCCATCTTCCAGAGTCATCATATTATTTAAGGTTAACAATTGCCTCACAACTTTTTCATCATTCAAAAGAATTAACTGCTCTGGTTTTCCACATATTGACAAGATGATTCATGTGACCATGAAACAAGCAGCATGAACGGCAATTATTATTTATTATTGCAGGAAGAAATGAAATATATCCTTGCAAAAGTAAAGCTATCTATACACTTGTGCATTTTTTGATTCGACTTTCAATTCAACAAACCCTTCAACTTGCGTTTCACTGTGGCTTTAATTGCAAACATCAGCGCGTGAGTTTCCTGTACACATTTGTACATCAGTACCATACATCAAGCACAATGGATTCGTCTGTCTTGAGTCCACTTCTCGCGATAAGTCTCTGGATGAAGAACTATTGAAAAGAAGGAACTATCAAATGATAGTCCAATTAAGTTTGGATGAAGGTGTTTTGCACAACATTACCAGACTGTCAAGAGCTAACTTCGATAAAATCCTGTTATTGATTGCGCATAAAATTCCAAAATCAGACACACGTTTCCGTGATGCAATCCCTCCTGAAATCAAATTAACCTTCACGCTTGCATTCCTAGCAACAGAATACTCGTGATTCTAAGCAGTCCATAAACTAATTACAAAACACAGAACAGAATAGTATTTTCAATTTATTAGTATGTTTGCGAACAGTTACAAGCACTAGTAAACTCAATAGCGCACGAGATGATGAAAAAAATCCCCGACACTGTTGGATTCTCGTTCAACACGAAAACAGGAACTTGCAACTCGCAAGAGGCAAACAATAGCACACCCTTTAGGTGCACCTTCACTCTCAACATGACGTAGCGCAAGCAAAAACGCACAAGTGTAGACATAGCTTAAATACCTTACCGATTGTTGCCTCTAAGATTTCGCAGTCTCTCCGAGTCGGACTTTGATGAATTTGGCGTACAAACATGGCGCAGTTTCTGCTACTTGTAATGTTTCTTGATGGAGACTTGTTTATTTTTAATATAATTTCTCTGGCTTTAATTTAAATACCAGCATCATAAAAAATATGGGTTGATATCTTTACAAAACGTTTTCCTACTGTCGACTTCCTTTTTCGAGAGTTTACTTCGTTTATTCATTTATTTTTCTTGAAATTGAATTGCTTGCGGAACTAAATCACAAACTAGATTGGAAAGCTCGTCTCTATTAACATGGAGCGTGAACAAATACACGAAATGGGTTTAAAGCGTACTATATTCTGCGAGCAACAAACGAAATGAATCCTTGCTGTGAGCACCAATTATGACATTGTACTGTAATTCAATCTCCATCCGTTCTGCCTGCAGTATGCTATTATCATTGCTACATCGCCATCGCCATTCAGGCTGCTAAAGAAACGGGCGACTCCTTGTAAACCTTTCATGAAAAATAAAATAAAATCTAAAAGAGAAGTAATATATGATTTTAAGCGCCACAACAGGAAACTGATTCTATCCTAAGCAGAAATTCTGTCATCCTCTTTCTGAACGTTCGCCCTTGGAAATACTATAACGACGTTTCTCATTTTGTTACCTTGTTTAGCTAAAGTACCACCAATTATGGCAGTGGATTCTGATGCAGGAGATGGATGGTTCGAGTCCCACCGACGGTAAGAATATTCTCATGTCACGGGCTCGTTGGGAAAATTCCTCACTCCACCAGGGATGTCGGCGCTAATGGCCCAGAAGTCGATGCGCCTTAAAGAAAGAATTATGGCCGTTTACTGTAATTCATCTACCATCCGTCCTGCTTGCAGTATGCTATTACCATGGCCTCATAGCCATCGCCAATAAGTAAAAAAACAGGCGACTTTTAGTAAATCTCGTAATCCAGACGCGTTTTCTTAGAAAGCTTATGTCTGGTGAGGCTTGGGAAAACATACAACAGGAACTCTTAATGTTCATTTTGCACTCGTTTTACTAATTTGGACAGTAACGTTATTACATGTTTATAACATCATTTAACAATTTAAATACAATTTTAAATAACTGCTGGAACAAAATCTCCGAGAAAATTGAGATTTTTGGCGCTAAAATAGTACTAATTAGCACAAAGCAACTAAGTCTATTGGTTGATACAACCTACTTCCAACCAAATTTTCTTGACTACTGCTAGTTCTTTAGGAACGGGTGTTTATATATATATATATATATATATATACACACACATTGGAAATATTTCAAATTATGTGTGAAGTTTAAATTACAATTATTTAACTATCTTGAAATGTTTTTGAATAACTCCCCCAAAATATCTAGTCAAAACACAAAAGGGATCCAATCGTTCAACCACAACTTCCACTTCATTTGCAGAGCTTTAATGCTTACTACGTGTAGAAGTTTTTCTGTAAGTAGTGATTCTGTAGTCCGTTAGGGGGCAAAGAAAGAATTACCAAGAAACTTCTGATTCATGGGGAAAAACAGTATTATTATTTATTTGTCTGTTCGCCCTCAATGTGGCTCAAAAATGGGCCGATTTTATTGAAAGTTTTTACAAAAGTACTTTCAGTAATTTCAAAGGTCATGTTTGTCAAGCAGGAGAATCCACAGGCTTAGGAGGTCTGTATAATGATGCGATGAATCATATAATCTTCTTATCAAAAATGATGACGGTTAGTAAAAAATGATTCCTCTGATAGATTATCTTTTTCGTATCATTTATCTCTGTCGATGAAAGGGATATCCTACTAAAGATTATGAAACTGCTTAAAAAGAATGACTCAATGCAATATTTTCCTCACCCTATGGAATAAGAATCACCCTGGAAATGATGATCATATTAGCACGTTTCCTCCATTCCTCCAAGGAAACCCCTGATGTCGACCCTTTGAAGCAATCCGTTATAAGTTTCGATAGGAAATGTACACGTTTCAGATCTATAGGTCACACAAACACACTGTTGAGTATTGGTTCTACTTGCGATAAACCTGTGCCTACAAGCACACTATTTACTCACTCTCTTCATGTCTATCTCATTTCCGCCCTCTATCCCTGTACTTCTGTTCCAACTTTGTATCTAGATGGGAACCCGTACAAATTTGGGGTTGAATCAATTCCATTTCCTGGCCTGGAAGGTTGTCCTTCGCCATAAAATACCACTAGAGTGGATTACCTGGGGGCTCCCAGTCGTTTCAGGTAATATACGATCCATAAAAATTCTATGGCCCCCCAATTGGAATCTCAAGGCTTCATTCAATTCTGCGGTGCTCGCTTAACTCCCTAGTCTAATTTAACATACTAGTTATGATCAATTTTGCGAAAAAAAAATGCAATACTATCATTGTATTTTTTTTAAATTACAAATATTTTGTTTAAAACGTGAGGTCACGTTGTCTAATCAAATACAATGGTCAGCCTGATGCGAAAATTGTTGTGCTAAGGTTTTAGTGTTAATAGACTTTCCGTACTTTATCGGGTTTTAGACGTCGGAAGTGGAATGAAACCACGCCCAATGCGATAACATTGGCTGTTTTTGAGATAACCTAAGACAAAACCAACAGCATATGGGATGATTCCCAGATGTTAAATATTTATGCAAAATGAGATGTACATACCCCTCACGCAAACTGAGTTCCTTTAAATGATAGAAATTTGCATTCTTCTTTGGCGTAGGAGGCCAAATAATTGCTAAATCTAAGCTCCGTCGTTTTTAGCGCGTTTCTCCTCTCCCTCTCCTAGCTAGGAGATCCGCTTATGACTTTGAGCCCTGGCGCAATCCGCTCCGTAGGCTGCCGTCGAGAAATGTACACTTTTCAGAAGCATAAGTACGAAAATATCCATGGTTCATAATTTATGACTTTTTTTTTTTGGTCTAGCAGGCTAAAGAATGGTCCGATTTTGATGAAATTCAGTGCCAAAATATTTTGTTTGATTCAAAAGTTCAACCTCATCAGTCGGAACTCTGATTCTTCGGCTAAGGGTACTTATTCAGTGTGGCGTAAAGAGAGAAATGAGCATAGCAAAGAAATCAAACAAAACTTTCAAATGAATCCATCCTTTTGAAGGACCCGACCCGAAAATTAGCTAGGAAAACTAGATTTACTTACTCTTCTCGAAAATGGTTACAGCTATCGTAAAAATGGGTTCAGTCATTCTACGTTAAGGAACCTACAAAAAGTGTACTTACGACACTATGACAACAAAAAACGTAAGTCATTCGTACGATTATCTACATGAGAATTTCTCATACAGGAGGGTTCTGCTGGTTAACGAACAAGACTTTTGAACACACAGAAAGTATTTTTGTACCAAATTTCGCTAAAATCGGTCCATTTTAGCCATGAACGGGTTTCCTCCCAATGTAGGGAGGTAAGGAACGCGCTGCCAATTAATTAAATTCATCAAGATAGTTCCTGTTTGTATATCCTAATAGGAAGTATGAAATGAAAGGATTATCATAAAATGGGCTTTGCGTGCAGGATAACGTCCTCACCTTGACCTTAACCTTACATAATCCCCATCTCGCCTTTTCAAGGGGAATATCAAAAGCAAGGACGAATACGTTTCATCTTTTCTTTAGTTTTTATCGTAAAATTCTGAGTTTATGATCCCAGCTAGTTTTGGGAGCCCTGCACAATAAGTAATAACACTTTTTAGACAAATAATATAGTATTGTGGAATTGGTTTTTATATTTTAGGAACAAAGAATTTTGGAAATGGACTAGACATAAAGGCATGTTGTAGATAAAGAAAAAAATCCAACCCACAGCAACTGCGTCATCTTAGCGCGTTTTTTAATAGATTCTTTGCATTTACAGCGAATGCATAACCGGTTTCAAGATTAACAATAATGTATCTGAAAATACCAAGAAACGTTTCTCAAAGTTCCCAAAGTCCAATTACTGATTAAACTTGTACGTGGAAGCCTACTTACTTTTTTTGAAAATGCTTCTGAACGGTTATTTGTCTCTGTTTTCTTCAGTTTTTGATTGTAAGATAGTGAGATACATGTTTTTTTATCACTTGTTGTTTGTAATCCTTAACTTAGTCAGTTGCTCATTACAATTATAACAGAATTTAACTATTTTTTTGTATTTTCTTGTATTTATGTAGACTAATTAAAGTACATTTATCTCCTAGTATATTCTTTCGTGGGTTGGATTCGGCCTCCCTACCGTCCTTAGGCCAACCCAGCCTTTAATTAATAGATTAATGGATACTTGCTAAAGGGAAATTCAGGCGGCCGGAGCCCTTGTGGCCTATTACGGGACTGATTTTCTTTTTTTAAATTGAAGTATATTCTTCAGGAATGCGACATAATTTAATCGCCTTGGTGAGGAATGCGCTAAGTTACGCAGCTCCAGCGTGACAGACTTCTTCAATAATGAGATCTAGAGAAAAAGATAGCTTCAGACTACTTTGGACTGCAGTGATCCGTGAAAATAACCTTTGGAAGTCGTGAATCGTCCTTCACGGCTAGAGAAATCCTCCCCCATTTCCTGTCATGCTGGCCAACAGGAAATAACATATCTCTCTACCGCAGTCCATCAACTCAGCGAGGAAAATACATTATCGATATTATTATGAGCAATTGGAGATGATGGCGATGGCATTGATTTAGACAAGTGGTTTGCCAAGCAGAATCCATGGTGACCTTGCAGGTAAATAATGTACGCCGCACTGGAGTAGCCATTAAACTATCATATTTCTTCAGTTATTGAAGGAACTTCAATAAATGAAATGGATTGGCTAATCACAAATGCCTATAGGCCGTCCAGTTAGATGGAAAAGTTCAAATCCCGCATGCGCGAGATTCTGAGGGAAATATTCCCGACGGTTCCGCAATTTGCATTACCATTTCAAGGAACAACAAACTATGAAAAACTTGATGGAAACTGATTATATCTCGTTTAGGAGCAGAAAAAGCCTTGAGAGATCAGACAAGGGAGATGGTTTAGTTGGAGGGAACAGGGCGGGGCTTATATTCTCGGGACGAAAAATTAGCGGTAAAAATTCTCTGTTATAGCCTTATCTCCAGGAGGTTTGAAACGTTTTTTTTCCTTTTTTTTACGGTGAATCGACATCTCGGCCATTAGCGCCGACATCCTGGTGCAGTGAGAAATTTTCTCAAGGAGCCTTGAGATGAGAAACCGGTGGGACTCGAGCCCACCATCTCCCACATGAGAATCTAAGGTGTTAGCTACTAGGCCACGAGGAGACCCCCTTCCCAAGTCTTAAACGTAACATGATCAGTTTTTGTAGTTTTTCACTTATCGTGTTGTTCCTTGAAATTGGAATTTGCAAATGGCGGAAACGTCGGGAATATTTCCTTCAAAATTTGGCGCATGCGAAACTGAATTTTTCAAGTAGGAGTAAACGGGGCTAGTACAAGAGAATAAGTATGGATTCGCACTTGACCACTACGTTTGAAAGGGTACTTGTCACTTATCTCTCACTGTTGGGCGCTTCCTTGTAGTAACTGCCACCATCCTGCTCCATTCCACGCGGTTTGCTGCTAGGTTCCTCCAATTTCGGATCCCTAGCGTCCGCATGTCCTCCTCCAGGTCATCTAGCCACCTCTGCCTTGGTCTGCCTCTCTTTCTTTTGCCCCCAGGTGCAACATTCAGCACAATTTTAGTTGGCTTAAAGGGTTCCATTCTTTCCCCATGCCCTAACCACCGTAGTCTACCTTGCTGTCACTTATCTCTAAACCAGCTTATGGAGAGTGGCAGGTATAGACGGACCGTTGTGGACGCACTTGTGTATACCAACGTGTGAACGAGAACTTATCACTTGCCACGATGCCAGCGTGGTGAAAGGGACAAGTACCAAACTTGTAAACAGCGCTTAAGTTTCGAACAAGAGCGAAGAAGGAGTAATTTATAGCGTCGTGACTAGTGTTCCTGAAATGCGAAAAACAGAAAGAACTGGAACTCAAATTTCGGTTTCGATGGAACGAGAAACCAATATTTGCAAAACTTCAAGGGCGGTTGTTTTCAATTGAGGTGATCCTATTGAAATTCACGCCTGATCATATTTCTTAACAAATGTTCTGAATGTCCATTTTCTACTTATCACAAAATTTTCGATATATATAATTATGAATAAGAAAATTCCAAGTTTCCCCAACTACAAACGTAATCAAAATTTCGTGCCCAACTCTTTTAACATATCTATCTAACTTTGTCATCAGACATGAGTAATTTTGGTTGTTTCGTGTATTTTCTTACATATCTGCGTTTGCGAAACTGAAAGTGCAAGGTTCGATTAGGTCACTAAATGTTCCACCCAAAGTTATTTTCGATAGTATTGTTTTGTTTCTGTTTCCTTCGGTTTTTGTATTGAATGTTGTGAGATTTTTTGTTTCTCCAGCTCATGAAATTCCCACGGGTGACAGCAACTATGTTCACGTAATCTTATATTTCTCTTGATTATTGAGGACGATGACTATGGCTTTAATATAATAAATCTTCATGCCATATTTATAGACCGCTTGGAGAAAGTCTTTTCCTATTCGTGACCAAAATGTAGGCCGTAGGCTTATCTTGCTAAAAGCCTGGCAAAAGCTATCATTTTCATAGGCGCGGCTAATCGTTTCGCAAGGAACTAGGAAGGAATAAGGCGTTGCTTTAATATTTGATTTAGGACGTAATAAATAGTAATTTATCCCATCAAATTATGGCAAATATGTGTCTGCATCCATCAATAATCTTCCTCTGACTCATTTGGGTAAGATCTTTTGGTGACCAACCTACACTAGGCTGGTGGTTTCGAGTAAGCACATTTTTCTAGTGAGTAGGTATTTATTTTAGATCTTGACGTCGACTGGATAACGCATTTGCGGGATTGCCGACGCAAGATATAGATAGACGAAAAAAACGGTGTAAGAATGTGCATACTGGAACTAGTGGAAATAGAGGATGTGGATTAGGTTATATCCGCTATCAACCGAAAACCGCTATCCTCTTATAAACACATTTCTTTCAGCAGGACGTTTCGTTCCAGCTGGTATTTTAAATTTTTTAACCGTAAATTGTAAAATATTGTAAATTTTCAGCAAAAATATCAAAACGTTTATCAAAAATAGCAGCGCCTCAGAAAACCAAACCAAGGAGTACACAAACAAATGTACTGTATGTGTGTATGAGTACATTTGTTTGTGTGTGCAGGTACGTGCGCTTTTGTGTATGTTTGTATCTATATTTGCCAGTAGAAATTACATTGCAAGTAATTTAAGTAAGCCAAATAAACCAGAATCAATAATAAATAATGTAAATAATTAAATAAAATTCAAAACCTGATCTAACCAATTAAGAAATTCAAAAGAAATAAGAAAATTTTCATTCGATGGCGTTAATGACCCTAAGGTTGGCACGCCTTAAAAAAAAAAACAAGAAAAAAAAACTCAACCATCTTCTTGTTGTTTCTCATTGATTGGAGATCTTGTATACCGAGTTTTCTTGCAGGAAAGTAAAAATAACGGCCGGTACAAGCAAATTAATAATTTTGCACCGGACTAAACCCCCATTACTAATTCACTGATTTAGTTTAACAAAGTAAATTCATTTTATTTTTGTTTTTGCTCTACATGTTTCACACCTCAGGTGCCTTTTCAGGAGCTAGAAAAATACAGCCTAATTGTATTAAGGAGAACCGTAAAATGGCCACGTCCAAAATGAGTTTCTATGGACTACGTATAGGGGTCTCCCGTGGTCTAATGGCTAGCGCCTTGGATTCATAAGCGGGATATGGTGGGTTCGATTCCCAACCTCCGGCAGGAATTTTATCATCCCACGGCTCGCTGGTAAAATTCCTCGCTGCACCCTGGATGTCGGCGCTAATGACCTAGATGTAGATGCGCCGTAAAAAAAAAAAAAACAAAAAAAAAACTACTACGTATAGCTTCAATCAGCTGTGTAAAATCGATAGATTCCCAAATCAAAATGATTTTGATTAGTTTATAGTGAGTTTTTTAGCTCCTGAAGAGGCACATAAGGTGAAACATGTAGTGTAAAAAAAAATTAATAAAATGAATTTACTTTGTTAATTCTCTTTTCTTGACCTTCCGCCTGAAAAATATAGGATATAAATATGATTTAGTTTATTCTTACAGGACATGTTTATCTCTAGATAGATAAGACGTATACCGAATTTTGTGGCTATGAACCAAATATTAAGGGTTGGGCAAATTTATGGCCGATAAATATTTGAAGATTTGTTTTAGTAATTCTTTCATAAGTGCAACCTCAAAAGCAAGAATCCTTCGGAAAGCACTAAAGTGCTCTAAGGAATCTCAATGCTGGCCGATTCAATTCACGTCCGTCTTCAAGTATACCCCGTAGTGAAACTTTAATGTCCAAACAATTTCGAACGGCTTTACGGACACTTCGAAAAACAAGAAAGACATTTTAAGAACCCTGGCCTTACTATGGAATTCGCTTCGTTTGTGTAACTTCTGCGCGGCTGTTTTCTTTAAAATGAACTCAAGAATTTATGAATGATTTCTTCCATCAATCAATAGGGAACAATGAGAAAATGTAGGCGAGGTTTTAGATATGATCCACCAATTATAAGATACCTCATTAATCAGGTGTTGTAATAGATCATGTCAGAGATTTCTAATTTCTAAATGGTCGGGTCTAAGGTGACTTCAATATTCAATCTTCTAATGGAATTAGTCACCAATCTACTTTGCAATAAACCAATAGGTAGTCTTAAAGCGACGTACAAAACAATTTTTGAAAACAAGCATCAATACTTAATTATTACAAGAGATGTCATAAATAAATCCTACAGGGCTAGAATAAATTAAGCACCTCTCGTAGCAAGGTTATTTATTTACTTGTTTATTAGTGAGACCGCGACAAGGGCAATTCATCACTTAAAATACATACATAAGAAGAAACAATAGGAAACAATAGTTAACAAATTTGAAAAATAATTAAAAAAATATTAAAATAAAAAAAAATTACTAATACAATTTTCAGTGATTATAAAAATGTAGGAACAACACAGAGGCAGATAGGGCAGTCTGTAAATACAATTATAAACATAGATCTTTATGAATTTCAAATCATAGTTTGTACATATTTATTAGCACTTTCCTCCGAAGGAAAGTAGCTATTGAGGTTGGACTCATGACGGAATTTTTGAAAAATTTCTTCAAATCTTTATCGATCCTACGTCGTAGACACCGAAAATGACCCCCGTTAAAATTTATATATATCTATATATATATATATATATATCTATATATATATATATATATATATATATATATATATATATATATATATATATATATATATATATATATATTTAGATGGAACGGCATTTTTCTCCAGCGGTGGTACTTCTCCTCACTTCTTCCCGGAATATTTCGATGGATTCATCTCCATCTTCTTCAGCCAGGTACTTGTTTCTTCCTCGGTGGTAGCCAAGGGAATGACATTTTTCTCAATCTGGGCTCCTTTTCTCCCCTCTAGCCACAGTATCGGCGGACGAATGGTGTTGAAGCTCCCTGGTGTAGTTGGGATTCTGTCCGTTGGCAGCGCTGATGGTATTGCGTCTTTTTTTTTTCCCTCCTGCTTCTATTTTCCTCGCCGTAAGGTTTTATATGTTTGATGTTATTTTTCGTCGCTGGGATAGTATTTTTAGATGGACAGGCATTTTTCTCCAGCGGTGGTACTCCTCCTCACTTCTTCCCGGAATATTTCGATGGATTCATCTCCATCTTCTTCAGCCAGGTACTTGTTTCTTCCTCGGTGGTAGCCAAGGGGTTCCATCTAAAAATACTATCCCAGCGACGAAAAATAACATCAAACATATATATATATATATATATATATATATATATATATATATATATATATATATATGCATATATATATGTGTGTCTGTTAACACGATAGCGGCCAGAGTTTTTGTTTTTTCGTCACGAAACTTGGTATATAGCATTCAATTAGCAAACGATTGAACGAGTTCGTTAACCACCAAAGTCGGTCCACCGGAAGGGGGGGTTTACCCCGAACCCAAAACACTAATTTGACTATGTCAGCCGTAATATTTGTTATATTTCAACGAAACTTGGTATTCGTAGTGGTAATATAGAGAGAAAAGTGAGATATTAAAATGAATTAAACCGGTTCATTAGAAGGGGGGGTTTACTCCGGACCCACAATACCAATTCGCCACTACCAGCCGTGATTTTTGGTATATTTCGACGAAACTCGGTATTCGTAGTGGTAATCTACAGGTAAATATGTGTTGTAAAAAAATAAAAATGTGTTGTAATAAAAATTCCTAATATACTCATACCGGTCGTAATTTCTGCTGTAATGTAACGAAACGCGGTATACGTCGTAGGTACCTCATGAGAAAGAAGTGTTGTAAAAATGAGCTGAATCGGTCAGTCGGAAAGCGGGGGTTTACTTTGTAATATATTTCAATAGAAAAGCCCGCCAGACGTAGGTTCACAAAGCCGCCGCAAGGAGCGCTTTCTACCACTAGAGTGACTGCATCCTGTTCTTGCGTTAGATCAAAATACGATAATATGAGGTTTTTTGTATTTATTACGTAGTGTAATAGGTACCATGTGTAAACATAACTCTGGAAGCAAATTAATAATTGATCAGTTACTCATTACAAATTTAAAAGAGAACTATTCATGTTTTTATTTAATTTATGTAGGATATTTTAAGCAAATTGTTCTGGAAAGCAGTCTACACTACCCAAATTCTGAGGAAAGTGCTTAGTTATGCAGCTCCTGCGTGACGGACTTTTAATGATAGGAGGTCGTAAACAGAAAAATAAATATACATACACATATACACATACACAAACAGATAAGCTCGTATACAAATATAGAAAACCATATACGTATACATCATATTTCTTCAAATAGTCCAATTTTCCTTAAGTATCTAAAAACAAAATCTATAAATTGGCTTCCTTCTGCTAACAACTCTGTTAGATTTATAGCTGGGAGGGGAAATGAGTTAAGTCTTAAACAGTCCGTTAGTAAGTGTTTAATCGTTAAAAAGGTGTTACATATTGGGCAAATCGGTGCTTGTTCTCTGGTCATTAGGAATGAGTGTGTAAGTCTAGTGTGCCCAATCCGTAAACGTGTCAGTACTACTTCTTCTCTTCTTGTACTTCTGTTGCTCGATGGCCAGTGAGTAATTGTAGATTTAATTTCACGTAGTTTGTTGTCTCTTGTCCTCGTCGTCGTACCACTGGTTTTCAATGTGTTTCTGTATGTCAGTGAATACGTCTTCGTATGTTATGTCTGTGACGTCGTATTGGTTTCGTGTTGTGGATAATTTTGCTTGTCTGTCTACATTCGTACTTTGTGGTATATCTTCATGACCGGGAAGCCAATAAATAGTTATTCGTTTCTTCAATGAATGTATTGTATCGTGTATTTGTGTTACAATTGGATGTGTGCTAAAGATGTCTTGTATGGCTATAAGGGAACTGAGAGAGTCTGTACAAATGATGATGTCGTTTTCTTGTCGTGTAGTGATGTTGGTCAGTGCTAGAAGTATCGCTCGTAATTCAGCTGTGTATGTTGTCGTAATGTCAGGCAGTTTATTAACTATTATTGTTTCTCCTATTACTACAGCTATTCCTGTACCGTGTTGAGTTTTAGAGGCGTCTGTGTATACAAATAATGACTCTAAATGATCTTTAAGGTAAGCGCTAAATTTGTTTTTATTTATAATGCCAGATGTTGGGTCATGCTTTCTGTGTTTTTAGACAAGTTAATTAAAATTATACGCCAAAAATACTGCTTCAGCTCGTCAAATTTCGTATAGACTATGACTTCTAATGTTGTGATTCGACAAGTTTACAAAAGACTTTTTTTTTCGTTGGTATTTAATTTATATAAAGGTTTAGAATATACACCAAGACGAACAAAAAAACAACTCTTTTAACCCTTAATTGGCCAGGAGCTCAAAAAAACGAATTGAAATAGTATTTTTTTTTTTTTTCTTAAAAGCTTAATTTTTGTGTTCTAAATAAATAAAACATGCAAAGTTTTTAATTTTTTTGTTCCTCCATAAAAAAATATGGTCTTTAAGAACACTTTGGCCAATAACTATGAAACAATTTCTGAAAAGATAATAAAATAATTAAAGATGTAATAAAATAAACATATTTTCAGATAAAAATATTCATATAGTATTTATGGCCTAAGTTAAACAGTACTAAGATCAACTTAATCGTCACCATACGTGGCACGAAAATTACTAGCATTTTTTAAAAAGAAAAAGCACCAAGTGGGCCAAACGAACTTTATCGTTGGTCTTAATAGTTTAGCACAAACTAGACATACTGGCCTCTAAAAATACAAATTACGAATGTCTATAGAGTAATACTTTGAGAATTAAAGATATATAAAGAAAAGTTGCCTTTGTATTTATTATTAGTCCAATGAATTAAGATCAAACCTTATTTTCAAAATAAATATGAACTTTCTGGGCAAACTTTGAACTTTTCCTAAATATGTAATAGCCAAATCATTGGCACACTAAAAATATTTGTATACTCTGAGAAAAATCACTTCTAAAGCTATCTACGAATCCATCTACCTCTATATATATATATATATATATATATATATATATATATATATATATATATATATATATATATATATAGTACCTAAAAAATAGGAATTAATATATTTTTTGAAAATTTATTTATGGCTACATTCTTTAGCAAACGTGAGATTTTACAAACGGCGGTAAAGGCCTAGAACCAGATGCACCGTTAAAAAAACAAAACAAAAAAAAACAAGGAACAGGATGAACGTAGATCACTCTCTATTTTTAGATGTTAACTAAAACACATCAAATAGGCAATTTATATTCATGCCGCCTATACGCAATGGCTTCTCTCAAAAGAATGGGGACTCCGGTCGCCTGATTTTCCCCTTGGCTCCTTCGACTGCTAGAGTCATTAGCACCCAAGGTACCCATTAATAAATTAATTAAAGGCTGGGTTGGCCTAGGGACGGTCAGGGTGGCCGAATTCAACCCTTAAGCGAAGACACTAGAAGAAAAAATCTTTAGTACTTGCTCGGGATTTGAACTCAGGACCTCCAACTTATTAGTCCAGTGCTCTACCACTGAGCTAACCTCACCCCCATATATATATATATATATATATATATATATATATATATATATATATATATGTATATACACACACACACAGGGTGGCTTAGATGAATGCTGAGCACACTCTCCTAAGCTGAAGTACTGCTCCTTCCATAAAAATACGATCCAACCGTTTAGGAGTTATTTCTCTTGTGGCCTGCTTATCTGGGTCAACCTGTGTGTGTGTGTGTGTGTATAATATATATATATATATATATATATATATATATATATATATATATATATATATATATATGTATGTATGTATGTATGTATATAATTTATTTGTTTACAACTCCCTTTGGAATTGTTTTAGTTTACGGAGTTTCCTGAAAGGATTTTGGCTTGTAGACCCTGATTACGTCATGGTTTAGGTCATAGAGCCTTGGACTAATGCTCCCCTAACAAGCTCTTACCAACAAGACAGCGGCCTTCTGCCAGTCTGCCAGCACATCCGCCTTTCGTTACAACATGTAGTGTATATTATAACATTTTCGAGAATGAACCGAAATTTTTATATATTGAATTCGACCGTGATTATACGCATTTAATATTTATTTCCTTTACCTACATTTTAAATTCAACAGCTTCAGCCTTAACTTGAGGAGAAGAACCTTCCACTGGTAAGGCCATGTGTAGACTGGTCATTGATGAAATGAATCCAATATGGCGGAAAGTAGTCAGCTGATCGATAATCGATAACTCGAAAACGAATTAAACAGCATTTTCACAATATTGATAAAGGAGAAAATAAAACCGCGTTGGCTAATCATGCTATAAAATATTATCATAATTTCAATTTTGTTGGCATTAGAAACTTTAGAAAAATACACAAATAGAATGAATAGAAAAAATAAGAAAAACATCCACATCCTAATAGCACTTTAATAATATTTTTTCATTAATTTATTTGATAAAAAATAAAGTAAGGAGGGTTGTTTTTATTTTTAAAAATAGTTTTTATGAATATATTTCATCTGGAAATTAAAATTAATTTTAAAAATATGACACATCGATTAACGATCAGCTGACTACTTGCCACCATATTGGATTAGTTCAGTCAATGACAATCTGGATGCAGCCTTACTAGTGGAAGGTATTGATGGGCGATAGTCGATAATTACTATCGATATATCGATAGTTCATGACTATCAATAGTAGTTATCGGTAGTCATGAATTATCGATAGATATTTTAATTTTTGTCTAGAATTGAAATTCTCAGAATCTGGAGGGCATCTGGTGAATTAAATGCTGAAAAGGAACCGTCTGGTGAATACAACTAACTACATAATGTAGCCAGTAAATACCTTTGTGTTCCAGGCTCGTCTGTACCCGCAGAAAGTGTATTTTCAGCCGCTGGAAAAATCATTTCTGAGCAGCGGAACAGACAAAAAAAGCGGAAATGTTGGTTTTCCTTTCCGGTAATATGGCTCTAGGAGCACAATTAAAGCAGTTTGAAATAATTGCACTTTTTTGTGCCACTTGATATTTTTTTTCTTTGGAAATGCTTTTTATACATTTAAATAAATTCGTTTTTCGTTTTAAACGTTTGTGTAACCCTATAAATATACCTAATCCTGTAAATAATAGATAATTTAATTAAATTCTTCATTGGACAGGTATGTAAGGCATAGGGAAAGCCACTATCGAATAATTATCGATAGTATGGATATTTTTTAACCGATCGTATCGGCCTATCGATAGTGCTAAACTATCGACTATCGCCCATCCCTAGTGGAAGGTTCTCCTTCTCAAGATGGCGTTCAAGCTGTTATATTTAATATATTCCCCTGTAGAGGCACCAAAAGGGTGCGAAACTTGTACGTTTATTGGCCTTCCGGCTATTTCGATAGTTTAATAAATCTAGTTTTATTCAATTATTATGATGTTGGTAATTTTCTGAGTAGGCATTATTCTGTAAGTTTACCAAAAAAAAAAAAAAAAAAAAAATAGCTCCCGACTTCTATAGTTTGGTTTACCGTATCGTTGATGTCATGACAGGTTATAGTCGCTTTGAAAGGATGAATAGTGAGAGGAAGTCGTATTGAATCGACAATAAGCAATCCACACCAACGACCTGTTTACACAACCCCGAGCCTTGCTAGACTTCTCGGTCAGGGATACAGCTGGTTGCTACACCCGAGGTCAGGGAATCACCGTTCGACATCCTTGATGCCACGAATTGCCCGCGAGATTTCAAGGAGAGATGAAGACTTTCTTTTGTATTCCGAAGCCAGTTTGCCTTATTGTTCAAACGGCGTGTATCATCCACCACAAAACAAGTATTTGGTTGTAGAGTTACTCTTTTCATATTCCTAATGCAGTTATTGTGGGTGATCTCATTTTGTGCGACATAAATGTTGTTCTTGTTTCTACAGAAATAGTTATGTAGCATTGGAATCTAATAAGAAAACGTAGTTTTTTTTTTTAACGTAAGTTATTAGATTACTGATTCAGTTGATTAAAGCTCTTGAAATTCACTCGATATTCAGTTAGTTAACAACAATTAAAAAAGACTATCATAAATTCGAATATTTTCACATACAATTTGCAGGATATCAAATTTAACTCGAAATAAACACTTTTACTGGTTATCATTCAGAAGAGACCGTTGCCCTTTTATGTTGCAAACGTGAAGATTGTCGAGGCTCGGAAATAATAGCTAATAAATGTACGTTTTTATATAAAAATAAGCTTTTATTTCCAACGTTTCGACTTGAGTTTTATGACTTCAAGGAAGTCGGTACTCCAGTGATGTAGCGACTTCCAAACTGATCAATTCTTTTTCTCCTCGTGGTCCTGATGAAGGCACAAAATTCAATCCGAAACGTCAATAAAAACTCATTTCTATATAAAAATTTTCTCCTCTCCGATTGCGTAAAATTACATCCTAATGAACCTTTAAATCGAAACTATGCATATAATGCTAATCTTAAGGAACCTGTATCTCGAACATTATGTACACGCACACGAAATTCATTTAGGAAAGATTAAACTCGATTTATTTATTTAATGTTTCAGATAAATAGTTTTATAATTAAAAATTAAAGTTGAAAACAGAGAGAGGAATGAGAACTGAATATTACAAAAGAGTTCAACTAAATTGGGTTCCGGAGCAGAAACTTATTGATCATGTTTGTCTGATAGAATTTGGGTTAAGCAAGTCTACCCTCATCGTCCCCCTTCGAAATGATATGTCAAGAACAGATATCAGCACAATAACCCTGCCATCATTTTCGCATAACCTCTAGAATATAATTGAAACAATTTTTTTTTCTCATTTAACCATCGGTATTTAATCTTTAAGGCTATTTTCGGCTCGACATTTAATATTTGGAATGGATTAATAAATGTTTGGTAAGGATCTATGATGGCCGGTTGAAAGATGCTAGGATTCCGTTGGGCCAATAGAGAGGTTTGTGTTCTGATGATGTGTAGAAAGTGGCTAGGCGTTGGTGGTCCTGCAGACAGTCTTGTGACCTGATAGTGGGTAGAACTTGGCTAAGATGGTAGTGGTCCTGGTGACAGTTTTGTGACGTGGTAGTGGGTTGAAAGTGGCTAGGCGTTGGTGGTCCTGCAGACAGTTTTGTGACCTGGTAATGGGTAGAATGTGGCTAGGCGTTGGTGGACCTGCAGACAGTCTTGTGACCGAGTAGTGGGTAGAACGTGCCTAGGACGTTAGTGGTCCTGCTGGCAGTTTTGTGACCTGATGCTGCGTTGGAAAGACGCTTGGACTCAGGTAGATGGGCAGTCTCGGGCCTCGAGAGTTGACAGTCTTGACTTCGGTTGACCTGAAGAAGACCTTTTGGTCGTTAGCAGTCCTGAAGACAGTCTTTGGATCTTGTAAGATATACAATAACGCTTAAACTCTATTAGTCCTGTTGGGAGTCTCGGGTTCTTGGCTTGAGAGTTGACAGTCTTGACTTCGTATGACCTGGAGAAGAATCCGTGGGCTTTAGCGGTACTGTAAACAGTTTTTGAACATTTTAAGATGTAGAAAGACGCTTGGAAGCTGGTGATGCTTTATAGTCTTTGGTTCGGTTGACCGTGGAAGAGCGATTAGATTATAGTTGTCTTGTTGACAGCCTAGGGTCCTGACGACGTCTAGAAAGTCGCTTTGATATTGTCGTTCCTTTACACATGGGTCTTGGGATCTGGTAGTAAGGTAACCTGGCGTTTGGACTCTAGTGGTACAGTAGATTGTGTGAGATGTGATATTTTTACTTTTTGCTGTAAACGAGGAGAGTTGTCTTGATACTTGGAGATCAATATATTTTCCCAGATTATGTATATATATATATATATATATATATATATATACATACATACATACATAAAGAGACTTAATGATGGAACACCATGTCATAAAAAAATAGCTTTATCTTTATCTCTAGTGATTATGAAAATATGTCTTACCACACCTCATGGCCTTCAGTACTCTTAGTCATGTTGTTGTTGTATTTAAGCGTGGGAATTTTTTCTAATTACATTTTCTTTCGATTAACAAGTTGTCTGTAAAAAAGGAAAAAAAAATGTAATCAGTAAACGAATCTTGGATGCTTTCGTCTTTTAATTCCCTTTCAACCAAGCAAAATTAAAGAGAAACGTAAAGAAGACCCTATTGCTTGCCTGATCTTATTCGAAGTGTCTCAATTTTCACATCACGTAAAATTATATTACAGCTCTTCGAATATAAAAGAAAAGTTTATTAACGTATTGTATATTGATAACTATACAATAATGTATCTAAATATTCAAATAACATATTCAGATATTTGCTGCTATAAGCCGGGTAGTTTATGATGAAATCTTGTTTATCTGTGTAAAGTTATGTTTTTACACAGTTCGCGTTTGTTTAACTGACAAATCTCTATTGCTGTACTTAATATTGAATGTTCTAGCTAAAATGATATTAAATATCGGGCCTTTATTGATTAAGGCACTTATTTTTTTTTTGTTTTTTTTTAACGGCGCATCTACATCTTGGCCATAAGGCACTTATTTTCCACAGTTTCGATCGATTTTCATCTGCTCCAGTTCACTAAAATGAACTAAAAAGTTCATTTAACCCTTTCTGTATACTGTATATTGTGAACTAGTGTCCGCTCGGTGGTATAGCAAAACTTATTCCCGAGACCACCAATTAAATCTTGCGAAATTTATTCGTTGTAATGCGAATATGCTGCCCCTCTAAGATCTTCATGCAAAGAGCAAGCGTCGTAACCAATCATCCCAAGTGCAACTCTTCAGAAAAACAAAAATCTACTTCCGAAAAAATGCAAAAAGAATATATGAATTCCCACGCCTCCAAGAAAACTGTCAAGAGATGTCCTTAAATAATTCAACTATTAAATGTACATCTTCTTTACATTCACTAAACGTGTGAATGGCATTGGAGTAATTACAAAACTCAAGTTAACTATCCATTTTGCGCCATTCATCACTAATTCCCATCAGCTGCGCAAAATGGATGACATCCGCTTTGCGAAATTCCGGAAGGCTATTCAATTCCTTACTATGTTGTTATAAAATGCTGCATCAACTTCCAAGGATATTTGCTGCTTGTCACTCATAATAAAAAATATTCTTGATTCCTGAAGTAACCTTACCTTCGCTGTGGGATTAGAGCCTGTGGATTGAAGGTCTTCAGTTTAAAACACAAGTTTGTTTTGTAATTTTGTCTTTTTGGCGTATCGACATCTAGGCCATTAGCGCTGGGCTTTCTAAAGGTTCCCACCCTTCTTAACCATCCATATTAGAGCAGGGAATCCTTCCAACGGGACCTGAAATGAAAAAATACTCATCCTGTCACAGGCGGTACTCGTACCCACGTCACCCGCAGGAGAATCCAAAGCGTTCGCCACTGGCCCACGGGGAGACCCACAAAATGCCCCATATACATGTATTGTTGGCAGTATCGTTTCGAATAATTTTACCAGCTCTTTTATTCCATTAGTAAATACTTTCTCTAAGTTTATAAAGAAACGTCAGCTTCTTGGGCATCCTCTTCTATCGCCAGAATATCTACAAGTTGCCAGCCATTTATCAAAACATTACGTTACTAGTGGTCCATACGAACGTGCCTTCCTTAAGATTACTTTCTGGTGTTATATTGTGAATTTCGTTGCAAAGAAACACAAATTATGACCGTTAGGGCGCATAAATAATTTTGGGTCTTGAACCCCATTTCATGGATTTTGTTGGCTAAAGAACTCATCCATTCGTTTGTTGTCGGAGGATGCAGTATAGCAAGTTTTGTGGCAACGGAGGTCATTTTCAGTATCTATAGCATCGATGAGCATTTGAAGACATTCTTCAAAAGTTCTATCATGAATCCTGTTGCTTCATTCTACCAAAATGTTGTAAAATCCTGAAAACCACACTTAAATCAACAGGTGTGTCCTGTGTGCACAATTACTCATTCTTTCCGTGTTTGCTGTTACTCATTTACGGGTGAGTTGTCTCGCAGCCGAGGGAATTTCCAGTTGAGCACATATTGATCCTAAGTCGAACATTGCTTTTAGCCGTGCAAATAGTGACAAAGATTAACTTGAAATTTTGTTTCCAGCTGTATTATGTATGTTGTAAGCGGTTTTCCTCACTATAGGCAGAAAAAAACCGCTTTTCAGGTCGACCAGGGAATGTCGACAAGAAAAATTGTACTTCGCAAAACGTACTTCTTCGAAAATGTCTCTTTTTTTGACGACATTCACACAACTTAGCCGATCACTTTCACTTTACCCGATTTGGCTGCTTTCAAGAATATGCGATTCTCATTAATTTCGGACTTTTTTTTCCCATTTCGGATCCCATTTGAAATTTCAAAGTTGTATAGGGTTTGGGGTGCCCCAAAATTTTTGTTTTCTAAAAAAAGGTCAAAATCCTAAACTAGACTAAAAATTATGAAATACTTATTTTTTTGTTTTATTATAACGTTATCCGTTCAAGAGAAATTCAGCCAGGCCATCTAAAAAGGACACCCTGTATATATATACATATATACCTTATAGAGAGGCAAGAAAAATGAAAATTTATAATTTTTCCTAAACATCTACTGTCCAATATCCATAATTAGATTACTATGGAATTTCTAGCAAACGCAGAAATCCTTTGAATTTGTTTTTTTTTTTTTTTTTTTACATCGTTTGGGTAATATATAGATCCAAGCGTCATCCTTAATAAACAACATGTACCTTATTTTATGCAATCTTGTTTCTCATGTTATACAATTTGTTCCTTACAAAGGACGATTTGTTCCATTTCATCTGCTCCTTGTTGCATAAGATTGCCGTAACAGGCGGAGTGTCTTCTAGTTAACGCTCTGAATTAGAGCAGTGGCAACTAATGAGGAAGGCAACGCCTCCATCGCATACCTTTCCACAAGACTGATGGGGTCTGTGTTATTTCGGATGGGTAGCAGCGCGTTTTTGAGAAAATCTCGCGCGAGCTTGATCCGATGACGCGAACAGAAAATAACTTAAGTTAAGTGCTAATCCACAGGTAAATATGTGTTGTAAAAATAAACGAAATCGGTTCATTAGGAGGGGGGGTTTACTCCGGACCCACAATACCAATTCGCCACTACCAGCCGTGATTTTTAGTATATTTCGACGAAACTCGGTATTCGTAGTGGTAATCTACAGGTAAATATGTGTTGTAAAAATAAACTAAATCGGTTCATTAGAAGGGGGGGGGGGGTTTACTCCGGACCCAAATTCCTAATATACTCATACCGGTCGTAATTTCTGCTGTATTGTAACGAAACGCGGTATACGTCGTGGGTAACTCATGAGAAAGAAGTGTTGTAAAAATGAGCTGAATCGGTCAATCGGAAAGCGGGGGTTTAATTTGTAATATATTTGAATAGAAAAGCCGGCAGACGTAGGTTCACAAAGCCGCCGCAAGGAGCGCTTTCTACCACTAGAGTGACTGTATCCTGTTCCTGCGTTAGATCAAAATACGATAATATGAGTTTTTTTGTATTTATTACGTAGTGTAGTAGGTACCATGTGTAACATAACTCTGGAAGCAAATTAATAATTGATCAGTTACTCATTACAAAATGAGAACTATTCACGTTTTTATTTTATTTATGTAGGATATTTTAAGCAAATTGTTTTGGAAAGCAGTCTACACTACCCAAATTCTGAGGAAAGTGCTTAGTTATGCAGCTCCTGCGTGACAGACTTTTGTTTGGATAAATGCTAAACGTTTCGAAAACTGTTTATCTCAAGTTCCGTATTTTATCCACTTTACTCGTGGCGTTAATTCGATACTCAAGTAAAATTGCCTAATAAAAGTGTACCTGGAAACCCATTAACACAAAACTGTAAGCACTATGATTTTATTCGCGCGAATTTTTCCGAATAAAAAAAAATCCGGTCGAAGAATAATCCGATTTACGAACATGACCTTTTAAAACAGACAAAGTATTTCGTGACCTATGTATTCTGAAATGTCGGCATTTCTCATCGGTACCTCCGGATTGCCAAGATCGACCAGTCTTCGGATTGGTGTTATAAGCGAGTTTCCTTCCTATGGAAAGGGGGGGGGGACGCACTAAAAGCATCAGAAATCAGTGAATAGTTGGGATGCGGCTAAGAACAACAATCAGATTTTCGTAAACTATATATTTGGAACGTTTCTGCGAGCTCTTTGGGAGCCTTTTTCAGCAATGGATGCCTATGGGATGGAGCAAGACTAAAGCCATGGTCAGCCAACTGCTACCTTTGGTCTTTCCCATCCCAAGGCATTCATTGCTGAAGATGGCTTCCAATTAGCATGCCGAAAGGTTCTAAATATATATCATTAGCTAAATCCGATTGTTGTACTTAGCCGAATCCCAACTATTTCCTGACTTCTTATCACCTCGACGACTGACTCATTATCAATCCTTATCGTTGTGACGTCCTACGTTCTTTACGATATGAAATTAGGTCAAAGACCCCCGGGTGCGGAAGGGTTTACAGCTAGAGGCAATAAAAGTGAGGGGGCGTGGCCCAGCGTTTTGCCCCCTCGGCTCCAGATAATGTTGTCGAGGAAGGCCCGGCTCCGTCGGGTCTGCTTCTCAAATCAATGTCGGAACATTCTCTCCAACCTCCAGTCTCCTCGTCTCCAGCAGCATCTCATAAAGATGTCGAAATCAGTTCCTAGTAGTCCTTTCTACAAGGAGCGAACTAAGACAATTTCTCTGCAAGGAGAATTATATTATGTTCCCAGCACCCCCCCCCCCCCCCGGAATGTTTTCCTATTTTCGCCTATGAGTAGTTGAAGTTGAAGGACGAGGCTAAAAATAAATAAAATTTTGTTAAACAGAAGGTTTACCATAATATTAAAAGAGCAAAGCGAAATACAATTGTCCAACATATGGCTGCCTCCAGTATATCAATTTCGTGTTATCAAAACAATTATTTAAAAGATAATTCAATGCATCAATATTTAAATGTATTAATCAATAATAATTATTTAAATATGTAGGCAGCATTTATATGAAAATCTCAAATTTATTAACATTTAAAATATGATTTGTTTCTGTAGTTTCTATAATATTATAAAATAACAACTGGCAACACTGGAGTGTGAAAACTAAGCCATGAGGGGGGCGCTGCTACACAATATTGACATCAACTAACACCACAGGCGGCAATATTATCTGCCATTTTTACATTAACTCTTTCCGAAGGTTTGTAGGTTTTGAGGTTGCACAAGTGAAAGATTTTGAAAAATGTTTTCAAATCTTCATCGATACTATAACCCATTCAGATAGATGGAATAGTTCAATTGCCTTTGCACTTATGTACATACGAATGATTTTTGACGAACTTCTTCATCTATATATGAGGAGCTTAGTATCAAAGTTGGACAACTCCATTTTTTTCAGTTTTGAGATTTTTGTCGAATCTTAAGTGGATTTTTATGCTGTATACGATTTTACAACTGTTTTTCATTAAAAACGGACAGAAAATAGGTAAAATAGCGTTAATTTCAACCGTTCAGAATCAAAATATGGACAACTCCAACATAGTTTGGTTTCAAAAAATGACAACTCCATCAGTAGCCAATGAGAAGCTTGCATTCATGCAATCTGCTCCCAACATGCACTGCAAATCCATCATAGCTGAATGTTTATAGTTACTTGTAATAGGTGAATTTGGCGATAATTCTTATTAATAACTAGTTGTTATCCGGCACACTATGGTTCCAAATGCCGGATTTTGGGACAAAACCTCTAGGTACTTGAATCTTTCTAATTTAGGTATGATTTTTGAAGAATTTCTTTTGTGCCGAGCCGAATGAGACCACTACCAATTCTATAGAATAATTATTTTATTAATAAACGGGCTTTATATAACAACAACCGTGAAAAACAGCCGGTATTTAATTTAAAATATTCAAACTTTACTCAAGTGGTAGAGCTATGTATCCTTCCAAATATATTTTCAAGACTTCAGGTGAATAAATTAACAGCTAATGTGGTACTGGTAACTGTTCTCGACATATTCCTCTTTTTTTAAATTTTCGTGTATAACAAATAAATATTGAAAGTTTCACACTAGATATTAAATAAACCTCATCGTAAATGTTCAGTTATTTGCTATTAAAAACTTTTCAACAACTCTCTGCAGAAAATAATAATGGTTAACTCGTTTTTCATAAAATAATCGCATCGCTAATTGATAACTTTATTTTATTAGCTGTGCTCAGGTATGGCTGAGTACGGCGATGAAAATTACAGCACAGCCACTTCAATACATGTAGTTATAGGTAAAACTGTGCGAAGAGGATAGCTAAGTACCACTTTTTTTCTAAACATAATAAAATAAGGATAATTTAGTTTCATTTCAGTTTTGTTAAACTGTATTTAAATAACATTTTTCATGTAATTTTTAACTATATAATTTTGATTTAATACATTAGACAAATTACATTATACTAAAACACCCTCGAGCATACCAAATTCATATTTGTTTGGTTTCAAAAGAGGATAGGTTCAATTTTCAAATGGCTCCCTTTGGTTTCAAAAACAGACAACTCCATGACTTGGTTTCAAACATGGACAACTCGACTATTTAAAGTGTAATTACGGCCTTAATACTGAAGAGCCTCTACTCATGAAGAGTAATTGGCAGAGATATCGAAAATTATCACCGTTTAATTTTGTATAAATGTATGTATATATACAATATATATATATATATATATATATATATATATATATATATATATATATATATATATATATATATATATATATTCTATTCCATGTGTTTCTGACCAATCAAATATATTCACGGGTTTGGATATATGTGACGCAAGTCAAAAATAGTACTTCATTTTTCTTTTGTACCACTTTATTATTTCTTTGCCCTACATGTTTCTTGGCCTTAATGCCACCTCCTCAGGGGCCATTACATCCCCGCATGTGGTCAGCTCGCCACCCATCATATCACATGTGTGTCTTTTAACACAATAAGAGGCCGCAATTTTTGTTTGCACCACAAATAATGGAAAATAAATCGAATAACCAAATATATATATATATATATATATATATATATATATATATATATATATATATATTTCAAATTAATTAATATCCATTTTATATTAATTCTTTTTCATAAGTTTTGTTTTTTATGGGGCATTGCATCAACATCTAGACCATTAGAGCCAAGAAGAAAATTTACAATCTAAGAATATTTAGAAATTTGTTCCTGATACCAGATACAAATTTCTGAATACATACTTATTATTAAGTCTAGTTACGATTCACACCAATTTTAAAAATTAAAAATAAAATAACTATGCATTATTTTATTAATAGCCATGTGGGGTTTGGGTAATTTTATATATTATGCGAAGTTATATTTATGAGGTTGAAAGGAAACTGAGAGAAGAAAATCGTTATGAACTAGTTTGTAGGTGTGAGCACTTAACACCCCGTGCCAAGGGTCATGGGTTCGATTCCCACTAGGGGAGGTGGCTTTTCTTTGGGGGAAAAAAAAGCCAACAGCCCTTTACTGGCTAGAAAAGGGTGGTCACCTATAGATAACCCGTCCTAAAAATTCTCAGTTAATTATAATGGACGTTAAAATTTAATAAATAAGTAAGTATTAATTATTATTTTTCTTGTGTGTTTCAGCGGTCAATAAAATCAAATGTTACTCCTGCACTTCTGAGACTGATCCAAACTGCAATGACCCCCTCAACACCGACGTAGTGCATGCTAAGGAATGCACAAATGACGTCACCAATACCATTCTTAACGGCTTGAATACTGGATTGAAGGGTCTCAGCAATTTCTTTCAAATCGGTGAAAAAGTACCTCAAATTGATGCCAATTTTGTGTGCATGAAGGCCTCTTATACAAGTGAGTATATGTTAATTTTATTCATATTAATTTAAGTGTGCCATTTTTTCTTTAAGGAAAAACTGTTAGTTTTTGACATTGCTTGTTTCAATTTAATGAACAAAAGACATTACTTATTAGAACCAGGAAACCTAACTTATCGCATTGGTTTTTATTGCACTTAAAAGGACAGATAATTTGCTTTCAATCCTTCTCGAAAAGTCATTTTTCACCAAATGATGAACTAAATCGTGAAAAACTTCTGGCACATTTAAGTACCGCCATTTGGGGTGAGTTCGGACAGTTCGTACGAGTTCGGACAATAGTGCATGGCGCAGGAAATCACGTGACCTTGAGCAAATTTCTTCATTAGAGTCATAATTGGCTTGACAAATACGATCGATATTGCATTTTTCCCGTGTAGTTAAACCGAAATCGCCATGAGAACACTTTGAAGTGAAAAACGAATATTTTAATGTGAGTTGTAATTTCCATGATTTTCGAAATGCTAGAAACATACGTCTGTGTAGAAGCTGTGTAAGTAATTAAACCCTAATTTTTTATATTTTATAGTAGGTTTATATGTTTTCTAATGATACATAAATAAATATATTTATTTTTTTGGTTCAAAAGCTTTTTTTTCTTGTTTAAGTTAAAAACTCGCATACCGTGGGGTGAGTTTGGACATGCATCAATTATACCCGCGTCCTCTTGGCTTAAAGGAAAACAGTATTTATTCCAAAGAGGCTTTGAAAAATGCGATTTCCGATGTCAAGAGTAAGAAGAAGACTCTGAGAGGCAGTGGATCGATTTAGGTATTTTGTTGTACAACAAAACACCTAAATCGACTTTAAATGATAAAGTTAGAGGAATGCACACCAAAAAAAAGTGGTGGCCAAACAAAATTGAGTCAAGAAGAAAAAAAATATCAAAGGGAATTTTAACTGTAGCTGAATGGGACTTTCCATTAACTCGATTAAGATATTCGCCAAATCCTAAAAACATATTTGGATGGTCAGGAAAAAATTCGCACAATTTTAAGACAACGAGCCCAGAGTGGAATGGTGTTACGGCTTCATGAATAGGAATCAGCCATTAATGGAACGCCTTACACAAAACATCAAAAGGTGTAGAACAGAAGTCGATAAGGGAAAATTGAGAGAATATTTTGTTAATTTAAAAAATATTATGGAAAGTATTCCTCTTTAGAATATCGTCAATTCTGACCGAGCTCACCCTAACTATAGTTTAAGTTTCGATTTTTACAGAAATTAAAGGCTGTCCGAACTCACCCCACACGTAGGGGTGAGTTCGGACTCATTTTAGCAATAAAAAACATTGGACATTTTTGAGATATTCAAAAAACAAAATACACTATTCGATAGAGGAATGTTAAGGGTTCATACATTAATTTTTGCAGATTTTTACAAAAATTCTGTCTTTTGTAATTAAGAGAAAACCTCGAAAATGTGTCCGAACTCACCCCAAATGACGGTAATTCAGTAATATTTAAAGTCAAAATTAATATACACCTTAAATTGTTAATTACGAACTACAAATTGTAATTTTAGCTTTATGAAGCCTTGATTATAAATTGAGATTTACTTTTAAAATTTATTCGAGTAAAAATAATTTTTCCACATGTATGTATTTATTAAGTGTTCTATTTCTGAAATATTGACCCCAGTTTATTCAAATGTTACTCCATGTTGAGATTTTCAAGAAATCAATTTTTTTTTTTTGCATACAGAAGTATTTAATACTTCTAAAGAAATTGAATGTCTCCCATTTTATTCTCAAAACTATTTTTTCTAACTGTTCTACAATATCTCTGAGGAACTACTAAACAGATTTTCTTAAAATTTGTGACACATATTACTTATAAGATTATGTAATATGCGACTTAGGGTTATTTTTTCATTGGGTGCCCTATTCTTAAATAATAGAAAGTTTAGACACAAAATTTTGATAACATGTTTAAACAGCTGTTATTTCTACAACAAACAATTTATTTATTTATCAAATTTTATTATTAACTACGAATTTTAAGATGGGTTATCTAAAGGTTATACCCTGCAAACAATTTAAAAAAAAAACAAAAAAAAAAAAAAAAAAAAAAAAAAACAATGTAACAAACAATTTAAAAAAAATGTACTTACTTGGTAAAAATGTATGTTATTTGGCAAGCTTTCTTTCGAAATAATAACTAAAAACAAAAATACCTGCACAATCCTGGCTACAAAGTGATGGTAACCCGTAGATGACTCGTCCGAAAAATAATTGTTACTTATAAAAAAATATTGAAATTTAAATGAATTAAATAAAGTGTCTTGACCTAATTCAGTTAATTGACAAGCAAACTATATATATATATATATATATATATATATATATATATATATATATATATATATATATATATATCAATTCATAAACACATGGTGTTTATTGTATTTATTTAATTATTTTTATTTTTTTTGTCATTGTATTTTTTTGTCTTTAGCTTTCAAAATCTTCCCTGCACTTTGATTACTTTTTTGTTATTTAATGAATGATTTGTATTTTTCTTTTAAAAAATCAAAGGATAACTTATTTGTTATATTTTATTTCATGCAATTTTTCCATCTTGTTTTGATTTTCGTTATTTTAAAGAATTTATTATCAAGGAAAATCATTATGTATTTTGATATTCCTTTTCATTTGTCCTGGTCTAATGAATGACTTATTGATCCTCAAATCTAATTAGTTAAAACGTAATAATTTAGGACTGCTGTAGAAGTTTGCTTCTTCATGCAAGGCTGATATTATCTTTCAGTCCAATCATCACGGTATTGTTTAACAGACCGTGACATAACATGTGAGTAACACATTAATACTGACACTCATGTTTGAGAACATGGCCAGACCAATGTGCTGGCCCTTTCATTCTTAATTATAGTCTAAATAAAAACTGTGTTAGTCTCTTGTTTTCTCTTCCTATTGGAAGGAGGACCAACTTATGACATTAACCTGATGACGCAATCTGGAAGTCCTGATGAGAAATGTCAACGTTTTATAACCCAAAAGTCATGAAATAAAAAGTTCAAATTTATTTATACGTACATAATCTATTTACGTACACTCAGAAGCCAAAAAAACAAAACAAAAAACCGGACATTCTGATTATTGTCTATTCTGTCCAGAATCTGCAGTAAATATGTGTTTTTTTTTCCAAATAAGTAATAATGGTTAAAAAAAAAAAAAATTATAGCACATAATTATGGATTTTACCCACGTTTTCGACGCAGGATGACTTATTAAAACGTAAAATTTTCTAGTCGGCAGTTCCGGATTGCGTCATGAGATCAGCCCTATTAGCGGGGTTCTTCCCTATGGAGGGAGGGAGGAACCCCGCTAAAATGGAGTATTACCCCCTCTATTACAGCTAAGGGTCCTAACCCTGTCAGATATTGAAGACCCAGCCTCGAGACCAATGGCTATCCCGAGCCTTATCTCCTCTGCACTATTATTACTGAAGGGATTATTTCAGTGAACTTGGTACACTCTTAGCCAGTTTCTAGCAAGATTACTCACAAAAACGAAAACATCTCTCACAATCGGCAAACGAACTACAAAATATTAAAAATGTCCTTCCACCCCTAAAACCTGATGTTCTTCTTTTTCAGTTAAATGGGTTATGTTCTGAAGATTGACCATAAAATCAACTACCTTTGAGTACCGGAAGTGGGCTATTAAGACCGAACATTTTTTTCAATTTGAACATGCCTTTTTTTTACAGGTTCAGATTCCATGTTGAAAAATATGAATTTTTTAATCATACAATTTTTTGATAAAATGCATTTTTAAGCCTCTAATTCACCTTTGAAGTTGTCCAGATCGGACGTTTTTGTTTAAACTATCTATTCAGAAATCGGATTCTGAGTTCGTAATTGTGCCTGCTTTTTTAGGGGCTGGACGGTTAGTTTTGGACACCACTGTGTCTATTCATGTTCTACTGTCTTCAAAAATGATCCGATTTTGATAAAATTTGAAAAATCAATACTTAGTTGTTAAAATTAAGTTTTTCCAGCAAAGTACTATTTTGAGATATTTGTTCAAGATATTTTGTCTTCTTCTGATAGGATCCGAAAAATGTCGACAGAGTTATTCTCTAAAACCTACCCATTTCAGACCTAAAATCAGAAAATTATATTGTAGAAAAAGTTATTGATTATTCATTGATGTATTTAAGACCGCAGCCTATTATTATTATTAATTTTTTTTCAGAAAAAGAAGACAACGGTAACGAGAAGAAGCTCGTCATCCGATCATGCGTGCTGGAAAGCGCAAAGATCTGCGACAACTTTAACCAGAAACTTAATGAAAAAGGAAATTCTGAAGTCTTCTGCGGAGAATGTAACTCCGACGAATGCAACGGAAGTTACTCACTCAGCCCGGCTGCATTCATTCTTCTGCCCGCTATTGCATTAATTTTGGCAAGGCAGTAACTCTCATATTAATACTTGTACATTATTTTATCCCTTCAATTATCTGCTCGCTGCAGTGAATTTGAAGAAATTAAACATGTGTCTTACGAATATAGAAGCACTCTTGCATACAAATTTTTTAAGCATAAAATTAAACTAGAAGACTACAAAACTTAGTTGCTAAAAAAATAGATTGTATGAATCTCTGTATATATGATACTTAAAATTATGATTATTTAGTTATTTTTAAGTTACATGTTAACACATAAATGTGATAATTTTACTGATATACATCGTTTGTAAAAAGCAGCTGGACTTGTTTTTCGTTCAATAAAGATAAAAAAGATTTCTTACATTTTTACTTACTCAAATTTCTTATTGCATTAATCTATTTTCTTATTTACTTATCATAATCTGAAAAAAAAAAAGTTTAAGGACCACAAATGATCAATTCTTATACATCAATTAAAATATTTGTGATTTATTGCTATTGTAATTCAAAATTTTAAATATATTCTTTATTTGGTTATTATAATTTTAACCTTCAATTTTTGCTTGATATTTAAAAATTGATATACATTTATTGTAATATATTAATATCGAAAAGCTTTGTCATTACATATTATGGGAACATAATCCCTCATTACTTATTTCTTATTAAAATATTTCAATCTTCACTACATTGAATAACTAGTTTAATATCTCAAAATTCATGAGTATATAAATTCTCATAATTGTTGCAATTTTAATTATATATTTTTTTTTTCATTAATACAAATCACTTTTAAAATTGAATCAGTAAGTGCAGAAACCATGTAAGTCAAGAATTTAAAATCAAAGAGAGAAAAAACTTTATAACTCCTCGAATTTGTCAAACACTTTTTTTTTCTCCGACATAACATGCATTAATGTTGCTTTCATGCAAAAATTACATGATTTCTATTTAAATTGGCCTCAGGAAAATTTAAAATGTAATGAGAAATGAGTTTTAGAATTTTTTGGACTGAAGTGGTCTTGCTGTAACCGATTCAATTGTAGAAACTACTATTTTTATTATCTTTAAATTCCTTGAATCAAACAGCTGCATTTATAATACATAATAATACAATTTGAATAATAATGTTAGCCATAAAATATGAGCTTGCATAATTTTTTGTTTTGTGCTATTTTCTTAAATAGTATGAATAAGACAGCTATTAAAATTTATTTTCGAATATTTTTGAAAGTTGAATAAAACAACAGGTTGTTATTTTTGTGTTTTTGTAATTAAAAATTACTTCGATTTGATATTATCAATCTATTCTTATTGCTTTCATTAGCATTTATTGGAGTGTATCAATATGTAGTTTACTTATAAAAGGTACTCTTTACCAAAGAAATATATCTTCATTGCTATAAAAATTATAAATAATCAATGTACCTGCATTTTACTAACGATTTCATTCCATACTGAATTTTTCCAGTGGGTAGATTAAATTACCAAAATTAATAGCCATAGAAAAAATATTATTTTGTTTTTAAGAACAAAAAAAAAATGCTCTTCTCCCATTTTATACTTTCATACTAGTACAAAAAGTATTTATATTGGTCAAAATAAATCTGATTACTATGTTTTTGATTAATAAAGTCTTTGCATTTGGGGATTACTAGTATTATTTATTTAATTTTGTGGTGTGAATTATTACCACAAATCCTAACACCCTCTTAACTTTGAGTGATGATTCTTGGACTACGAATCTATTTGGTGCAGCAGCAATAATAAAGCTGCTGCCACACAAGGCTCTTTAGCAGCCACTACTAACCAGCTGCTGGTGATATTGTCTGATCCAGAACCAGTGGCTTGTGAATGCCAGCGGGCTAGTCCTTACTAGTTGAACATGTTTAACTTTTTAGCGCTGCCTACTCCACACTTGTAGTCTAGAACACTTAAATTGGATTACGAGGAACTATAGATAGGTAGGCCAAAGATTTTAAACTGTCTCCAGTTGCTAGATACGGTAAAGTAATTTCTAGTTTTGTTTTACTTGGAATCGCCTGACGGAATTTGGTGTATTTTTTTCTGAATAAGTGGTGTTACTAATTCCAATTACTCTTTAAATTTAGGAACTGACATTCTTAAGATGTTCGCATAAGATGATGACTTAAAAACTCTTGCTGATGCCCCCAAATCGCTTCTTCTTAATATCCAGGAACTAACCATTGCCTTTTCTTCTTCACAAAACTCTCTTACTCAAACATTTAACTCACGCCTCAAAACGTCATGACTCACACCAATAGATGACATGACATCAACTGTACTAGCGGCTATTTACTTGTAATGAACCCTACAGATCCGCTGGCTGATGGCGATATTTACCAGCGGTTGGCTAGTAGCGGCTGCTAAACAGCCTACTATGACCGCGGCTTATGAGGAATAGTTTTCCAACAGAAACTAGCTGCCATATTCCATATTTCGCTGAGTTGGAGGCTACGGTCAATAGAAATCTAAGTAAGGAATACCAAACCCTGAGAAAAATAAAAAATATATTTTCACTTCTTTATTCGTATGTGGCTTCAGGAGTAATAATACTATCTTGTGTGATAAAAATCAAAGTCATTATCTCGAATTTATGAATAACAAATAAATCAATATTTTTAAATTTTTTATGTCATAAGTTTTATATGGGAAGTTAAAGTATTCAGGGGCGCTGTGTCTGACAAACGACAACCCTCTTTTTTCTCAGGCAATAGTCTGCCGGTGGCAATTTTTAATCTAGAACAAAAACCTAAAATTAATTTGAAAAAAGGAGGTAAAACCTAGTAGAGTACTATGTAGGATTTTTAAAAAATAGTAATTTTCTCAAAAACGGTGAACAATTCTTCATTTTCTATTAAAACATCCGTCAAAAATCGATCATAAAATGGTTATAATTAATAATGAATCAAATAAATCCTATGTACTTTATTAGCTGGGTGATATTGAAAAACATAGTTTTGAGAAAACGACTTTAAAGTTTAATGTACTGAAATGTTCATTTTTTCCCATCTTCTTTTTTTCATAATTTCTTGTAATAAAGATAAAAAAAAAAAAAAATGTTTTCGTATTTTTATTCAAGTTTATTCATGTATTATTACTAAAATTGCATTTATTTTCTGAGCTGGTCTGCTTATGGTCTAGTCTCTAACTCCTTTCATTCTGATGTGGGAGATGGGTGTTGGAGTCCACCCTGTAGTGAGGATTTTACTAATTTCAGAGCCTGTTCGAGAAAATTTCCTGCTCCACCTCAATGTTTAGGAAGAGACGTAACCAGTAGAGAGCCCGACGCTAATGGCCTAGATGTAGGATCAACATAAAAAAACAACAACAAAACTCTCGGCCTTCATATCGTCCCTACCATTTCAAACTAGTGAATATCAAATTTGAGCAAACTAGTGAACGAACTTATTTGATTCATTGACGAAGTAATATGTTGAAAAATGGTCTTATATCTACTCCATTTAAGGAATTAACGGCTTTTACAAAGGGGTTTAAGTTCTGGCAATTTGTGACAACCGTATCGTTCACAATCCAAGAGCGAAGTCTCGAATCTGAAAAAAACAAGATTTTTCATATTTCGATAGTTTGACATGGTAGGGACGATATGATTATTATTATTATTAATTCAATGTTGAATAAGACTGAAATTTTCCAGTAGACCTTTAAGTATGAGTCAATCCATATCAAGTGGTCCAGAGGTGGCTGCTTGACCATTTTAGAAAAAATTGGTATTTTTACCATCAATTACTTATGGAATCAATAATTCAAAACAATTTTTACAATTTTTGTTTGTCTTTATAATCTTAAGTATTTTTTAAGTATAAAGAAAATAATAAAAATTTAAAAAGAGCAGACCTAGATTCGAATTATAAATAGAACTACAATATTATGTGTTGTACTGGACATAGATAAACAACTTAAAAAGATTTATTAAAAGTAAAAAGTTCACGAATAATAACATTTTAATGAATTATTCAAGTTTACACGTTGCTAAGTAGGCGCAAAAAGGACTATTTTCAAAAATTCATAGCTACGAAAGTACTCAAATATACAAGTTGAAATTTGTACAGTAGTATTATGTTACAATGGAGTATAACATATATAAAAAAAAATATATTTTTATCAAGTCTCCCACCAGAGATATTAAAGACTAAAGTTATCAAAAATTGCAAAAAATTGAAGTTTAAAAATTATTAAAAAAAAATAAGGTAACAAATATCAGGCTTAGGAATACTGTGAATACGAGCTACTTAGCTAGGTTTTAAATCATGCCAAAAATCAACTTTGATATACATTCCCTTATGAGAAAAAATTACCCTCAAAAGCGGCCATTTGAGAAATGTAAACAGTTGTTTTCAATGGCAGTTTTCAGACATTGGACTTCAAAATATTCAAATAGGGAAGAAGACATAAAAGATGGAGCAGACTGTAAGAAAAATAATTGTGCTTGAATTATTAATCAATGACTTACCAGTCCTGAGAAAATGAGGTTTCCGTAAGACCTTATAAACTCAAAAATCAGCATGCACGGTGAAGCAAAGATGGCCGCCATTTTCAAACGGTTGACTATAAAACATTTTAAAAATTGTTTTGAACTACTGATTCCATATGTAATTGATAGTGAAAATTTCAATTATTTCTAAAATGGTCAAGCAACCGGATTATTTTTTTCTGGACCATTTACGCATTGCTTATTAATTGGCTTCTATTTATTATGTGTCCAGTACAACACATAATGTAGTTCTATTTATAGTTCTATTTATCTGCAAATTGCTTTCATATTAAATAAATAATTTTGTGACATATGGGTGGTATGAGACCAAGAAGCATTTGTTTTTTGTTCTTTTTTCAAGGGAGCAACGATTAATTGGCTTCTATTTATTAAATATATTACTAACTAACCAGGCGGTTAGTTAAAAAGGAGGAAAAGATACTCAGGAGCATGCAGTGAACAATTTGTGTAGCTGTTTTGCATGGTAGGGCGATGACGACCATGGGGTTCTTTCGCCCAAAAACACCACAAACAAACATAACGAGGCGGTACTGTCCTTATAGGACCCAAACTTCTAGCTTTTATAAATCACTCTCGAGGTCACTTAGCGATTTTCTACTATGCCTTCCTCTAGTTAAAGCTCCTCCTGGTGAACCTCACATAATCTTTTTTGGTATTCTATCAGAATCTTATCCTTTCGACATGATCCAGCCATCTTAACCTGCCTTTCTTAATTTTTAGTGCAGAGGATATTGGAGTTGCCATATATGTTCGTCGTTACTCCATACCCTCCACCTATTTTGCTCTTTCACGGCTTGAAATATCTTTCTACGCACTCTCCTCACCCAAACCAGTAGGGCTTTCATATTTTGCTTGCTCATAGTCCATGTCTCGCTTTTATACATTACAATTGGCCTTATAACTCTCAGTGAAGTAGTTAGTCCAGGAAAGGTTGCTCACAAGAATAAATAGTAGAATATGAATTGTTTAAAATAGGCAAATGATCATTCAACCTTCTGCCTATGTTATAAAAATCATTGAAAATTTGGGGTCATTTTCAAGAATTACTATGATATACTCCATGGCATATGAAAGGAGTGAGGAAAGGAACTATTTTGAAATAAATTTGAGCAATGAGAAAGTCCATCAAGTTATCACAGGTTGGTGGAGAGAAGATTTTCATGAATTTTGTTGTTTGTTTCATGTTGTCTAACCTGCCAAAGCTATACTTTCACTGTAAAACACCTGATTTTTTTAATTTATTGATATTTATAATCTCGCTTATATATTTATATCATAAATGTATTATTTAAATTTTAACGTCCTTTATAATTGACTCAGAATTTTAGGACGGGTTATCTAACCACCCATTTCTAGGCAGGATAGGGCTGATGCCTTCCTGCCAATCTTTTTTCCAAAGAAAAGCCAACACCCCTGGTGGAAATCAAACGCACAACCCTTGGCACAGAGTGATTAGTGCTCCCTCCTTAACACTCACAGCCACCGGGCCTCCAGTTTAAGAGTAACAAAAAAAATTAACAAATGTAAGCTATTTTTTGTATGTACATCTTTGCCTATTGACTGAGTTCACAGGTTTTTCACGAAATCACCTTCAGGAAAATATAAGTAACGAGTTTCCTTTTTTTTTTCTTCTTCTTTTTTTACTTCCGGTGGCAGGAATTTTTCTCATATCAGGGCTCGTGTTGAGAAGGTTCCTTGGTGTACCATGGATGTCGATAGTAATGTCCTTGTTGTTGGTGGGCCGTAAATAAATAAAACAAAAAAGAATAACCGAGTAGATTTGGTTAATCTAGTCCCAAATCTGCAGAAATAAAATGAAGGTGTTATATGTTGCATAGAATCAACCAGTTTCATGATATATTGGAATCTTTTACATATACAGCGTGTAATGTAAGTGACAACGAATACTTAAGGAGGTGATAGTAGACACCAAATGGAACACAAATAGTCCTTTGGGCTGAGGGTCAATTCCCAACAGGGAAGGAGGAAATTTAAGTTTTGTTTTTTTTTAGGTTAACCACGTTTTTCGTTGAATAGAAAGCAATAACTAAATAACTGATATGTAATTCCCAATTGCAGCATTCTAAACTAGACAAAATTTACTTGAAGAAAAAGGTAGACTTTATAGTAGAATTATAGAACCAGTGAAAGGGGGCTAAAACGCAGTTTAAATTTACAAAAATTGCCCTTGGCACAGAGTGTTAAGTGCTCATGCCTTAACACTCACGGCCTCTTAAAAAATAAATAAATAGATGTCAATGTGTACGAGAAAATTCTAGGGTACGTGATTTGAGCAGTAACATCTCAAAAATAAATTCTTCATTGAAATGAATTTTGCACTAGTACTTAATAATAGAACCTCCTTTTAGGCTTTTTCTATGTTAAATTAGAAAGTATAAAATATTTTGTATGCCTTTTATTCTACAAGAAATTAGACCTCATAACATACTATAGTTTTATAACAGAAACGTCACAATAATTTCTTGGTCCTAGAGATGTTTTCCCTTGTATAGCATTCAAAAGATGACAACCACTAATTTTGATACAGGAAACACTTAATCAAAAACTTGTGGCATGGTTAGATAATTCCAATTAATCTGATAAGCTTTGATAGATTTCCTCAAGTGATTCATCAAGTGAAATATAATTAAAAAGGTAGCCATTTCGATGAGCATTATTTTCCTGTCTAAAGAAGTTTATTAAATGCTTAATCATTTTTTAGCAGCTAAACTCTCTTCAATCTGAAACCAAAAGATTACATTCATGAATAGAACTTGAACTTAATAAATGGTGGGAGTTTGTCACAATAAACTACTTATAATAATATTTTTAATATTAACTAATAATATTTTGAAGGAATGAAAAATTTCCGATAACTTTCAATGTTAAACATTTTTAATCATCAGTACAAACAAATTTTGAGTTTAGGCCTCATTCACTGTGCTATGATAAAAAAAAAAAAAAAAACAACACATTAACAATTAATAAAAACAACAACTATCTTTAAAAAAAAAGTCTGACTCGCAGGAACCACATCATCTTAGCGTGGTTCTGCTCAAATCCCTAGTGTAATTTTCAAGATGTACAATAGAAACAGTTATTACTTTGTTTAGATAAATTGTAAAACACCTATTCTTATTAAAGCTCAGAGAAGAGCAAGATTTTCAGCAAGCACAGAAAACTGTATCCTAGGCGAAAATTACTCCCTCTCCCAACGTTTGCTCTAGTAAGACACTATGACACTATTTTTAAATTGGCAGAAGGTCATATATTATAAAACCTTCAATTTCTTATTTATTTATTTTTATTATGTGCTCTACATGTTTCACACCCCTTTGCGCCTCTTCAGGATTAATCTACTGCTAAGGTCATTAGTACTCACAATTGTATAATGAGTGTATATGTATATGTGTATATATATATATATATATATATATATATATATATATATATATATATATATATATATATATATATATAGGGAAAGGTGTTGTACCTTTGACCTCCTAAGCTGTGGCGGTATGTAGCAACATTTTATAAATTATGGTGTAATTAGTGTTTAGCTCCTTTTCTTACAAGAGGGCTTGTGTTACCTTCTTTGGATTATTCAAGTCAAAGAGGATTCTTGCAAATAATACTTATCCATTTCTATCATAAAAATGTAAGTAATTTATTGATTATGTTTTGCCTAATAATATTTTTTTGTGTTATGTCTTTTTAGATGAAAATCATTTGACTAAGTAGCTATTACAATAAGAAATATGATGTAGCTTCTGAAAATGATTAATCTTAACCCTAAAATTTGTAGCAAGCTTTTTAATTTGCACTACCACGGTGCTGTACCTCTGACCATGACTAGTTGTTCCTTTGACCAGGTCAAAGATACAACACTCCTCACTGATTTTTTTCATAATTTAACTTTTATGTTCTTCTGCTACAATTTTTTAAAAATTAATTAATATTGGTTGCTTTAATTGTTCATAAAGAATATAAAAAATAATAAATGAAATAAGTTCAAACTGACTTTATCAATCCTCAGTGAAGCAGTTCAAATCTATCGCCCCTGAAGAGAAACCGTGTATCCTGACAAATATTCCTGAAAAGCTAATTATTTAGGCTGGAAAAAAACAAAATAAAAGCTAAATGTAAGACACCACATACAAATAAACCCCTTCCTAAAAAAGTTGTAATACAAAAAATGTTCTATTGACAGTTCAGATTCTGATACTGAAACCGAAATTTCTTCAGGAGAAAGTGATTTCTTCGTCCATCTGTCTGATAAATGTCATGAGTTAAGTAGATGATCAGAAACAATTTGAAAAATATGACTTGGGAAAAGGAAATTTTATAGTTGTTAAAAATGAAAGTAAAACGACTATTACATACTTAGTCGCAGAGTTGTGTGGTATTAAATGTACTGTTTAAGATCCAATATTTGAAAGCAGAATCTATTAGTGAAACGTTTATGAGAGAAGATGAAAATTTGTATGATCTTGATGTTTAAGACATTATGGCTAAACTTCCATACCCTACTATTGCTAGTGGATCTCATGGAAAAGGGGGCCCATGAGAGGGGGGGGGGGCTGAGGGGGCTGCAGCTGAAATTTTGAGTTGATCGGTAAAAATGTTTCATAAACCCTTGAAAATAAATTAAATAAGATAGTTTATAAAAAATATTTTATTTTGGGTATAATAGTGTTTTAGTTGGTTCAAACTATTCCGTTGTAAATTGTTAGTATTCCATACCCCAGAAATGGCCCCAGCCCTCTCCAAAATTTTCCTATCAATAATAGATTTTTTATTATGCTTATATACTTGTCATGAATAAATTAAACTTACAATTATTTACAATGTTACTGAATTCATTTTAGCACTTTCCTCAGAAGGAAAGTAGCTATTGAGGTTGCAATCATGACGGAATTTTTGAAAAATTTCTTCAAATCTTTATCTATCCTACCTAGTAGACACCGAAAATGACCCCCGTTAAAATTTATATATATCTATATATGTGCATATATATATATATATATATATATATATATATATATATATATATATATATATATATGTGTGTGTGTGTGTGTGTGTCTGTTAACACGATAGCGGCCAGAGTTTTAGCGTGGTTACTCCCTATCTCCAAAGGGAGAACCCGCTTATGAGGTTGACCTCACGACGCAATCCGGAAGTCACGTTTAAGGCCCTATAGATCACGAAAATATAGGTGGCTCAAATTTGTATATATATGTTTATATATATGCTTGTCTGTTAACGCTCTAGCAAGCTCAAAAATGGCCCGATTTTGATGAAATTTGGTACAATAATCTGTCTTCTAATTTGAAAGGTCAAGTTCGTTAACCAGCAGAATTCGCCCACGGAAAGATAGTGTTTGGGGCTGTGGAGATGTAATGACTGGACACGTGACCACTGGCGACCAATGAGAAGCATCCAGGAAAAGCCAATAGGAACGAGCGCTCAGCCGAGCTTCCCCGACTTCGACCGAGGCGCCCCGACCTTGGCCTATGACTAGGGGTGTTCCTGCTGGCGAGGGGCATTCGGATCCGGCTCTCCCTCCAGAACACACCAGCTCTCTCAGGACACTCCAGCTCTCTCAGGACCAGCCTCCAGCCATGCACTCAGGACCAAGGACCTAGCTACCTGCTCGATCTCTCTCTCTCTGGACAAAGTACGAAGCTGCCGTCTCGATGTCCCCAGTGGTCAAGCCAGCCTCCAGTCATTACACTCCCGACTCCTACTTCCCCCAACTCTAGTCAATACCTGGCTTATTTATTTACTTCCTTACCCCTCTCACTCCTGCTTCGAGGAACGGCTACGGCTCAGTACCGAACACCTTCTCCCCGACTCAGTGGAACAGCTAACGCCTAGTACCTAGTCGGTATCCCCCAGGTTCAAGGAAGCGCCCTTAACCGGGACACAGTACTTACCTGGCTACCTTCTCCCGACACATCCTTCCTACCCTTCCTAGCCTACCTTTAGTAGCGACACCCATCCGCTACAAGTGGTGACCCCGAACACGCACCAAACAAAATGCCCTCAGACGCACAGCTAGGCATTGAAGCAGCAGGCGCAGCCCCACCTAAACTGCCATCATTCTACAAAAATGCACCGGAACTATGGTTTAGGCAAGCCGAGTGGGTCTTCCAGTTCTCCAACATATCGACCTCTTCAAGCAAATTCTCCATGGTGGTAGGGAGCTTGGATCTGGATGTATTTGAACATGTGGCAGATCTCATCAACACCTCATCAGCTGACCCTTACTCGGACCTCAAGAACAGACTTCTCTCCGTATATGCCGACCCACCGGCGGTCAAAATGCAGAAACTGCTTAACTCTGTTCTCGGCGATCAGACCCCCTCACAGCTCTACAGGAGCATGAAATGGCTCGGGGGACAACTAGTGACCACGGAGGCTCTCACATCGCTCTGGCTCAAAGCCCTTCCCCAGAGAATACAAGAACTCCTGGCCACCTTCCCATCGACCGACATCGAAACCCTCACGGCCACTGCGGACAAAATCGCGGCAATCGCCAAACCCCCATCATGCTCAGCCGTCCTCCAACCCCGACCGGACCTACAGCAGATGGAACCCCGACCCAGTGCCGTGCGAATAACCCAGCCAATTTCAGCGATTGAACCGCGGAGTTCTGAGCCCGAGGAGCTGAGTACAGACCTCAAGCAGCTGACTTCTGCCTCCGAGCAACTCATCACAAACATCGAGAAGCCGACTACAGAAACGGGACAGCATGTTACGGATGTCGAGCAGCCAACTACAACGACTGAGCAGCCAAATACACAGCCTGAACAGCCAACTACACAGACTGAGCTGCCAACTACAGGGACTAAGCTGTCAACTACACAGACTGAGCTGCCAACTACACAGACTGAGCAGCTAACTTCACAGATCGAGCAGCCAACTACACAGACTGAGCAGCCAACTACACAGACTGAGCAGCCAATTACAGAGATCGATCAGCTGTCTACTGGGATTAATCAGCCAGCTAAAATCATCGAGCAGCCCCTTACTGAACTGAAGCAGCTGGCTATGGAGACGGAACAGCAGAACAGCAAGAGTGACACCAGGGTACAGTTACGGCCAGCAGATCAACGACAAGAAGACCAGCCAGCGGAGGTAAGCCAGTGGTCTGAGAATGAGCGGCAAAGCGAGCACACAGATCTCCGCTGGTTCAGTATTTCTACGAAGTTCCTAGACCAGGCGGGCTCAAATCATTCAAAATCTGTAGACCCGGGTAGTTATAACTCAGACCTCCGTTTTCAAAATCCCCCGGAAAGCAGTAGTGTCAAGTGTCGAGACCGTCAAGCTTTAAAAGTACCGAGGCTAAGGAAAGCTGTGCCACCAAAACCGGTGGATCGGCCGCCAGATGGAAAACGGACTTTAAAGAGACTACATGTGCTCTCTTGTGGCCCTTGGAAGGTCCGTTTAAACTTATACCCAGTAACATAAATTCGGTAATATACGTGTGTCACATTTACTTCTTGTATGTAAATATGTAATAGTTTATTTTAGTCCATATTTAAATAATATTTTTGTTAATTTTTTCGTTCTTTTGTGGCGCTTAAAAGGGTCGTTGAATTGTATATTCTCTAGGTTAATTAGTATAAGTACAATGTATTATATTCATTCATTTTTTCTTACATTTAGTTTCAAATTATATGTTATTTCAATATAGGTTAAAATATCGTACTAAAATAAAAGTTGACACATTTGTGGCGCTCATAAGGTCCGTTATAGTTTTAATATGTATATATATATTTTTTTTTTATTTTTTTAAGTCAAATTTATTCCTAATAAAGGGCTCCGCCCATTGGGGGGGGGGGACTATGTGGAGATGTAATGACTGGACACGTGACCACTGGCGACCAATGAGAAGCATCCAGGAAAAGCCAATAGGAACGAGCGCTCAGCCGAGCTTCCCCGACTTCGACCGAGGCGCCCCGACCTTGGCCTATGACTAGGGGTGTTCCTGCTGGCGAGGGGCATCTCCTCCAGGCCTACTCCCCTGCGGTGGTGGCCATTACGGACACCCAGCTGCGCCCCCATGACCGGCCGTTCTTCGGAGGATACACCTCGTACAGGTGCGACGGCCTGGCTGGAACTTCCGGAGGAGCGCTGCTGCTCGTAAGAAGAGACTTGCCTTCAAGACTTCTCGAGCAGCAGCCCACCACTAACACCGGGACCCAGGCAGTGTCCGTCTCGGTTCGCCTGAGGAGACGCTACGTCTTCACGTGTGTCTACCGAAGGCCCCGAGCACCGCTGGCGGAGACCAAGGCACTCATCACGGCTGCATCGCAGGAACCCCACCATGTTCTCGTCGGGGACCTCAACGCCCGACACCAAGTCTGGCAGTGTTCCACGGCTAATGAACTGGGGCGGTACATAGTGAGGACGAGTCTCGGAGTTCTTCATCCGGGGATCCACACATTCAGACATGCAGGGAACCCCGCCTGGACGTCCACCCTAGACCTGCTCCTCACTAAGGATCTGCATGCAGTGACGAGATGCAGTGCCCTGGACTTTGGTCCTTCAGACCACCGCCCGGTCTTGTACGAGATGGAAGGAGACCCGCCTACGCCGCTGCCTACGAAGTACATCCTCCACAAGGCAGATTGGAAAGGATACCAGGAGGATATCCTCTCCGACCTGCCCCCCATTGGGACCTTCGGAGCTGCTGCCGACCTCGACGAAGCCGTCACAAGCTTCACCGAAGTCATCCAGTCCGCCGCCGATAGAAGGATTCCTAAGTTTGTTCCGAAGCCCATCAACCAGCGTAAGCCTCCTGCTCACATCACCAGGCTGATCGGGATGCGAAACAACCTTAAGAATATATGGGCGCGGACGAATGATAGAACCCTGAGGGCCCCTATCAATGCCATGACCCGGCAAATTGCGCAGCTGTCTGCGCAATGGAAGACGGCCCTCTGGCACGAGCAGCTCCGACGGACCCACGAGGACACTAGGCAGTTTTGGCGGCTCCTTCGCTGCACGGTCACGAAGCGACGCGAGGTCATCCTCTCCGACGGCGATCACCTCCTGTCACCGGCAGAGCAAGCTGAAGCCCTCGCCGATTACTACGAGGAGAACGACCGTCGGAGAACCGACACGTCGCCGAGGCTTGACGGTGATCCCCAAGACCTCCCCAGGACCCCGCTGCACTTCACCTACAGGCAACTGGAATCGGCGCTGAGGCGAACCAAGGGAAACAAATCCTCCGGACTGGATGGTGTACCGTATGTGATGCTGAAGATGCTCCCTAGGAAAGCGAAGGCCTACCTATTGAACATCTTCAATGCAGCCTACCGCACTGGACACTTCCCCGAGGCATGGAAGCACGCCGTGGTGGTCCCTCTTCGAAAACCAAAGAAGCCAGGAGACAAGCCCGAGCACTACCGGCCGATAAGCCTGCTGAGTCACATGAGCAAGATCTTCGAAAAGTTGATCCTTGCTCATGTGCTGAAGCACTGCGCGGACGCGGATGTAATCCCCCCGGAACAGACTGGCTTTCGGCCCGGGCTCTCCTGTGATCACCACGTCGCCAAGCTTCAGAACACCGTGGCCGCAGAGCTCAACAAGAACAGAGCAACGGCCTTCATCTCCCTGGACTGCACGCAGGCGTTCGACTGCGTATCCCACCAGGTGCTTTTGCACCAGTTGCGGTGCTACGGATTCCCGGCACAGCTTGTCAAGATTCTTGAGAGCTACTTGTCGGGAAGAACGTTCGCTGTCAGGATTGGTGGTGATGTATCCAGCAGTCGACCGTCTGCGTGTGGTGTCCCACAGGGATCGGTGCTGGGTCCAGTGCTGTTCACCATCTACACCGCCCACATCGTGAGGATGCAGTTCCCTCGAGTCGCCTTAGCTGCCTACGCTGACGACATTGGCGTCTACTCCTCCAGCTTCAACGCCGGAGTCGCTCTTAAGAGGGCCGAGTCCGCCTGCGAAAAAATCGTAGACGCACTTGGAGATGTAGGAATAGACGTCAACCCGTCGAAGACAGATGCCGTGGTGTGTTCCTTCCAGGGAAATAAAGGAGGCCGACCCCGAGGAGCCCTGCCCTCACACTTTGAGGTCAGGGGTCAGCGGATCAAGCTGTCCACTAAAATAAATTACCTGGGAGTGCACATACACCGGCACCTGTCCGTGACGCCGCATGTCAACAGCCGCTTGAAGGAAGCCCGGCAGAAGACGTTTCGCCTGAATCACCTTCTACGATCTGCCCAGCTGTCGCTTCGGCTAAAGCTGCAGATTTATAAGGCGATCATCAGGCCTACCCTTCTGCACGGGGCACCCGCCCTGAGGTACATGTACCCCAGTGTGCTGAAGCGGCTGCAGCGTTTCCAGAACGGGGTCCTGCTACGGGCCGTGCAGCACACAAGCCTCCGGAGAACGAAGCCGGTCATCCTCCACGACGAACTGATGCTGCCCTCAGTACAAGAGTTCATACGGAGACGTCATATTAAGTTCTATGACGGCCTCCAGTACTGTGTCAACCCCCTTTTCAGGGACTTGACGCCACCACCTCTTCCTCAGAGGTGGCAGGGCAGCACCAGGAGAATCCTGGATCTTGGAGAGGAGGCTGGGTAAAAGCAGCTTTATATTGTAAATAAATGTAAATAAAATGTGTACACATTAGATTAAGTTAGTATTAAGTTAGCCTTAAGATACTTCCTAGTCTAGCCCCTCCCTAGACCACCTTGACTCCCCCTAGTTTTAGTACCCTAGACTAAGTAGGCTTAAGTCCCCCCGATTGTAAATACATCCCCCTTCTAGTACGTAAGCGTAGGATAAGGTGTAGATTTAAGTCCAGCTCCAGGCTCCAACCCGTTGGGCCTGGAGGTCTCTATGTACATACTAAATAAATTTTGGAGGGTGGGAAAAAAAAAAAAAAAAAAAAAAAAAAAAAAAAAAAAAAAAAAAAAAAAAAAGGCAAGGGGCATTCGGATCCGGCTCTCCCTCCAGAACACACCAGCTCTCTCAGGACCAGCCTCCAGCCATGCACTCAGGACCAAGGACCTAGCTACCTGCTCGATCTCTCTCTCTCTGGACAAAGTACGAAGCTGCCGTCTCGATGTCCCCAGTGGTCAAGCCAGCCTCCAGTCATTACACTCCCGACTCCTACTTCCCCCAACTCTAGTCAATACCTGGCTTATTTATTTACTTCCTTACCCCTCTCACTCCTGCTTCGAGGAACGGCTACGGCTCAGTACCGAACACCTTCTCCCCGACTCAGTGGAACAGCTAACGCCTAGTACCTAGTCGGTATCCCCCAGGTTCAAGGAAGCGCCCTTAACCGGGACACAGTACTTACCTGGCTACCTTCTCCCGACACATCCTTCCTACCCTTCCTAGCCTACCTTTAGTAGCGACACCCATCCGCTACAGGGCGAAATTCGCGCAAAAAAAAATCGTAACGCTTACGTTTTTGAGTTTATATGCTTGCAGGTACTTGTTTTATAAGTTTCTTAACACAGAAAAACGAATGAAACCATTTTTAAGGCGATATCTGTAACCGTTTTTGAGAAAAGTGGAATCAATGTTTTTGTAAGTCATTATTTTTTTGCGGGTACTTAGAATCGCGGGATTCAATTGAAATATTTTTTACATATTGGAAATTAATCCCGACTAAGATTTTTAAATTTTGGTTATATCTGGAGTTAAGGAAGGTTTTGAATTCTCCTATCTATATAACCTTCCTCATAGCCTCCAACTAAAGTTATCGTTATTTCTTATTTTATAGAAAGATTTAACCCACGACAGAATGGAATTTTATTCGCCATGAAGCACATATTTACAGTTGATTATAACAGTAAAACGAATTTGCTAGTAAAACAAGATACTTAAAATGACAACGAATTTTTGGTTGTTTAGAATAGAGCCTTCTCAGCAGTTGTCAAAGAGTAAGTACGTTCTCAGTACATAATTGTATTGACTTATACAGATTAAGAATTATCCGCTTCTGTGTAAGTTGGCTACTGTCAGTTTCCTGTGATTTGTGATGCTAATCTATTCCATTTCTTCGAGATGTACGTAACCGCGCTAAGATGATGCAGTTCCTGCGAGTCGGACTTTTGTTTTACTTATTTATTTGTTTTTATATTATTGCAAATCTCTCATATTGTTTTTATTTTATTTTCATGTATATAATGTTAAGTGGTATCGCTTAGCTGATGGATTATATCCAATCTTATGTAAATTTCTCAAGGACTTATTATTTGTATATGTATATAATAAAATTTACTTTACTACCTACTTACTACTCATGTTTGGATCCAATCTTTAGAAGAAGTATTTTAGTTTATGTTAGCTTTAAAGTATCGTGCAGTACTTCTTGTAAAACATCAATTCTCCAGCTTTTTGAAAAAGTTCATCTATTCCTTCATCTGTAAAAGCTGAACACTCTAGGTAATGCTTCGCTCGTATTGTCTTAGCCATTTGATTACCTTCGTAGGTTGAAACGATTCTCGTTAGATCGTTCTTGTTTCCTGCCAATATGATGGGGGCATTGGGGCAGAATTCCTTCACTTCCGGTAGCCATGTGCCAAGCACGTTGTCGAGTGTATTTCCGTCCGTCAAGTCAAAAACTAATATGACGAGATCGCTTCCAAGGTAAGCCAGTTTTCTGATGTGCGCCCAATCCTCTTGACCGGACGTATCCCAGATCGTAATCTCTCTAAGCATCCCCGCCACTTTAATTGAAGCCACAAAGTTATCAATTATTGTAGGTCTGTATGAGCCCGGTTTGTGTCTGTAAGCAAACCGCTGGACTATGCTCGTCTTTCCTGTGTATCCATCGCCGATCATAATAACTTTTTTTGACATTTTGAATCTCTCACCATCGGGCTAATAAATACACTCAACTGCACGAAAGAAAGGAGAAAACTGGTTGCCTAGCGAAAATTGAGTGATCTTATCTTATCTCAAGAACTGACTCTTTCCTTATAGTCGAATTAAAGTGCATTTTATTTCCTGAAATGTTTTCTTTATCAAATCAATAGCAGTGTAATGCTTTTGGCAAAACCACTTAATCATGGTTAAAGTGTATTAAGTATGTAGGTTTTCGGCACTTTAAAACCACAGCTGGAAAATACACGCTCATCCAGCCCGGGTTTCCCTGTAATATTCTGTTTGGCACGAGATTAGAGATTAAGCTAAAAATACTAACCTTCGACATATCGTTTAAGCAAATGCAAAGTATCGAATGTATTTATTTTACGTTTTATCCAATGCCCGTCGTTGGCGGTTGAGCCATTTGACGCCGAGCCTCCCAGTACCGCTTAGTGAGGTCAGGAAGATAAGTGAGTTAAGGGACAGACGAGGAGGTGACTTCTCACCATCCTTCCGCTTGAACATAGAAGGCAAATGTCTGAGTCTGCTAAGCCAAGGAGATAGAGATGGGCCTCCAGGTAGTCGTGTCCAGTTTCCAGGCGGAATCTTGAAACAGCTTCGCTTCTCTTCAGATCGTCAGGGAAGTGACCTGGGGCTGCTAGGTTTTCCCACATTTTTCCTGTGCTAAAGCTTTTTCCGAGTTCCTTAGTATTCCTGGATATTTCGGTCTCAATTTGGCTTCTTGCTGTTTGTAAGGATTGGAGAGTCTCAGGTTTCTCTTCGTCTGCTCCCTTTTTGGCAAATTTCGTCGGCTTTCTCGTTACCTGGGAGACCAACGTGGCTGGGGACCCATTGAAGACAGACTTTCCATCCCCTATGAATGAGGTCGGATGTTTTTCTGCGGCATTTTGAAGTGTTGATGCAAGAAGTGGGCTTGTTGTTGCTAAGGGCGTAAATTGCAGCCTTAGTGTCAATAAGGAACACGACCTTGCTCGGTTCTATGTTTAACTCTACTATTTTGTTGACAGCCTCGATGATTGCGAATATTTCCCCTTCAAAATTACTTTCATTTTTCCCACTGCAGAGCATTGTTTGCAAAAAGATCCAGCCCCTGCAGCCTTAGTTTCAGGGATCCGTCGGTATAAATGTTTAGCCACTCGTTACTCGCGTAGCTATTTTGAATGGTTTCCAGAGCGTTATTTTTAAGTTCTATTGGGCTTGCCTCTTTCTTGCTGGTGACCAGATTCTGTAGCTCTAGGAGTACGTTAGGTAGAGCTGCTACAACCGTGGTGAAACTCTGGAGGGGTGCTGGGCTCGCAAGGGGAATCTGATATTTAGTTCGCAGAGCTTCGGAATGTGCTAGGGGGGTGGTTTGAGTTTTTAGTCCCTGAGATCCTGCTCTGTACTTACTCCAGTGTCTGGAATCTATTCTTCTGGCTCTTCCCCAAAACTTCCTGGGTACTTTTATCTCTTCTGGATTCGAGAGGTTCTATGCCTGCCTGTAGTTGCATAGCCACTATGGGAGTGGACTTGGCGCCGCCAGTGATTGTTCTTAGAGCGTTGTTTTGGACAACATCATATTTGTTTAGAATGCTCTTGGAGCAGAGGGAAACAACTTTGCTTCCATACTGCATAACAGGACGGACATATGTTTTGTATGCCGTGCACAGTACGCCTTGGGTTGCTCCCCACTTGGTTGTCGTCAAACGTTTTAGCAAGTTGATACGTTTCTGTGCTTTATCGGCTGTAGATGCTGCGTGGCAGTTGTAGGAGAGCTTTGTATCTAAATTAATACCAAGATATTTCGATAAGCATGTTTGCTGCAGGTTTACACCTTTGTATTGTACGTTGAATCGGCTCAGTTTTGTTGAAAGTGTGAATAGCTGGGCAACGGTTTTCTCAGTGCTGACCTCCACTTTATTTCGATTTGACCACTTTTCTAGGTGTGTGAGTGCTGAATTGAGAGCATCTTGGAGGCGCTGTATATTACTACCCGTAGCCCATATGACCACATCGTCAGCAAATAAGAGACATTGCACTCCTGCGATTGCTTCAATAGCTTTCTGAAGGTCGTCAATCGTGACATTGAATAGTAGAGAACTGAGCACTGCTCCCTGAGGGAGTCCCTGCCTTAGCTGCCTGTAGCACGATGTTTTGTTTTGGAAATTGCACCGGATGAAGTGTTGTGCTAAGAAACTTCTGATCCACTTAAGCATGTTACCGGCTACTCCTTCGCTTTTCAACTTATGTACGAGCATATGGCACCAGATTTGGTCGTATGCTGCTTTAAAATCTACAAAGACAGTGAGGGTTGATTGTTTGTGGTTGAAACCGTCCTTAGCAGCTTGTATGAATTTTACGATTTGATCGATCGTCGACCTGTGTTTGCAAAAGACAGCTTGGCGATCGTTTATGGCTTCTTTAGACTCCAGGAATTCAATTGTTTTAAATTTAAAAAAAAATATTAGAATTTGTTCACGCCAAAGGCTCAAAATTCTATTCTCAGAGATGCAATACAAATTGCCATCGAAGTGTTGCATAAAATTAATAATAAATGAATGAAATAATATAACTAGTTGGCGAAAGAGCAATGGAGATATGTTTGATTAATAAAAAATGTGTTGGATAATTTATATTATTTCTAAAACGGAGAATTTTTATTCATTTCTGGAGGGTCGTTGGTTCGATTTCCACTAGGTATGGTGGCTTTTCTTCAGAAAAAAATAAAAGGCATCAACTCTATCCTGGCTAGAAAAGGGTAGTAACCTATAGATAACCCGTCCTAATATTCGTAGTTAATAATAAATGGACGTTAAAAAAATTAATAGTAACTAGCTGACCCGACGAACTTCGTACCGCCTAACAGTCAATTCTTTAATTTTTTTTTAATACTTATTCGGCTATTTGGGACACCCGGACAGCTAGTAAGATAAAAAAAAAAGAAAAAAAAACTTAATAAGTCGGCAATTAAATAAAAATGATAAAACACTAAAATTCTTTTTATAGTCACTAAAAAATCAAAATTACAATATCAGATTTCTTATTATGATACCAACTTATTATATTTCATTTTATTTTTACTTATTCTAAATTAAGTTTCACTTTTATTGTAGTACTTAATGGTACACGATATTTTTTGTTTAATTACCTGACGCGTAAATAAACAGAGCAGATGGTTTTCCAACACGGGAACAGGCAATATACAATTGACCATGCGAGAAACATGGGTTTTCTAGATTAATACCACAAACACTTAATGACTGCCCTGGGATTTGTTTTTAGTCAAACTGAGTTCATAGGTCCAATAGCAATACAGCTGCAGGCACTGTAATGAATTCACAGCAGCTCGATTCAAACTTGCACCATTATTAGTCGAATGTCGCGCTTCGCGGGTCTGTCGTAACCAAATTCTTTCACGTTCATTGCGATCTTCACGTTCCTGAGTAGTACGATTAGATTGATAATTAATTTCATGCGTTGCATTTCGAGTTCTTCTGCCTAAATTTGTCCGCCACCTTATAGGAGGCATATTTAGTAAGTCACAAACACACAACACTTTAGTAATTTTATGGAAATTTGAGGCTTTTAGATTTAGTAATATTATAGATGCACAGCAAAGAGATGTTTACATTTTACCACAGACAATTTACATTTTCCCATAGTCAATTTGTTTCTTATTAATGTTACCATCGTATAAATATTGACAAATATTGACATGAATATTTATACGATACTAATGTCAGTCAGTTGTTTTACCTTCCCAGAACCCCTCCACTAACACTTTATGGTATGGTATTAAAGTTCAAATTGTTTTGCCTTCCCAGAACCATTCCACTAACAATTTATGGTATGGTATTAAAGTTAAAATTGACCTTTAAGTATTATTACGAATCTTTTGTATGGGAATATAGAAAAGTGGAGTCATTTTTACTTCGTTAATGCAAATATAAATTAATTTAAATTGCATTATTATCATGTTATTCTAATGTCACCTAGTGATTACATGTTCTTATTTATTTATTTATTTTTTGCTTATACACAAATAACCAAATACGTTAGCTGTTAAAAATATTATAATTGAGAACATATGTTTTTATTTAAAAATGAATTTGCGTTAAGGAAGTGAAAAAGACCCGAAAAGTCTTGTTGTTAGACTTTTTCAGGCAATTTTTTTAATTTTTCTCTCCGTAAGAACCATCCTCGTACTTCAAGGAATATTATAAAAAAAAAATTAGCGAAATCTGTTCAGTTGTTCTCGAGATTTGCGCTTACCAACACATTTAGCGATTCATTTTTATATAATAGATATACAAATACGTTAACTGTTAAAAATATTATAATTGAGAACATATGTTTTTATTTAAAAATGAATTTGCGTTAAGGAAGTGAAAAAGACCCGAAAAGTGTTGTTGTTAGACTTTTTCAGGCAATTTTTTTAATTTTCCTCTCCGTAAGAACCATCCTCGTAGTTCAAGGAATATTATAAAAAAAGAATTAGCGAAATCGGTTCAGTCGTTCTCGAGATTTGCGCTTACCAACACATTTAGCGATTCATTTTTATATAATAGATAATCATTTCTGGATAACCCAGTACTTCAATTCTACTTAATTTTTGTTGGAATTCCCGCAAATGAAAGTGGCTTTTATCAATAAGATAAGAAAACCCGCGCTATATTTGTGTGCTTTCCAGGCATAAACTGTTTGCACATGTAGATAACAATAATTTTATCAAAAGAAGGAAGAAAGTACTCAAGCAATTGTGTGTTGAATGGTGACTTCAGCAAGAGGTTTATCCAAACTTAGTTTTATGAATAACGTTTAAGCTAACATTTAAATAATATATCGTAAAAAAAAAAAATGATTTATTTTTAAAAAGTCGGACTTGCAGGACCTGCATCATCTTAGCGCTCAAAAGTTACCCCCCAGTGACATTTGTAAAGGAATATAAACAGTTATTAGTTTGTTTTGATCTTTCGTGAAAAATTATAAATAAGTTTCTGATTTTCTTACCTTGTTATTTATTTTTTGTGTCCCGCTCAAATGGCAATAACACAAAGAACAGTACCCTCTGAACTTAGCAATTCTAGCAAATCAGCATGGCTATTGGTGTTGGATGTGTGTGTGGTTTTGTAATTTTTTGGATGCAGGATTCACCTATAAATAGTTTCTTACCTTATTTTGCTAAAAGAATCATTTTACAGTTAAATGGAATTTAAAAAATTCCGAATCGCAGGAACTGCGTCATTTGAGCGCAGTTCCTTTCATATATCTAGTGCTATTAGTAAAGAAATAGTAGCAGTTATTGGTGGGGTTTAATCATTCGTAAAAAATATAAAATAAAATCTCGAAGAGAAAATAGATTTAAGGCGCACAACAGGAAACTGACAGTATCATGGCGACTTCCCCCACCTTCTCGATGTTCGCTCTTGAAAACACTAGAAAACACTGTTTCACATTTTCTTACCTTGTTTTAGTAAAATACTCATTTTACTGATAAATTAAATTGAAATAAGTAATTAAAAGTTAGGTAAAAAGTTACGAAAACCCGTTCAAAAGAGCAAAACTAACTATTTCGAAGTTGCAAGTCCTTATTTCGGCGATTGACATCGTCCAATAGAAAATTACATTAGAGCCTTATTCGTAGATAATATAGTAAGCTTTCAAGTGGTCACTTTCCACATAATACGATTTTCCAACCGTTTTCCAGATATTTTAGAAAATACACGAAAATCCCAAACCTTTTTATGCCAGTAAATAAAATATTTTATTTCTAGTACTTCATTCACTCCAAACGGAACCAAAATTTAACTATCTTAGATTAGATGGATGTCAAATGTCTGGAACAAGCTAGAACTGAATCAATAGTTTTCCGAATTCCCAAACTAAAAAGTAGTTTTATCTGTATGAATGTTTCTCATAAACGGTTACAGACATCGCTTTAAAAATGGTTTCCCTATGTTAAGGAGTCTACAGAACGAGCACCTGCAAGCATATAAACTGGAAAACGTGAGCGTTGCGAATTTGACCTTTCAAATTAGAGGAAAGATTTTTGTATAAAATTGGACCATTTTGTAGATAGTGGGAGAGCGTACAGACTGATATATATACACACAAATATGAACCACCGTTATATTCTTGACCTATGGGTTCTGAAGCGTGAAAATTTCTTGTTGGCACTTCCGAATTGCGTCATGAGGCGATCCTCTTAAGCAGTTTTCCTCTTATAGGGAGGATATATATATATTGTTATCGTGCGGATACTACGGCTGGTGCGGCAACTGGGTGTGTGCGGGGCTTCTGTGCCGCTGTGAGACTGGAGGCTTGAAGGGATTTTTTAATTTTTTTTTTGTGTTAACGCTTTATAGCGATGTACACGTTACATTTATATATATATATATATTTGTATATATGTATTACATTGTTTTCTATATATTACATTATTGTCTATATATTTATATCGTTTATACATTATTACATTATATTAAATTACATAATTGTCTATACTTACATCATTTATATATTACTACATTATATTACGTTATTGTCTATATATGTACATTCTCTATAACTAAGGCCTAATACAATTATACAATAAATACTATATACATATACAGTTTTGTTAATTAGTGCATATATACAATTCTAGGAATTTCAATTCTACGTATAAATCTAATTATACAGCCAACTGGTCTAATTCAAGGTTAGTTGTGCATCATCAAAGCAATACCGATTCAAAAAGTTAAGCTGGATTTAGAAATGGTGCAATCAGTTGGGAGGAGAAAAAAAAAAAAAAAAGAAAAAAAAAGAAAAAAAAAAGGTCTTCTTTTGGAAGAGCTGTTTGGTCCACCTTAATGTTCTTTCTATTTTATTTTATATTTTGTCAAATATGTTGGTGTATTTTAGGTGTGAGAGTATTTTGTCAATATGAGGGCTGTCATGTCGTGAGGAATGTCCAAATTAAGTCGTGATTGACAGTCAGTTAAGACATGTTGTACGGTTAGGTCACTGTTACATATTGTACAGGTTGGTTTTTCAGTTTTGGTTTTCAGTTTTGAAGGGATTGAGAGAAAGAAAAGGCAAGTCGCAGTTGTTCCCAATTCAGTGCGCAGGCATCGAGAGTGTTCCAGGAAGACTGACTGACGCTCTCGGAGCCACGAGAGCTATATATATATATATATATTGCATTGCAAAGTAAAATTCAACTCTTTCATTTCAGATTCAACGTTTTTTCCCTTTCAAATTTCACCTTTTCCAATCCGTAGTCAATAGGAAAAGAGTTGTCGTTCCATTATGGTTCAACATAATTGTCAGATTTGATTACAATTTGAATTAAAGAGCAAATAACCACGTTGTGAGCTCTCTCTAAATAAATAATAATAAAGAATAATATAATTATAGCTACCGAGGTTTAAAAATAATATCTTCGAAAGGTCTTTTATGCTACTTATTAAGTAACCATAAAGGACCATCATGAAAATGATGTCTCCTGTCGTACATATGAATTTCATGATGTACATTGCTAATTTTTTTATGGCAACAACCTCATTAGTTACAGTCTTTCGAAAAACGCGCAGACTTCTCGAAAACCAATATAATATATCGCTTTGGATGAAATATCATGGGCCTGCTTGAATGGAGAGGTATATGAAATACAAAATTGTTTCAATTAGTTTTGATGAGAGCCAATTACGATTTCTGGTGACATTTACTTAATGTCGTGCATGAGTTTCACGAGCTTGTCGATGAATCTAGGCACGCACGTGGTGTTTTAGGAGGATATTGCGTGTCCCTTCTTAAATAGTAAAAAAAAAAAGAAAGAAACTTTGTGGGCTTATGTCCACTTCCACAGTTCGTTGAGACTAAAATGTATGAATGAAGTATACAATACTTGCTTTATATATATGTTTTCTAAAATAAATGTTTAGAATATATCGCACTAGTATTTCTAAAGTGACACACTAAAAAAAAAAAAAAAAAAAAAAAAAAAAAAAAAAAAAAAAAAAAAAAAAAAAACAACTGAAGTTGTCACTCTTGCCTATAATTGTCACTCTTGCCTATATAGGGGGAATAGCATTATTAAAGGATGAGTGACGCAAGTGCCCTCTGGCGTTCAAGCTCTGAAGCTCTAGGTACATACAGTTTTGAAACAGTTATTTTTTTTATCAAAAAATTAGAATTTAACTGTTAAAAAATAATGAGTAATCCTACCTTCAGTTGTCAAAATCAAAGTCATTTTCTCCAATTTATGAGTAACAAGTAAATAAATATTTTTCAATTCTTTATGTCATAGGTTTTATACAGTATGTTAAAGTAACCAGAAAAATTAAGTTTTAATTTTTCCAAAACAAAAAGGCGGCGGTGTGTCTGACGAACGGAATCCCCCTTTTTTTCAGATGACAGTTTTTAATCTACAACAAAAAACTAAAATTATTTTGAAAGAAGAAGGTTAAATCTAGTAAAGCACGTAGGATTTTTAAGAAATATTAATTTATTCGAAAATTGTGTACAATTCTTTATTTTCTATTAGAAAATCTGTTGAAACCCGGTCATTAAATCGTGATGATTCCATGAATGGAAAAATCCCTAAGTACTTTTCTAGCGAATATCATTTGGAATCTGCAGTTAAAATTTGAAGTTGATCGGGTGAAAATTGAATGCGCTATCGTATAGCCCGATTTAAAAAACGTAGTAAGTTTAATTTTATGTTTTTGTACCGAAATGTTTATTTTTTCATTTAATTTTTTTTTGTAATTTTATTAATAACGGTAATGAAAAAATGGTTTTTAATTTTGAAATGTATCGTGAAAAATCGATTTTTTTTGCACATTTAAAAACTGTTCTGACACCTAAACACTCTTGGATATAATTTCTGATTAGTTAAGGAAGGATTTTATCCCATAAAAAAAGAAAATGGTAAAAAGAAAGTTGAAAGGTAGTATTAATCCCTAAGCTTTTGGGCTACTTTTAATACCCCAAAAAATTAATTCCGGAAAAAGGGTGGCATCGAATTGAAAACTCCACTCTTCAAGAAATATATCTTCAAAACGTTGGGATTTCTCCCTTTCCGTACATTTAGGCCACACAACACATCTCCAGGACACGGAGCCTTTCAGTGAGAGGGGTTTTATTCAATATGCTACATGACAGAGGAAGAATCATTGCTGGAAAAACCTCTATGCTATATAGGACATTCTTATAAAAACCTCCGTCCCAACTAGAAATGACTCCATTAGCTTATTATTATCGGAGGAGAGACTTTCTCCCGACAAAGAACCACCTTCCGTGACGGACTACGCCATTTTCACGAGGTGTCATTTTCACTTTGGATACACAACAGATTCACACAGATTTTTTTTTCTCTTCTTCCTCCCTCGAGGTTGGTCCTGTCAGTTATTAATTCCTACTTTTTACCGCTGGACCAATTCCCTCCGTTTGGTTTGATTTACGCCTGTTTTGTTATTTTAATGGCTCTAATGGCCGGGAAGAATTCTCCGGGAGGAGAAAAAGAAAATCACTTCACAACGGGTCTCGAAGAGTTTTCGATTTCTTTTGTAAGAGTTCTCTGTCATCGCGAACAAATTTTAGGAATGAATCGGCCTAAAAGACTGTCATACAGGAGCAGAATAAATTCAACACATTTCACAGAAACGAGACGCTCTAATAAATATATAAGTCCATCACGTAGGGCATGCGCATCTATTAAAATTTTACACAGCATTCCTGAAGAAATTGCTTAAAATAAATTATAAACAACAAAATAAACATTAATAGTTTATAGCTCTCCACCACCTAGGTTTTTCCATTAATAACACTGGTCAACACAATTTTTGTTTCTTTAATTTTTTTGTATTCCTATTGGGTACTTCGAAGGCCCCGATTATAAAAAAAAAATACTGGAAGATTGCTAACAGCTTTATTTTGTGAAATATAATGTTTTACTGTTTTGAAAAAAAAAAATGTATTGAACATTGTCAAATGATCTTTTATAGGATTTCCTTGAATAAACGACTTTGGTAGATCTCGTTGGATACTCCAGCAATAGTCTGCCATCATGTGTGAGTCCCACCTTCCCTGATAACGATTTTCATTGTCCGAATATCCTGATGAAATCTTTCACCCTGCTACTCAAGAAAATAGCCCAGAATTTTTTTGGAATGGGTCTATATGCGAGTGCAGGAAGTGGATTTTTACGCTCATGTTGCACCCTAGCTTTTGTAAGTTCGATAGCACACGACTTGGTCATCAGATTTATTTTTACCTAGAAAATTATTCATAACCAAAACAAATCAGCCATTGATTTGATAAAATCACGACCTCTCACAATGATCCCTCACTAATTCGTTTACTTCTTTCTGATTAAATGGTTCAAGTTCTTAAAGGCTACACTTGTAATCTGGATCAGATTCATCACTTGATATATATTGTTCGCGTTCACAGAGATTTGGTTCATCAGATGATTTAGATCTGCTGGGTTGTATATCTGGTGATTTTAATTGAGGTCTTTGAAGAGAAGACCAGTTAAGATATGACCACTTACTTCGATTTCCAGGGTTAATTCCATTTATTTTCACAACGCAGAAGTATCAGTTGTCATGATGATTTTGAGATTCTCGCCAAATCACGGGAGTTGCCAACTTCACTGCATCTCCTTTCCCACTAGACCATAACCGTAGACACACAACACGTTTGTGGCAAACAATATGAGGAACCCATGGCTTGCCCTGATTGTTCAAATCAATATTGAAGTATTGATGATATGCAGTTTTCACAAAGTCCGATATAGTTTTTCGGTATATATATTCGCCACAAATATAGCAAAAACAATCTGGATTAAGAACACAACACCGTTTGGACAAACGAATATCGAAAATAGAATATATTTTACTGTCCAACAAAAATTGAAAATCGAAGAAAAAATACTAAATAAGGTTAATAGACTGAACGTGAAAAAGAAAAGCTGTTAGAGAAACATTGCTTTCATAATTAAAAACTATTTTTCAAATTGAGTTAGAAACAACAAAATATTCTCAGGAAACAACCAATTTCTTGAAATAATTATTTCTAGTCTTCACCTGTAGGTAATCAATATAACATACAAAAGAAAACACCCGTACCTGGTCACACTATTGATTATTTTCAAAACTACAAGTTGACTACACTTTGTCACCACAAGCATAACTAAAGGAAATATTTGACTCGTTAATATATTTGCCATTTGGGAAATTCCCTTGGCCTCAAGGCAACTATTATGGGGTTTCGAGGTTTTTTTTTGTGCAATTTTTCCTCATATTGTTTTTGTGAATAGTCTTAGCGTATTTGTTTTTAGCGCGGTTCCTCCCTCCCCCATAGGGAGGAACCCCGCTTATAAGGTTGATACAATGAAACAATCCGGAAGTGCCGACTAGAAAATTTTGCGTTTCAGAACCCCTAGAAACCGAAAATAACGGTGGTTCAAATTTGTATATATATATATATATATGTATATATTTATATATATATATATATATATATATATATATATATATATATATATATATATATTTGTCTGTTCGCTCTCTAAATAGAAGACGAATGGTCCGATTTTGATGAAATTTGGTACAAAAATCTGTCGTCCAATTTGAAAGGTCAAGTTCGTTAACCAGCAAAATCCGCCCACTGGAAGATGGCGTTTGGGGCGAAATTCGCGCAAAAAAAATCGTAACGCTTACGTTTTTGAGTTCATAAGCTTGTAAGGACTCTTTTTATAAGCCTCTTGGGCTAGGAAAACGAATGAAACCATTTTCAAGGCGATAGCTTTAACCGTTTTCGAGAAAATTGGAAAAATAGTTTTTGAATACCGTTTTTGGTTTGGGTACTTAGAATCACGGGATTCAGTTGAAACATTATCTGCATGTTCTTCTTTCATTAAAACTAATATGTTGAAAGTTTTGTTACGTTTGGAGTTAAGGAAGGGTTAGAATAAAATATTTTATTAACAGACATGAAAAGTTTTGGGAACTTTGTATACTTTCATTAATATCTCGAACACGGTTGGGAAATCGTGGTAAGTAGATAGAAACTATTTGAAAGCTTACTAAAGTTTCTACAAAAAAGATTCTAAAACTATTTTTGATTAGGTTATGTCAATCGGAGAAATAAGTGCTTAAATCTTCAAATACGTCTGTTTTTTTCTTATGAACGGGTTTTTGTCGTTCTTTTTGTAATTTTTGTCTCTTTCCCTAGGTTTTTTATTGCTTTTTATTTTTGTAATTTCTTATGTTGGGAAAATGTATTTGTATGTAAAACAGGATAGAAAAAATGAGACCAATTTTCTGTTGCTAGAAATAATGCAAATTTTGGGAACTTCGTATACTTCCATTAATATCTTGAAAACGATTGAAAATCTTGGGAAGCGAAAGGTTACCATTCGAAAGCTTACTAAATGGTCTACAAAAAAGGTTTTGAGGAAAGTTTTGAATAAGCGATGTCAATCGGATGAAATAAGTGCTTAAACTTTGAAGTAATTGATTTCGTTTATTTCATACGATTCTTTTGGTCTGTTTTTATTCCTATTTTTTCATTTCTTATGGTTGGATAATGTATTTGACAATAAAACAGATTAATTAAAATAAGAAAAACAATTCATTGTTAGAAATATATCAGGCTGTACCGTATGAAATGTCAGTTTTGGATTTGCCGATTTCCTTCAAATGTCTTGAAACTGTCGAGGCTCCTAATCCGAGTTCTTTGGCATATTCCCTATTGTTTGCTATTGCTTATAGTAGTCAAATGTATTTGTCAATAACACAGGATACGGGCGCTAATGACCCAGAAGTAGATGCGCCCTAAAAAAAAAAAAAAAAAAAAGAAAGGATGCGTATAATTAGAATATTTTATTTTTGCGGAATCTTGGGATTCTCAGATCCCGTATGAATATCTATTAGGCCCCCTTCGTATATTTTCATTAATATCTCAAAAAGGGTTAGGAAATCGTGGAAAAATGTTTTGAAGAAATGTTTGATGGGGTCGTCACATTAGGAGAAATAAGTGCTTAAAACTTAGTTAGTTAGTTTCGTTTATTTAAACGGATCTATTTGTGTGTTTCCCGCAGTTTTTTCACTGCTCGTCATTTTTGTAATTTCTTATAGTAGTCAAATGTATTTGTCAGTAAACAGGATACATATAATTAGAAGCAATATTTTGTTTGTTAGAATTCGAAGATGCCGTACGAATATCTAGATATTACCTGTGGGTTAATATGTTTTTTGAGTTGAAGCTTTAAAGCCTCAACAGGAATATTTGTGTAATCACCCTTCACAGTTAATTTATTAGAATCATGAGTGACCGTTTTTGTGTTACAACTAACAATCTTTGAAAACGAAGTTTAACTATCCTTGTTATTGTTATTTTCCTTCTGTTTGGCCGAAATTTTCTATTCGTGGTGTAATTCTCCTTGAATTTTTTGACTAGATCAAGAACCTATTTTAAGCACTCTTAAATTCCTTAATTTAATTCAGGAAGTTTATCAAGCTTGACATAATCACTTTTGGGTTAATACGGGTGGTCTATACCGAGTCCTTTGTTTGTAAACACAAAGAGCTTTCTGAGTAACGGTAAAGGGCAGTAAAAGTATATGACGACTACCTGGAAGTAGACCCTGCATACAGAGAATTGCAATACGAGACCTCATTCATTCTTTCACCAGCTACCGTGTAACACCTTAGATCTGTTTATATTGTTTTACTCAGTGTGAACAAGTGTTGAAAGTGCCTAAAATTTTATATTTTTATTCCTTGTTATTTTTTAATTGCTTAGAGTTGGATAATGTATTTGAAAATAAAACAGGTTAAGAAAAATAAGAAATCAATTTAATGTTAGAGATATGGATTTCCAAGATTTAGCTTTTCAACTGCCTAGCGTCCTTCCTAGGGAGGGTTGTTTGTCTTTGAATTTGGTACTTAGAATTATGGGATACAGTTGAAACATTTTCTGCGTGTTCGAATTTCATCAACACTAATATGTTGAAATTTTTGTTACGTTTAGGGTAAAGGAAGAGTTAGAATAAAATATTTTATTAACAGACAAAAAAAGTTTTGGTAACTTTGTATACTTTCGTTAGTATCTCGAAAACCGTTGACAATCTTGTGAAGCGGAAGATTACCATTCGAAAGCTTACTAAATGCTCTACAAAAAAGGTTCTGTACATGGACGTATATAAAAACAATTTCGGGGGGGGGGGGCTGAGACCATTTCCAGGGTATGGAATACTAAATATTTAGAGCTTGGAATAGTTTTAGGCAACTAAAACGCTATTACACGTAAAATAAAATATGTTTTATGAACTAAGTGATCTTATTTAATTTATTTTTAAGGGTTTTACGAGAAGTTTTCATCATTAATTCAAAATTTCGGGACGGGGCTGCAGCCCCCTCAGCCCCCCCTCATATATGCCCATGCTTCTGTACCCTCTAGAAAGGCTTTATTAGGCATATTTTGTATTGATTTATAGAGCTTTGCTTTAGAATGAGAGCCGGATTGTGTAATTTCCGCTTCTGTGTAAAAGTTAATTACTGTCGGTGTCCCTGACGCCTTAATATCACTTTTATTCGAGATATTCGAGAGGATTTTGACAATTTTCACGAGATATATAAAAAAAAATAAGTTTATTTCTTTTCTAAGCTTATCAAATGGCACTAGGGACATGAACGGAACCGCGCTAAGATGCTGCAGTTCCTGCGAGTCGGACTTTATTATTTTAAATACTTAACCCTTTAACGGGCACATTTCGCTAGCTATGTTGGAATTTTTTCAATTTATATTTGGGAGTCTGGGGGGCATCCATTTACTAAATATGAAATCCAGGATGTTAAAAAGAAAATTGTATCCATAAATACGGGGTCGGCCGCTTGAGCGGCCCTTGCCCCTTCCAGGCATCGGGAATCCCCGATATGCAATGCCCGCGATGCGTCGTAAAGCCGATTCCAAGTCGCAAAGATCCCGAAAATGAAAATGGTTTATTCGATGGCGTTACCCTAAGATTGGCAGGCTTAAAAAAAAAAAAAAAAAAAAAAAAAAAAAATTATAATAATAGTATAATGCTAGCCCACAATATCATTTAAGACAGAATTGAGAACAACATTTCATTAGGAATGCCAAAAAAAGTATTTTTTCCTTCCAGTCTCACGAGAGTAAGGTTCTTATGAGACAAATCAAGGAATAACATGTAAGGAAATACTCATTTCTATTAAAATCAATTAATTCCTAATCTAGAATGTATAAAAGAATTATTACATACTTTGAAACGATTTCCGGATAAGATGAGTGATCCAGAGAACCAATAATGCACGGCCAACACTGACACAAGACGAGTGCGGGAATGGGCAAGGACCGCTTTAGCGGTCAACTTCGTCATATATCGGCTCCTCGGGCCCAAGACCTCCAAATTCTATTTTTGGCATACCCCGGCATCTAGCAGGAAGCATTGGAACCAATTCCGCCTCACTCGCGTCATTTTTTAATTTCAGCGAGCAGTGGCCGCTCAAGCGGCCCTTGCCCGTTAAGGGGTTAACTAATTTAGTGGGGAAGAGAAAAAGTATGTGTGTGTGTGTAAGAGAGTGAGGGAGTGAGAGAGAAATAATGTTTTTTTTTTTTTAAAAAAGTTTCCTACGACGACCCCAAATGTTTAATGCTGCTATCGCTCAGTGCCATTATCATCAAGCTCTCAACTGTTGATGTTGAAGTATAGTTCATAATTTATATTACGAGTGGGAGATCCTAAAAAACATTCTTACACCCGGACTCTGTTATCAGTAATGACAATCTAGTGATAAGAGAGAAGTGACAGCGGCCTGGATGTTCACAAGTGCGAAAAATGAAGGTTTGCACCTGTTCCCATGTCCTTGATGCCTACACCACAACCTTAGTTTCCACACAAAATGCTTTTTATCATGTTGTCCTTGGTCTAGGAATTGATAACTTTGACTCGTTCTTCTATGTATATCTTTCATATTGTTCTTATTTTTTGCTTATTTTTTTTTTCTTTTTAAACGTTCTTGATCTACAGAAAGTATCAATTTGCATTCTTTGTCCTTCCTAAAATCAAATTAAATGAGTTTGTGAGAAACTTTTTTAAAGTCAGTTAATTTCCGTACACTTTCATGAATTCATAAGGTATAATATTAAATTAAGAAAGTAAAATCTAACTTGAATGAGTGCAATACTTGTATTTATTTATCATTTTATCCACAGACGTTAATGACAATTTCAGTATGTTTTAAAATCATATAATATACTTTAAATCTAACATTGAGGAGGAAAGACAGCAAACGATTTAAGAAAAAGGAATAATTTAAAAAAGATATCAAATAATGTACAGACTACAAACTTTTTCCATGGACAAATAGTTTAATATATTATACAAAATGTATTATACTTTTTCCACTGCATCTGTCTGGGCCATTTGCACCAGGCTATCTATAGGTTACTACCCTTCCTAGCATTTATGGTGGGACAGGGAAATGTTTCAGTGAGCCCATACATGGAAAAAATCAACTTGCTACAAGGGAGACTCGAATCAAGGAATAAAAAAGTCCGACTCGCAGGAACTGCCTCATCTTAGCGCGGTTCCGTTCTTATCCCTAGTCTAATTTCGAATGATTAAAATAGAAGCAGTTATTATTTTGTTGACAGGAGATCGTTGACCGTTGATGATGCAAGGTAGGGATTGTCCGGGTTCGGTCACTGCTACTTAATAATACATACCCCATATGTGTATGTATGTGGGCATATATATGTACATATGTGTGCGTGTATATGTGTATGTGTATATGCTTATATATAAATATATATATATATATATTATATATATATATATATTATATATATATATATATATATTATATATATATATATATATATATATATATATATATATATATATATATATATATGTTTGGTACATTTAGATAGATATGTGCATACATTAGTGTTAAATATGTCCTACTTGTATTTACAGCCCTGATGAAGGGTGACCGAAGTAGCAGTGACCGAACCCTGACAGCTATTATTTTGGTTCCACCAGTCTTGAAAGGTAGGATTTACAATCTTACCTGGAAGGGTCGGCAACACTAGAAACCGTCCCGCTAGTTACAAGGTCTTGGAATCTTGGAACCTGTTTTATTTTCGAATACATTATCCAACTATAAGCAATTAAAAAATAACAAGGAATTAAAAACAGACAAAAAGAACAGTTCGAATAAGCGAAATCAATTACTTTAAAGCTTTAAGCTCTTATTTCTCCGATTGTCATCGCCTAATCAAAACTTTCATTAGAACCTTTTATGTAGAGCATTTAATAAGCTTTCTAATGGTATTCTTCCGTTTACCAAGATTTTCAACCGTTTTCGAGATATTAATGAAAGTTCCCAAAATTTACATTATTTCTAGCAACAGAAAATTGGTCTCATTTTTCATATCCTGTTTTACACACAAAATTTTCCCAACATAAGAAATTACAAAAATAAAAAGCAATAAAAAACGAAGGGAAGGAGACAAAAATTACAAAAAGAACGACAAAAACCCGTTCATATGAACAAAACAGACGTATTTGAAGTTTTAAGCACTTATTTCTCCGATTGACATAACCTAATCAAAAATAGTTTTAGAATCTTTTTTGTAGAGAATTTAGTAAGCTTTCAAATAGTTTCTATCCACTTACCACGATATCCCAGCCGTGTTCGAGATATTAATGAAAGTATACGAAGTTCCCAAAACTTTTCATGTCTGTTCATAAAATATTTTATTCTAACCCTTCCTTAACTCCAAACGTAACAAAACTTTCAACATATTAGTTTTAATGAAATTAGAACATGCGGATAATGTTTCAACTGAATCCCGTAATTCTAAGTACCCAAACCAAAAACGGTATTCAAAAAGTATTTTTCCAATTTTCTCGAAAACGGTTAAAGCTATCGCCTTGAAAATGGTTCCCTTCGTTTTCCCAGCCCAAGAAGCCTATAAAAAGAGTACTTACAAGCTTATGAACTCAAAAACGTAAGCGTTACGATTTTTTTTGCGCGAATTTCGCCCCAAATGCCATCTTACAGTGGGCGGATTTTGCTGGTTAACGAACTTGACCTTTCAAATTGGACGACGGATTTTTGTACGAAATTTCATCAAAATCGGACCATTCGTCTTCTACTTAGAGAGCGAACAGACAAATATATATATATATATATATATATATATATATATATATATAAATAAATATATACATATATATATATATATACAAATTTGAACCACCGTTATTTTCGGTCACTAGGGGTTCTGAAACGCGAAATTTTCTAGTCGGCACTTCCGGATCGTTTCATTGTATCAACCTTATAAGCGGGGTTCCTCCCTATGGGGGGAGGGAGGAACCGCGCTAAAAGTGGAACTATAAAAACTCGAAGGGAGGCAATAAAAACTCTGATTTCCACTTTCAGACAAACGTCTTACTTGGTGATCACAGAACATTAGAAAAAAGTCTAAGAATCAAGAGATAGCAATATACTCTTACTTTCTTTTTTAGACAAGCGCTTTACTTGGTAATCACTGATCATTCTTATAATTTAAGGAATCAAGAGACAGAACAAACTGTTACATTCAGTTTCAGACAAACGTCTTACTTGGTGATCACAGAACATTAGAAAAAAGTCTAAGAATCAAGAGATAGCAAAATACTCTTACTTTCTTTTTTAGACAAGCGCTTTACTTGGTAATCACTGATCATTCTTATAATTTAAGGAATCAAGAGACAGAACAAACTGTTACTTTCAGTTTCAGACAAATGTCGTACTTGGTGATGACAGATCATTCTGAAAAGACCGAGAGACAGCAAAATACTCTTAATTTCTCTTTTAGACAATCTTCGTACTTTGAGATCACAGATCTTTCCCATAATTTAAGGAATCAAGAGATAGAACAAAATTTTACTTTCGGTACTTTGGTGATCACAGATCATTCTGAAATATCCAAGAAGCAGCACAAAATCTTATTTCTATTTTTAGACAATCTTCTAACTTGATAACCACAGATTATTCAGAAAAGGAGAATATATTATCGTCCCATATATATAAAACAGTTAATCGCCCCAAGTTTTCCGACACAAATTTCCCACCTTGAATCTCCTACGAAACTTATATCTCGACCAACTCCAGTTATTATCAATACAGATTGTAAGATACTCCAAGTAGAGAGGTGACTGTCCGAGATACAATGAGGTACTGGAACCACCCAGAAGAAGAACGCATATTCCATAACGGGCACGTAGGACCGAGTACGTGTTGAGTCAGTCCTCCGTAACGTCCACCCGACGTGTGGGTGTCCTCAGACTAAAGCGGGGATTTGAGGTGGGTTAATTCTGGTGTTTGTGATTCGTTAAGAATTGTTAGAATCTTACAGAAATAAGATGAAAATATAGAATGAAAGATATGAAATTAAAATTTCCATTAGATTGTGGCATAGCAAAAGTGGATAAAACTTCACACTTGCTGTGACATATTTTATTTTTACTTCATATCAATTTAAGCGGTAATACTACCTTGTAACTGTTTTTTACCATTTTTTTTTTTTTTTTTTTTTTTTTTTTTTTTTTTTTTTTTTTTTTTTTGGGCTGAATCAAAAATTATATCCAAATGCGTTTGCTTGGCGGAAAATTTTTTAAATGTACCTTTACACTCACGGCCACCGGTCATCGTTAAATACATTTCAAAATTAAAAATATTTTCTTTTTTTTTTAATCTTTGTAAATTTTATTTTTTTTTAATTTTTTTTTTTTTTTTTTTTTTTTAAATCTTTGTTATAAGACCGAATAAATGCACTTCGCCATAGATGCGGTGCGATAAATAATTAAATAATCTTTGTTACAAGATATTATGAAAAAAAAAATTAAAAAGTCCGACTCGCAGGAACTGCAGCATCTTAGCGCGGTTCCGTTCATGTCCCTAGTGCCATTTGATAAGCTTAGAAAATAAATAAACTTTTTTTTTTTTTATATATCTCGTGAAAATTGTCAAAATCCTCTCGAACATCTCGAATAAAAGTGATATTAAACCGTCAGGGACACCGACAGTAGCTAACTTATACACAGAAGCGGAAATTACAGAATCTGGCTCTCATTCTAAAGCAAAGCTCTATAAATCAATACAAAATATGCCTAATAAAGCCTTTCTAGAGGATACAGAAGCATGGGGGGGCTGAGGGGGCTGCAGCCCCTCGCGAAATTTTGAATTGATGATAAAAACTTCTCGTAAAACCCTTAAAAATAAATTAAATATGATCATTTAGTTCATAAAACATATTTTATTTTACGTGTAATAGCGTTTTAGTTGCCTAAAACTATTCCAAGCTCTAAATATTTAGTATTCCATACCCTGGAAATGGTCTCAGCCCCCCCCCCCCCCCGAAATTGTTTTTATATACGCCCATGTACAGAAGGATCAAGAAGAAGTACACAAGATTGAGTAGAATACCCTGCCTAATATAGCCTATATAGAATAATATGCCGAATAAAACCTATCTAGTAAATACACAAGGATAAATAAAAGTCTTGACGAATAACAAGTCAAGAAAAAAAAAACTTTATTTAACAAAATAAAACAAAGTTTAGTTGCCCAACTACAATAGAATAATATACCTAATTAAGTCTATGGAGTAGACACAAATGGACCAAAAACAAGTCTTGTGGAATATTGTTTTTTTTTTCTAATTAAATACTTTTTATCAATATTTAGTATATAACCTTTGTTGAAAACTATTGATTGCTAATTGATGAATCGGTTTACAACTAAGTAGTCTTTATGAATATTTAGTATATAACCTTATGTTTGGATCTGAGTTTTTGGGGTGCTCTCCGCCTAGGCTTTGTATTTGTCTCGGCAGATACCTGGGGTATATTTACAGCTCATGAGGATTAACTCTTAGCAGGTAAATTTCCTGCGGCCCCCTTGTACGGGCATTGAACTGCCATATTCGCTCATAGTATCTGACCGTTGTGAAGTTTATTTTTTGGATTTAGGACTTAATATACATATGTAGAGTAAATCATAGCAAGAAGTAATCCTCCGTCGTCGGTTCTTAACTATGTAGACTCGCTAATGTTATCCAATCTTAGATACATCGTATTTAAAATCCACAGCAAAAACACAACATTTCATCAGAATCCCCTGCTGAGTAAAACTTATATAGAATAATATGCAAAATAAAGCCTATATAGTGGATAAAAATAGAGGAAAAAAGCCGTTCGTGGTGGTAGAAAATCTTAAAAGTATTTCGCTCAGAAATCTCCGAAATATGGTCACTAATTTTACATATCCTGTTTTATAGCCAAATAGATTAATATTCTATAATCAATAAGAAAAACCTACTAACAATAAAAAACTATGGGTAACAGATGAAAATAGGGAATACCAAGAATAATTCTAAAGAATGAAATCAACACCAGTACTGTAATCTAGATATTCATACGGCATCTTCGAATTCTAACAAACAAAATATTGATTCTAATTATACGTATCCTGTTTTATTGACAAATACATTAGACTACTATAAGCAATTAAAAACACTAGGGAATATGCCAAAGAACTCGGAGTAGGAGCCTCGACAGTTTCAAGACATTTGAAGGAAATCGACAAATCCAAAACTGACATTTCATACGGTACAGCCTGATATATTTTTAACAATGAATTGTTTTTCTTATTTTAATTAATCTGTTTTATTGTCAAATACATTATCCACCTTTAAGCAATTAAAAAGTAACAAGGAATAAAAACAAACAAAAAGAACCGTTCGAATTAACGAAATCAATTACTTCAAAGTTTAAGCACTTATTTCTCCGATTGACATAGCCTAATCAAAAATTGTTTCAGAATCTTTTTTGTAGAACATTTAGTAAGCTTTCGCATGGTAACCCTCCGTTTACCAATATTCCTAACCGTCTTCGAGATATTAGGGAATGTATACGAAGTTCCCAAAACATTTCATGTCTGTTAATAAAATATTTTATTCTAATCCTTCCTTAGCTCCAAACGCAACCAAAATTTTAACATATTAGTGTTGATGAAATTCAAACATGCAGAAAATGTTTCAACTGAATCCCATAATTTTAAGTATCAAAATCAAAGACAAAAAGAACAGTTCGAATAAGCGAAATCAATTACTTTAAAGTTTTAAGCACTTATTTCTCCGATTGACATCGCCTAATCAAAACTTTCATTAGAACCTTTTTTGTAGAGCATTTAGTAAGCTTTCTAATGGTATTCTTCCGTTTCCCAAATTCTTAACCTTTTTCGAGATATTAAGGAAAGTATACAAAGTTACCAAAACTTTTCATTATTTCTGACAACAGAAAATTGGTCTCATTTTACCTATCCTGTTTTACACACACATACATTTTCCTTACAAATACAACATCAGAAATTAAAAAAATAAAAAGCAATAAAAAACCAAGGGAAAGAGACAAAAATTACAAAAAGAACGACAAAAACCCGTTCATAAGAACAAAACAGACGTATTTGAAGTTTTAAGCATTTATTTCTCCGATTGACATAACCTAATAAAAATAGTTTTAGAATCATTTTTGTAGAGAATTTAGTAAGCTTTCAAATAGTTTCAATCCACTTACCACGATTTCCCAACCGTGTTCGAGATATTAATGAAAGTATACGAAGTTTCCAAAACTTTTCATATCTGTTCATAAAATATTTTATTCTAACCCTTCCTTAACTCCAAACGTAACATAACTTTCAACATATTAGTTTTAATGAAAGTAGAACATGCAGATAATGTTTCAACTGAATCCCGTTATTCTAAGTACCCAAACCAAAAACGGTATTCAAAAACTATTTTTCCAATTTTCTCGACAACAGTTAAAGCTATCGCCTTGAAAATGGTTTCATTCGTTTTTCTAGCCCAAGAAGCCTATAAAACGAGTACTTACAAGCTTATGAACTCAAAAATGTAAGCGTTACGATTTTTTCTGCGCGAATTTCGCCCCAAACGCCATCTTCCAGTGGGCGGATTTTGCTGGTTAACGAACTTGACCTTTCAAATTGGACGGCAGATTTTTGTACCAAATTTCATCAAAATCGGACCATTCGTCTTCTATTTAGAGAGCGAACAGACAATATATATATATATATATATATATATATATATATATATATATATATATATATATAAATAAATATATACATATATATATATATATACAAATTTGAACCACCGTTATTTTCGGTTTCTAGGGGTTCTGAAACGCAAAATTTTCTAGTCGGCACTTCCGGATTGTTTCATTGTATCAACCTTATAAGCGGGGTTCCTCCTTATGGGGGAGGGAGGAACCGCGCTAAAAGGACAGATATATACCTTCCAGTACATTATTTATTTATAAGTGATTCGCATCTACTGCGATTTCACTCCTTCAAGGTAGTACTTGTATGGTCTGATGAACCAGCATTAAGATGTGTCTTGATTAAGATAATGTCTGTTATATGCCTGGAAGCCTCTGGTTATTCAGCAGAGGTCTTCAAATGCGAGTGTATAGTTTAGTGTCCTGCAAGTAAGAAAGTATTGTGTTTATGTAATGGCTGCAATTCTTAAATGTCATGTGAGGTATGACACTTCTCAGTACATTGAAGTTTTGCTCAAAACTTTTTTTTTTTTTTTTTCAATTAGGGCGATACTCTCTCAATTTTCCCCTGATCAACTTCAAATATTAACTGCAGCTTCCTAATGTTATATTCTCGTAAAGTACGCAGGATCTTTTCTATTCATGGAATTATAACGATTTTCGACGGAATTGTTTATCATTTTCGAAAATATTAATATTTTTTAAAAATCCTACGTACTTTAATATATTTTGCCTTCATTTTTCAAAATAATTTCAGTTTTTGTTCTAGATTAAAAAGTTCCACCTGCAGACTATCGTGCGAGAAAAAGGAGGGTTTCCGTTCCTCAGGCAAAGCCCCGCCATTTTGTTTTCGAAGAATTAAAACTTTTTTTTTTTTGGGGGGGGATACCCATATAAAACTCATGACATTGAAAAGTTAAAATAATTGAAAAAATGATTTATTTGTTATTTATAAATAGGAGATAATGACTTTGGTTTTGAACATACATATTATTAACCCTTAATACTTTCGCTGCGGATGTCATTGTTTGGGAATAATCCAGTATCGGGTGCATTTTTTGTTTGAAGTTTTCATGTGGACATTTTATTTCATAAAAACTCATCCAGTCAGCCGATTTGAAAACGGTTAACAATGTTGGAAAGCCCAAACAATACTGAAGGCAACTGTCTTTCCCTGTAGCTGTAAAAGTGAATCCCCTCCATTTACTAGCCTTTTGAATCTAATGGAGGAGCGTCCTTCCGAAGGGACACTCGAAAGTGGGTAGGATCGCTAGTGTCCTTCCGTAATGATACCCGCAGCGAAAGTGTTAAGAGAATATTCCTGAGGAGTTACCAAACAAAATGTGAAACTAGTATAGCAGTAAATTAGTGTAGTATAAAATATTGTCCCAAATATATACGTCAGCTTGACATTGAAAACTCCTTGATAAGAAAAAGAACATAATAAAAATAAAAGGAAATATACATGCCAAAAATAGGAGAAAAAATAAACTGTGATAAAATATTTAGATAATAGTGAAAATTTAGAAATATTGATGTCAGTCGGGTTTATTTTAATATTTCTTTGAGGACAAGAGCTTCCTATGGAAATCGATTACCATGGAACTATCGATTTTAAACAGCTGATTGGCAACGGTTATATTTATTTTATTAGTCTAGATATGCCCGAGAAAGGTCATCCTGGATAAAGGCTCAAATGCTCTGTAGGCATATGAATTGTTCCTGAAGAGGCCTCATGCTACGTGAAACATGCAGAATATCTAAAAGTGTTTCCATTATAATCCCTAGCGTCATAAGGAAAGCTTAGAATAATGTTTTGTGTTAATCAGATATTACATTAAAATTGTTCAATATTTTACCCTAAGGTAGAGAAACAATAAAACGTGTACCTGGAAGCTTACTAACAAAAAGCCATAAGCAACGATTTTTTTCGCGCGAATTTCGCCCCTAAAACAGTGTTCTGGTAAAAGAATTCTGCTGGTTTACGACGAACTTTACCTTTTAAATTAGATAAAGTATTTTTCAGCCTCATGTTCTTTTTTTCTCATTTTTTGCGCATGCGCTTAGATATTGTTCATAAAAATACGGTTTATTCATTTTTGTAAGATTTTTAAAGCCCGAACTACAGAAAAAAGTTTCACTAATTCATCTTAAACGGTTGCAGAAATGTTAGTCAGGAACATCGAGACGGATTTTTGGCATTTAACGGGTAAAGGATGCGACAAATCGAAATTTTGCTGATTTTCTACAAGAATCCGTCATAATTCCTCCCTATGGAGGGAGGGAGGGAGAATACGCGCGAAAACATACATATTTGAGAAATGAGTTGCAGATACTTATCTGTTGAAGTGATAAAAAGTTCGCCTTAGAGAAAACGTCAGATTTTTGGGAAATCTTGACGTTTTATCTTAGCTGAATTCCAACTATTTTTTGATGTACTATCAGGATTAAATTAGGGGGTCCTACAAAATTAAACCATAGAGGGGAGAGGTTCATTCAAAATCTTCTTTAATTTTATTTATTTGGTTATTTAGAGCTCGCTAAGTTGCAATTTGCTCTTTTGATCACGAGTTGTGGGTAGAATCTATCAACAGTATCTAAATTAAGCCCTACAAATAAAACAATACTTTATAAAATGATTGTACGCCCTGTACTGTTGTATGCTTGTCCTGTTTGGAGTTCAACCTGTTCAAAAAACTACAAAAAACTCCAGGTTATCCAAAACATCTGTCTCCGAATTATAAATGACTACCCTAGATACACTAAAATTACAGACATGCACGACGACCTGGAAATGCCGACAATCACAGACTACGTACACACACTCACGACTAAATTCTTTCATGCAGTACAACTATCAGACAATCCACTAATAGCTGAAATAGGTAATTATAACAAAGAAACCCTCAGACGATACACCCACAGACGGACCAAACATATACTTCTGGACACCTGACCTCATTTAATATAAGTTAATAATTATCTTTCAACAATACTCATTGTGTATTTAGTTAGACAATAAACAAAATAACATGTAAAATATATAATAACATGTAAAACTCAATGTACATATTGTATATTCAATTTGTAAATAAAAATCTCTTCTTCTTCTTCTATCAACAGTTTTAATTTTTTATAACAATAAATATTTACACACACACATATATATATATATATATATATATATATATATATATATATATATATATATATAAATAAATTGCAATACAAATTTTGTTATGAAAACAATAGTGAAATGTAAAATGCGTATTTACTTTGCCAAGTGTAAACGTGATTTCACTTCACAGTAGCACACACATGTTTTTCCTTATTTGTTTAGGTTTCTTCTAGATGTTTGTGTAAGTGTTTTTCTAAGGTAGGTGAGCATGTTTTTGATGTGAGGACTGTTATCTGCCAAAAGTTCGTGTAGAATTGGTAGGTTTGTACCGTCTCGTAGCTTGCACTCCGTTAGTATATGTTTAATAGTGAGGTCTGTGTTGCAAATGGCACATGTTGGTCTGTCCTGTTTCGTCATTAAGTAGCGGTGTGTCAGCAACGAGTGTCCGATGCGGAGTCTGCTGACCACTACTTCATCCCGCCTCGTGGCTAGGTTGCTGGATGGCCAGGCACACATAGTTTCTTTTATTTCTCTCAATTTATTATCTTGTGTGTTGGTCCAAGTAATTTGCCATTTATTGTCCATGTTTGATTTTATGTTCGTTAGTAAGTCCTGCACTGTCAGTTCATCTAGCTCTACTGTATTTCTTGTCGTTGCTTGTTTTGCAAGTAAGTCAGCTTGTGTGTTCCCTGGGATGTCCATGTTTCCAGGTACCCACTGCAGTATTACTTGCATGTTGTAATTTACTTCTTTAACTGGTCCCACCAAGACAGGAATCTTAACGAATTGTCTGAAATCCCTCCCAAGAGTACTAGAGATGATGGTAATAGAATGAAGCTGAAGTAAGATGGACAATACTCCAGCTGATGGGGTCCAAGCATGTTTGACCCCGCCCCTATGAATGGGTCCAATTACTAGTCCACTAATTCACCAGGCCCACGTTCTTCTAACTAACGGAGCTTTTTTTTCTTGACTTTTTTTTAGCCACGTCTGGAGTATTATGTCAAGGCTGCTCTTCGCAAACTGTGTATGATCGACTCTGGTTACCGAAATTGCACGTGTATATTTATCACATTGGTCTCGAAATGTATTCGTATGAAGATGTTTTTCTCTAAGTATCAGGTTGTACCGTATGAAATGTCAGTTTTGGAATTGCCGATTTCCTTCAAATGTCTTGAAACTGTCGTGGCTCCTACTCCGAGTTCTTTGGCATATTCCCTAGTGCTTTTTGAGGGACAAGCTTCAACCCTTTCTTTCAGGTGGTCATTGTCAAGCTTGGTTTCTGACCTTCCTCGCTGTTCGTTGTCAAGGTCAAAATTTCCACTTCGAAACCTGGAAAATCACCGGTAAACAGTTCGTTCATTCACCGTTCCCTCCCCGAACGCCGTGTTAATGTTCATACACGCCTTAGCAGCGCTATGACCGAGCTTAAATTCATAACGAAAAATAATACGGATTTCCGTTGAAGTCATAATTTAAGTTTTATTTTTTTCTCAGAGGATCGTTTTCGTAACACAGTACGCAAGTTACTGATTAAATAATAGGAATAAAATAGTTTCAATTCTATATGAATAACAATGATGTTTGTAAATAATGAAATAAAAAAGGGAAAGGATTAAATCGCAAAGTAAACAAAACTGACATTTCATACGGTACAGCCTGATATACAGGGTGTCCCGTAAATGTCTAGTCATATTGTGAGGGGTGATAGAGGACCCTTAGAGGAACAAAAAATGTTCTATGACGATTTCCCGAATTCTCGCCCATAAGGGAGAAAACGTCGTTTTATTGTTTTTTTCGAGACAAACGTAATTTTTAGAAGAATAATCGTTGTAGCTCCGTCCCAGGTGGTACTAATAAAAAGGGTGTGAAACCAATCGAAAGCTGAGTAAATTTATTATAAGACTAGTTGGGAGTAAACGTAAAAATGAATGAATGTAAGTATGTATATCTTACCAAAAGAAGGCAATTCTAAATTTCCTGACATTTTATTGATATTTCTTTCCAGCGTTACTCCTCAATGGGCAGGATCTGAGATTTCCGGGTTTCAGAAAAACTTCCTCATTTAATCAGCTTTTCATTCATGTATCACAACCCTGTGTTATTGAAGTATTTGAACGATTTAAGAACAAAAGTTTTTAAAAAAACATGGATCTGTGAAAAGAAAATTATATTTTTTTCTTCAATTTATTCAAAAAGCTGAAGGGAAATATTTTTTTTATAAATGTTTACATAAATATTAAGTAAATATTTACTTAAAAGAATAAAAAAAATTACTTCCACGGATATAAAAAAAAATCTTAAAACAGTAAATAAATAAAATACACATTTATTTTGAATTTATTAATTCAGGTAACTAATACTGGGTCCAGGAGGCGGCCATTAAGGAACCCCAACCATACATTAACCTCAAACATTACTATTTTTATCTATATCACGCATTTGAACACATTTTTACAGGACTATGTACATATTATTTATGAGGGATAGAATTTTTAATTACCACAACAAAAACGCAAGGGCTCAGAATCCCAGTGAGTTTCACAAGCGTAGCCATCAGTATTAATTTAAGGTAAAGCATTTGTTTTCTAAATATAAGTACCTGTAAAAATGTGTTCAAATGTGTGATCTAGGTAAAAATAATAATTTTTGAGGTTTATGTATGGTTGGGGTTCCTTAATGGCCGCCTCCTGGGCCCAGTATTAGTTACCTGAATTAACAAATTCAAAATAAATGTGTATTTTATTTATTTACTGTTTTAGGAATTTTTTTATATTCGTGGGAGTAATTTTTTTTTATTGTTTTAAGTAAATATTTACTTAATATTTATGTAAACATTTATAAAAATAAATATTTCCCTTCAGCTTTTTGAATAAATTGAAGAAAAAAATATAATTTTCTTTTCACAGATCCATGTTTTTTTTAAAACTTTTGTACTTAAACCGTTCAAATACTTCAATAACACAGGGTTGTGATACATGAATGGAAAGCTGGTTAAATGAGGAAGTTTTTCTGAAACCCGGAAATCTCAGATCCTGCCCATTGAGGAGTAACGCTGGAAAGAAATATCAATAAAATGTCAGGAAATTTAGAATTGCCTTCTTTTGGTAAGATATACATACTTACATTCATTCATTTTTACGTTTACTCCCAACTAGTCTTGTAGTAAATTTACTCAGCTTTCGATTGGTTTCACTCCCTTTCTAGTAGTACCACCTGGGACGGAGCTACACCTATTATGTTTCTAAAAACCACGTTTGTCTCGATAAAACAATAAAACGACGTTTTCTCCCTTATGGGCGAGAATTCGGGAAATCGTCATAGAACATTTTTTGTTCCACTAAGGGTCCTCTATCACCCCTCTCAATATGACTAGACATTTACGGGACACCCTGTATATACTTAGGCACACAGGTAGGTCTTGATACGGCGAGTATCCTAGGCTAGGTCAAAATCTCCTACCAACTGAAGTCTGTATGTTTGTTCCTTATACAAATCCACACAGTTGACTGATTTCGAACAAACTTCGCACACACGTGGGTGTTGATAATGGGGAGTGTTATAGGCTAGGTAAAATCGTTCAGACGTCACGGGTTCGAAACTATGAACCATATTAGATACAGATTTGCGTTATTAGATTTTAATATTACTTATTCCAATTTAGTTTCGTTTTTCCAGATGCAGAAAATAGGTGTAGCATGGCACGCCGGGTAACAGCTATAATAAATAAAACCTCTTATTTGTATTTATCTGTTTTAATTGTTAGTTTTTTTTTTTTTTTGTAATATAAAGTTGATTAACTGTAGTCGGTAAAATTAAATTCTTCAAATTTTTTCACAACAAATTTTATTTTCTACTCTAAGCTCTTTTAGCAGCTCCTCCTAACATCTTCAGAGCTGTAACAAAAATAAATACTTAAAAATATTTATAATTATTTATTCTTTATGTATGGCGCAGGTCAAAAGAATAGTACTCCAATTTTCTTTGTACTATTTTATTGTTTGTACGCCCTATTTGTTTCGTGGCCTTTATGCCACCTCCTTAGGGGCCATTACATCCCCATGTGTGGTTAGCTCGCCACCCATACTAATACTGCGTCATATATAAAGAATAAATTATTATACGTAAATAAAGGTCAGAAATACGTGGAAAATAAAATTAAAAATATTTCGTTGCATAACAGCTTACACCTTAATATTAAATAATTTTCTAAAACTACACATAAAGATAGCAATACGGTGCTAATGGCCTAGATGTTGAAATTTCAGTTCTACTTGGTGAATTTTCCCGCTTCTTCTGAGTCGGGAAAAGATTGTCCCTGTGACTGGGATGGACAAGAGGCGGAAAACTACTCCCACATTCTAATCAACAAACATTGAATCAAACGAGACACGAGATTCACAAACTCTAGTTCTTCTCCTTACACGCCAAATACTAGATCTGTTTAGCGCGACCCGGTAACGAAAAGTGAATATGGGCTTCGTCTCCATGACGTTATCGGCAAGTTGTCCCCTTAATATAATTTTTCACCATGACCAGCAATGGCACATATTTTCAGGCAATCGTATATATATATATATATATATATATATATATATATCTACTGTAATAACCCTGCAAAACGCCATATATAGCGTGTCCCAAGTTTCTCCTCGGCTGCAGCCCCCCCCCCCCATTATATACGCCCATGGTAAGGAGGACCTAAAACTAAAGGGAAAATACAGAAAATTTGAACTAGGGCCTTTCCCCAGGGTTTATTGTATGCACTCAAAAATACCCGACAAACAGCACGACGCATGTCACCCCGTCTTCCTCCTCAAGCCAAACGTCAACAGGACCATCTCAAAATTCACTTACAAAAAGTATTGATGTCCCCCCCAAAAAAAACTAACGTTTCAGGCCCTTCCTAAAAAATTATACATAGGAAAGTTATATCATAGTATTGGGCCAAGTTTGAGGCCCTTTTTGCCTTGTCAAGAACCTAGTAAAACCCTCTCACTTATTTGTGCATTTACAACTTGGACAATCGGATTTATTTTAAACTTTCTGGCATTTAAAGATTCAGGCTTTTAGGGTAACGATTCAGGGTCATTATAAACTATTTGATGACTTAAAACAATCAAGGTTGTATGAAATCTATTTAAGTTAAAACGGTCATCATTAGCAAAGTTGCTAGTGCCCAAATCAGTGAAAGGTTGTTTGTGCGTTTCAAACTTGGCCATTTTTTTTGTGGGGGATTTCATTTTACAAATGTGTTTACATATTTCACAAAAAGATCAAGACAAAACAATTATCTATTTGATACATCATGCTTTTCAAATAGACACTAAGGATAAAAATGACCTAAGATGACGGACTTCCTGTAAGTCTTCCTTTGTTCAATTTGACTTTTCCACAGCCGATTTGACACATCGGCCTGTATAAAAATTCTGCTTTGGCCACCTGCCTTCTTGTGCTCCAGCCTCCTGCCCTTGGCTGACACCTCGCCTCAACCTCCCGCAAACTGAAGTAGAGGGGATGTAAGAGCGACGCAGCTTGGAGGGGCGTCCGAGAAGACATCATTACACTTCCAGCCATGGCTCAAGTCACAGCTGTATCTTCCTTTCTCGCTCTCCTGTTCTTCGCTATCACCATCAACTATGGTAAGTCCACAATTATATATATATATATATATATATATATATATATATATATATATATATATATATATATATATATAAAATAAATCTTACAAAAGGCATTTATTAAATATGACTTTTTTAAAATCTGATGCCTGGTGACATCAACAACTGTAACATTGGTTGGAGTTGGTGTCAGAAGAAATCATAGTATTCTACGTATAAACGTTAACGCAAGCATAATTCAAAAAATTAAGGATGCAACATCAACATATTTCTTTGAAAATCATTGCATATGTTTTCCGGATAATAATAATAATAACAATAAAATTCTTAAACACTTGCTGTCGCTTTATTTTACCACAAAGTAGCTTTTGCATTCATACATTGTAGCTTTGTGTTCGTGTTACTAGATCATCATAACAGTGTCATAATTACTCTTTACTTTTTTAATATATAAAACATTATATAATAATACCTTAATTTTAATATTAGTTGTAATTCGCCGTTATTTTGCGCCGACATTGGGAGTTCCAAAAAGTTTTTTTTTTTTCAAACACCTGTCTTCAATATTATATGAGTCATATTAACACACACACACACATAAAAGATAATTTATTAGATAAACTATCATTAAAATAATTTATTTTATTAATGAAGGGACTCTTGTTTTCGTTTTAAAAAAAAATTAAATAAACTTTTTTTTTTTAACATTTTTTTTAACACTGGTATTTTAATGCAAAGGGAGTTGTATGAACAAAATAATATAACATATATTTATTAATTAAGGTAATGTTTTTTATTAGTATATCTTAAGAAATTCGTTATAATAAATTATCGATTGAACAGCATAATGAACTTAAAAAAAAAATCGAATAGCAGCACCGTAAATCCAGTTTTATTCATTTTTTAATCGTAAATAAGAAAGAATACATGATATGTTGTCAATCTATTTATTTGCCGTAAAAAAAATATAAAAACAAAATAAGTAAAAGAAAATGTTATAAATATATTAATTTCAACGCGTTGTATTTTCCGTGTCAAAAATAATAAAGATCATACACAAAATGTTATTACTTATTTATTAAAAATGTGTTATATTTATTCATATTTGATTGAAAAACATGGCTAAGCTTGTCAAAGTTTAAATAAATTAATGTTAGTTTTCAATTTAACAAATTCTATATAGAATTCTAATATGGAATTTTATAGAATTATACTATTTATACAATAAATAGTATATCTATAAATAGGTCTATAATATAGATCCATATATATATATATATATATATATTATATATTAATATAATATATATTATATATTGTTTATAAATATAATAATAACATTACTGAATTTTTTGAAAAAAAAAGAAAGAAAAAAAAAGTGTTCGTGAGTGTACATTGAACTTGGGGCCAGATATATCGATCCATTCATAATTTCTTAATTAAAATCGATTTTTGTGGGCATAGGGTTGAATAAATGACTTCCGGATACTCCTGGCAACATATTCATATCTAAACACCACTTTTTAGCGGAAGGGGTAGCAGATTTGTTATGACGGAACAAGTAAAATTCTCTATTTCAGCTTCTGGAAATGTTGGAACTAGGAGCGTCTTAACTACTGGTTACCACAGAATCTGAGGAAACGAAAGATATTTTAAGATAATTTTTATTTATTTATTATTTTTTTTTTTTTTTCTCTCTCCCTATTATGTAATTATTACTCAATTTTGCTTGGTCATTAATGGAAAACCACAACATGTAGCATCCTCCATGACCTAATAAATAGTTAAATAATGGCAGTTAGTTTTAGTGATAAGTTATGTAAATATATTAACTATAGTTCAAATAGCAAGGCTTTAAATAATGTTTAGCGATTAATTCTTAACACAAACCTACTAACTTTTGTCTTATGCTCTCCTTAAACTTTTTTTTTTTTTTTTTGTTTGTATTTAGTACTATAAGTTACTGTTAATTTTGAATATATAAATTTGTATTTTTTACTGTATCTTAAAAAAAAAAAATAGCAAGTCGCCGTCGTTGCGAAGCTCGTAAAATAAATAAATAAAATAACTACTGGTATATTAGCGCCGGGTTATCTATAGGTTATCACACATTAATATTAGCGCCGGGTTATCTATAGGTTATCACACAATAATAATATCAACGAAACGGGTTATCTATAGGTTATCACACACTAATAATACCAACGAAACGGGTTTTCAATTATTCACTGATCTTAAATAATTTATTTCACAAAATTTATTTAAATTAATAATCTTTTTGTAAGTTTCTGATATCATAATTTTATTATATTATTAAAAACACAATGTTCCTTGATATTGTGAAAACAAGTTAAAGTCTGTTCAATTATACTTTATAACATAAAATAATTTCCATCTTCTTGAGAGAATAATATTAGAAGTCATTGCGACGGTAAAAGTTTTCTTGGCAAAGTATCCCTATTATATTTGGAGCTCTGCCATTTTTTATACAATTATGTTGACATTAATTCTGTTCTGCACTGTTAATCACATTTTGAGTTTACGGTTCAATTTAATTTTTTTTTTCGCTGAATTATTTGGTACTTCTTCATAAATTATAGTAAATGTTAAAAAAGATCAAAATACAAAAATTATTTTATTAGATAATATATTGATGTGTTTATTGAAATTGTTATCATGTTTTATGGTGCATTCGTTAATAGTGCTGTGTCTTTTTGTGTATTTTTCACGATATTTTCTTACTGGTGAATGCTCTGTAAAAGTAAACTTAAAATGTGATTTTTTCACAAGTGTGGTTTTTGGACAAATTACACCCACTCTATAAGGTGGATAATCCTCTTATGACGTCGATCCTATGTCGAAAACGGAAGGGCTGACGACATCTGTTGGTCACTAAAAAAATGGTTCTCCAAATTTGTCTGTTTACATGTATGTACATAAAGGGTGCCCAGAACCACGCGTCTACTCTTTATAAAGTGCCAGATTTTTTTTTTCACATCGTGATGTTTCCTTTATTAATTAATGGATTATGTTCTAAAGATTGACGACCGTTTAATCAACTTTCCTTTAGGTGTCCTATGTAGGGCGCAAATTAATTTTTTAAAGTGGAAAGTGCCTTGTTTTTCACAAATTCGAATTATATGATAAAAATATGAAACGTTTATTTAAACATTTTTTTAATGAATTGTATTTGTATAACCTCTAGTTCTCCATTATAGTTGTTAATACGGAAAGTTTTTGTTTAAACTAAGACCATTGTAAGTGGCACACTTTATTATTGTGAACTTTCAAAAAGGGAGATTTTCGTAATAATAAAAAATAGGAATTTAAAATCATAGGGTGCTTTGTTTGGATGGTACATTACCTGTCACTGTGATTTTTAATTAATAATTTTTTTAAAACTACTTTTTTAAAAATTCACAATAAAAAAGTGAATTTCTGCGATACTTCCGGCCTGTAAGCTCCTTTTCCGATCGATGGGCTCAGCTTAAACCAAATCTTCTGATCTTCAAAGGTTCTCAAAGTAGGAAGTGTCAATAATGATTGGCTCCTTTCACGAATGCCGGGCTATCTACAGAATACCACCCATTCTGAATGCCCATGGTGGAGGAGGAAATGTTTTCAACGGGCCCTACAAAAACTCAACCTAACTTTATCATAATTCAATACTTGTTAAATTATATACATTTTTAATTAAAATAAATCCTTACAGTGAAATGCTTCTGATGTAGATAATGTGAGGTATGCTGTATGTGCAGGTTTTAATAAGTGTTTTATAATGTTTTTAATAATTTTTTCTTGTTCAGGTATTTGAATATTTGTATTATATTCGTTAAGTCGTAGTTTTGTGTCGGTAGGCAGTGGCGTACCGTTGTGTTCAAATTCTGGATAATTCTGTCTCGACATGAGATACGACTGTCAGTCGTTTATGGCCTATTATTAAGCTGCATAACACTACTTCATTTCGTCTATAGTTCCATTTGGTTGAAGGCCTCTCACTAACTTCTTGTTTTGTTTATGATCATAGTTATGACTGTGCAGGTGCGAAGATTGCAGTCACTTTTCTTTAATTACCCTTCTGACGAGCGTTTGCATATTTTGTCGTCTAACATTTTGTTTATCCACTTGGCTTTTTCTTGTGACCATCTTTGGAAGTTGGACAGATCAAGTACGTTGACTTACGACTTCGTTGCCCGGGAACTAGGATCTTGAGGATCAAACCCTAGGAAGTAGGAAAAAAAAATCGTTATCAAGCAAAAAGAGAAAAGAGGAATTCGTTAAACAACAATTTTGAGATATTTAGCGTCGGGTTTTATCTGAGCCCCCTCCAATCCAGATTAACAATGCTTCCCAATAATTTCTTTAAGCATTCATTTAAAAGATGAAAACGTGAACTTACGATGGTAAAAGTTGATGAACTTGTGATTTTTATAAATTAAATTTAATTTTATTAGGTATTATGCATTTATTTACAACCACCGTGCTCCTCGTCACAGACGATAAAAATACTTCCAGTCAGAGACGATAAAAATGCGTCAAGTCACAGACGATAAAAAAGCGCCGTCACAGACTCTAAAAATACAACTAACAACAAATGATGGGCGTATATAGAAAATAACTTCGGGGGGGGGGGGTACTGAGACGATTTCCGGGGTATGAAATACAAAACATTTTGAAGTTGGAATAGTTTTAGCCAACTAAAACGCTTTTACACCCAAAATAAAATATTTTTATGAACTAAGTGATCTTATTTAATTTATTTTTATGACCGATCAAATCAAAATTGGGGGGGGGCTGCAGCCCCCTCAGCCCCCCGCCCTTATATACGCGCTACCTACAATTCATAATAGACAAAAATTAATTCTTAAAAATTTTAAAAAAACACAATCTATATCAGGATATGGACCGACGAAAAGTTATTTGCATAAATTCAAACTAATTACTATTAACACTGTACATAATTGACCCTGGTCAAATCTTATTAAGAACATCAAATTACGGGACGAAACATGGCTCACTGACAAATATTACTTACATCTTAAATATTTTACAGGAATTTGAAGAATTTATGAATAACTTGGGTCTTAAGACATTCAATCAACTCATCTAATTGTACATACATGTTTTTTTTAAATAATACAAATTTCTTTATATATTTTTCTTTGTTTTAGTTGTTTGTGTTCTCAAGTGTTACATTTCCACGAGAACACTCTTTTAGCGCGGTTCCTCCCTCCCCCATAGGGAGGAACCCCGCTTATAAGGTTGATACAATGAAACAATCCGGAAGTGCCGACAAGAAAATTTCGCGTTTCAGAACCCCTAGAGACCGAAAATAACGGTGGTTCAAATTTGTATATATATATATATGTATATATTTATTTATATATATATATATTTGTCTGTTCGCTCATTTCTGGCTTCCCTGATGGTCCGATTTTGATGAAATATGGTACAAAAATCTGTCGTCCAATTTGAAAGGTCAAGTTCGTTAACCAGCAAAATCCGCCCACTGGAAGATGGCGTTTGGGGCGAAATTCGCGCAAAAAAATAGTAACGCTTACGTTTTTGAGTTCATAAGCTTGTAAGTACTCGTTTTATAGGCTTCTTGGGCTAGGAAAACGAATGAAACCATTTTCAAGGCGATTTTTGAATGCCGTTTTTGGTTTGGGTACTTAGAATCATGGGATTCAGTTGAAACATTTACTGCATCTTCTACTTTCATTAAAACTAATATGTTGAAATGTTGGTTGCGTTTGGAGTTAAGGAAGGGTTAGAATAAAATATTTTATTAACAGACATAAAAAAGTTTTGGTAACTTTGTATACTTTCCTTAATATCTCGAAAAAGGTTAAGAACCTTGGGAAACGGAAGAATACCATTGGAAAGCTTACTAAATGCTCTACAAAAAAGGTTCTAATGAAAGTTGTGATTAGGCAATGTCAATCGGAGAAATAAGTGCTTAAAACTTTAAAGTAATTGATTTCGCTTATTCGAACTGTTCTTTTTGTCTTTGATTTTGATACTTAAAATTATGGGATTCAGTTGAAACATTTTCTGCATGTTTGAATTTCATCAACACTAATATGTTAAAATTTCGGTTACGTTTGGAGCTAAGGAAGGATTAGAATAAAATATTTTATTAACAGACATGAAATGTTTTGGGAACTTCGTATACATTCCCTGATATCTCGAAGACGGTTAGGAATATTGATAAACGGAGGGTTACCATGCGAAAGCTTACTAAATGTTCTACAAAAAAGATTCTGAAACAATTTTTGATTAGGCTATCTCAATCGGAGAAATAAGTGCTTAAACTTTGAAGTAATTGATTTCGTTTATTCGAACGGTTCTTCTTGTTTGTTTTTATTCCTTGTTGTTTTTTCATTGGTTATAGTAGGATAATGTATTTGACAATAAAACAGATCAATTAAAATAAGAAAAGCAATTCATTGTTAAAAATATATCAGGCTGTACCGTATGAAATGTCAGTTTTGGATTTGTCGATTTCCTTCAAATGTCTTGAAACTGTCGAGGCTCCTATTCCGAGTTCATTGGCATATTCCCTAGTGTTTTTAATTGCTTATAGTAGTCAAATGTATTTGTCAATAAAACAGGATACGTATAATTAGAATGAATATTTTGTTTGTTAGAATTCGAAGATGCCGTATGAATATCTAGATTACAGTACTGGTGTTGATTTCGTTCTTTAGAATTATTCTTGGTATTCATATTTTCATCTGTTACCCATAGTTTTTTATTGCTATTAGTTTTTTCTTATTGATTATAGAATATAAATCTATTTGGCTATAAAACAGGATACGTAAAATTAGTGACAATATTTCGGAGATTTCTGAGCGAAATACTTTTAAGATTTTCTACCACCACGAACGGCTTTTTTCCTCTATTTTTATCCACTATATAGGCTTTATTTTGCATATTATTCTATATAAGTTTTATTCAGCAGGGGATTCTGATGAAATGTCGTGTTTTTGCTGTGGATTTTAAATACGATGTATCTAAGATTGGATAACATTAGCGAGTCTACATAGTTAAGAACCGACGACGGAGGATTACTTCTTGCTATGATTTAGTCTACATATGTATATTAAGTCCTAAATCCAAAAAATAAACTTCACAACGGTTAGATACTATGAGCGAATATGGCTGTTCAATGCCCGTAGAAGCAGAATCCTCAAGAGCTGTAAATATACCCCAGGTATCTGCCGACACAAATACAAAGCCTAGGCGGAGAGCACCCCAAAAACACAGATCCAAACATAAGGTTATATACTAAATATTCATAAAGATTACTTAGTTGTAAACCGATTCATCAATTAGCAATCAATAGTTTTCAACAAAGGTTATATACTAAATATTGATAAAAAGTATTTAATTAGAAAAAAAACAATATTCCACAAGACTTGTTTTTGGTCCATTTGTATCTACTCCATGGACTTAATTAGGTATATTATTCTATTGTAGTTGGGCAACTAAACTTTGTTTTATTTTGTTAAATAAAGTTTTTTTTCTTGACTTTTTATTCGTCAAGACTTTTATTTGTCCTTGTGTATTAACTAGATAGGTTTTATTCGGCATATTATTCTATATAGGCTATATTAGGCAGGGTATTCTACTCAATCTTGTGTACTTCTTCTTGATCCTTCTGTACATGGGCGTATATAAAAACAATTTCGGGGGGGGGGGCTGAGACCATTTCCAGGGTATGGAATACTAAATATTTAGAGCTTGGAATAGTTTTAGGCAACTAAAACGCTATTACACGTAAAATGAAATATGTTTTATGAACTAAGTGATCTTATTTAATTTATTTTTAAGGGTTTTACGAGAAGTTTTTATTATCAATTCAAAATTTCGGGAGGGGCTGCAGCCCCCTCAGCCCCCCCCCCTCATATACGCCCATGCTTCTGTATCCACTAGAAAGGCTTTATTAGGCATATTTTGTATTGATTTATAGAGCTTTGCTTTAGAATGAGAGCCAGATTCTGTAATTTCCGCTTCTGTGTAAAAGTTAGCTACTGTCGGTGTCCCTGACGCCTTAATATCACTTTTATTCGAGATGTTCCAGAGGATTTTGACAATTTTCACGAGATATATAAAAAAAAAATAAGTTTATTTCTTTTCTAAGCTTATCAAATGGCACTAGGGACATGAACGGAACCGCGCTAAGATGCTGCAGTTCCTGCGAGTCGAACTTTTATTTCCTGTTTAACCCGTTTAAGGTCCACACCCGAAATATTTTGGGTATAGATACCGTTTCGATTTTAGGTGACTACTGAGTTCAGAACGCCAAGTAATTCACGAGGCTTATCAAATTCGGGTCAAGTTGATTCTTTCAAGACAATTGTTTGAAGTGTTTCCGCATCAGTATGTATGCCCAAGTTGTAAAACAGAAGCTGAACCCAAGGTCAAACCACAAACCAAAACACTTCGTGACAACCTTCAATAACTCTGCGACACAGAGGTACTCCGCCATAGATAGCATCTCGGCGTTCCGGTAGCTCTCTGGCCATCTCAATGCCACGGCAATTAGATCTGCCAGTTCTTCTGCCGGTCTTCCAGAGGGCTCTCTCTGCGTTCCTTCTGTTTCTTCTACCTCCTTGCAGAGCTCTTCCCACGGTTGGCTAGTTGCTTTGTAACACCTGCCGCATGCAGAGCACGCTCTCTTACGTAGCAGGCTGGGTCCAAACGGCACCAGTCTTTTCAAAGCAGAAGAACGCTACGTTTTAGCACATTTTGAAGGAGCAGATAGAAGATTGGGGCAGAATCACTGCCTTAACCCATTCGAGACCGATTGCACACTGTGATTGATTTCCGAGGATATAAGACAGCCAATCAAAAAAAGTATCTTTACTTTCATTTTACCTTACATTGTACAAGTGTTGCTCAATCCGCTTCTAAAAAATTTTGTCCGAAGAGCGAGCTGATGAATGATCTTAATTATCTGAATTCACTTACGCATTGAGTGATTTACGTTGTAAACATGTTTTTTTTTATATACTAAAAATAAACATTATAAAGTGAGGAAAATATTTCGCTCCTGGGGGACCGTGTTCGAAAAAAAATCGTCGTCTCGAATGGGTAAAACGACGTAATGGACGTGGATAAAAACTGTGCGTGGGCATAATGAAAATTATATAATATTTAGTCATAAAAAATGCAAATGGTATTATGAAATAAAATAGGATAAGACTAATTATTGTTTATAATATTGTATTTCAAACATTTTACTTCCACTAGTACCAAAATTAATTTTTATTACATTTTTTTATTATTTCCACTGTTTATTATTATTTGAACATGGATACTTATATATTGAAATTATTGATTTGATTTTTTCGCACCCTGAAAGAATTTAGCTATGGAAGCTGCTCACATGGCAGAATTTTTTAAACGTCCCTTAACATTTTCATGTATCCTACCAACTAGGCAAAGGCCCCCCTTAAATGTCTCTCTCTCTCTCTCTCTCTCTCTCTCTATATATATATATATATATAGAGTATAGGTATATATATATATATATATATATATATATATATATATATATATATATATATATTTGTATGTATAAACACAATTGTCGTCGCAATTGAAGTTCTCTGTGACAAAATACTTATCACTTCGCCACCTACTTACAGATTGTTTTGGTTTTAACATTTTTCTTAGTTTTACTATTGATATTGACGTCTGGTGTTGCCAACTATTTATTTTTAAAACCTGAAATTACAATGCTTATTCGACTACCAAGTTGTTCATAATCAGGGTCTGTGATTTTGGTTTCGCTTAAGCGTGTCCAGCTCGCTCGTGTGCCTGAAATTAAGGAAGCCATCGGAAGTAATTCGTTAATAATTTTATTTTCTGCGTTAACAGTTTATCATGTGTTAAAAATAACGGAGACTATAAATAACTTAAATGGACCATTATCATACATATTATTATTTGTTGATAGCGATTACACAAAGAATAGCTTCGTCATTCTCGAAAATTAGCATTGTTAAGATTTAAGACGAACAGATCATCGTAAGTTGTAATTAGAATCTACTGATGTATTATGTATAGTTTTTGTCAACAGAGTTTAAAAACCGTAATAGTGATAACATCATATGTCTATGTACTGGCTATCATTGCCTATAAGTTCCTGCATGACATTGGGGAGGTTGGAAATGCGCAGTTTTTTTAGTCTGTCGCTAGATATTTGACGTTCTGCAATACTTGTATGACATAAAGGTGTATGACGTTATTAGGAATTCTTGTATTAATGAAGTATGTCCAATCCAAACGCGAGCGAACACTACTTTGGTTGTTCGTTGATTTGAATCCCATTCCTGTACTCTGTTTTTTAGCACTTTTCTCCGAAGGTTTGAGGTTGCACTCATGACGGAATTTTTGAAAAATTTCTTCAAATCTTTATCGATCCTACCTAGTAGACACCGAAAATGACCCCCGTTAAAATTTATATATATATATATATGTCTGTCAACACGATAGCGACCAGAGTTTTTGTTTTTTCGTCACGAAACTTGGTATATAGCATTAAATTAGCAAACGATTGAAAGAGTTCGTTAACCACCAAAATCGGTCCACCGGAATGGGGGGTTTACCCCGAACCCAAAACACTAATTTGACCATGTCAGCCGTAATATTTGTTATATTTCAACGAAACTTGGTATTCGTAGTGGTAATATAGAGAGAAAAGTGAGATATAAAAATGAACTAAATCGGTTCATTAGAAGGGGGGTTTACTCCGGACCCACAATACCAATTCTCCACTACCAGCCGTGATTTTTGGTATATTTCGGCGAAACTCGGCATTCGTAGTGGTAATCTACAGGTAAATATGTGTTGTAAAAATAAACTAAATCGGTTCATTAGGAGGGGGGGGGGGGGGGGGTTTACTCCGGACCCACAATACCAATTCGCCACTACCAGCCGTGGTTTTTGGTATATTTTGACGAAACTCGGTATTCGTAGTGGTAATCTACAGGTAAATATGTGTTGTAAAAATTAACTAAATCGTTTCATTAGGAGGGGGGGTTTACTCCGGACCCGAATTACTAATATACTCATAATGGTCGTAATTTCTGCTGTATTTTAACGAAACGCGGTATACGTCGTGGGTAACTCAAGAGAAAGAAGTGTTGTAAAAATGAGCTGAATCGGTCAATCGGAAAGGGGGGTTTACTTTGTAATATATTTCAATAGAAAAGCCCGCCAGACGTAGGTTCACAAAGCCGCCGCAAGGAGCGCTTTCTACCACTAGAGGGACTGTATCCTGTTCCTGCGTTAGATCAAAATACGATAATATGAGTTTTTTTTTATTTATTACGTAGTGTAGTAGGTACCATGTGTAAACATAACTCTGGAAGCAAATAAATAATTGATCAGTTACTCACTACAAAATTAAAAGAGAACTATTCATGTTTTTATTTTATTTATGTAGGATATTTTAAGCGAATTGTTCTGGAAAGCAGTCTACACTACCCAAATTCTGAGGAAAGTGCTTAGTTATGCAGCTCCTGCGTGACGGACTTTTATTGTTCGGAGTTCATTATATCTTATGTGCGCTCATGTCTAGTCGCAATGTACATTTATTGTCTGTTATGTTATTAATGCAACGTGAAATGTTGTTTTCCAAAAGTGTCTTAGCTGACTCATTTGTCCGACTTATGTCCCTTTGAGGATTTCTGATTTACGTTTGTTATGGTAATGCGTATTCTTACGGGATCATAAAATATCAAATGATGTCTCAATGCTCAAAGGACACTCCTCAATGACGTAAAGTCAAATTGCGACATAGTTCCAGGCGTTTAGGCGCAATAATAGAGCCTTATGTCATACACAAATACTTCAAGGTTTTTAATTTCCATTGTTTTTGAAGAAGTTTCCGTATTGTAAAATTATAACGAACGATATTTTTTTGACTAATAAACCAAGAAATATCAAGAGTTCTTATCTGCATCCTCCGGTTAATCTCCGGCGAGTTTCCGTATGAAGAAGTACGAAACACGCTAAAATAAAAGCTTTAAACGAGGGTTTCCAAATTCGCTATTGCGCCATTACACAGCCAGACCAAAAGGAGCAGCATTAAGATGACCAATGACTTCAAACCAACCGCGAGAAGTGGAGTGTGACCGTTTCACGTTGACGTAAGAAAAGTCCAGCTGACAAGCAGCAATAATTCCCCGGGGACCGGTGTAATGTCCATGCCGAAGCAAATCAGAATTATCATTGGGACATTCGGAATCTGGATCGGAGGTCCTGATGCTGATTTTCATTTTAGCACGTTGCGAAGGAATTATAGTCCGCCCGCAAACAAAAGGACCTGAAGGGGCGTGGCCGGAGGGCTGTTAGACCTTCCCACACATGGGCTGATGGCATGTTTGCTACCTGGTTCTTTTGTTTGCAGGCGGCCTATGGCTATATATGAGTATGTGTTAGTGTATATATAATTTTAATACGGTACCCGCCAGATTTTTTGTTTTTTCCACCACGTAACTTGGTACATAGTATTCCCTTTGCAAATGGTTCGTTAAACACCAAAATGGGCTCACCTGGAGAGAGGTTTACTCCGGATTTGTTATATTGCATCGATACTCGCCAAACGACGTGGACATCCACAGAGCAAGATATCTTGTAAAAATAAACTATATCGGTTCTTCTGAAAGAGGGATTTACTCCGGACTCAAATAACTAAATTTGCTTATATCGGCCGTAATCTCTGTTGTATTTTAAAAAAACTCGCTATCCGTCGTGGGTATCTAAAAGGAAACATGCGTTTTAAAAATGAACTAAATCGGTTCAATAGAATTTGGAGTTTCAATGGAATTTGGAATTGGCCTCCAAACCGGCTGGGGCTGTGATTTGTTGTGAATTCTATCACTAGAAGCGCTGAACTTGGGTGCTGTATCCGATTCCTGCTGCTCATATAGTCAATAACAGTAATAATTATTATACAATTCTAATAATAACAATAATATTTGATCTAATAATGAGTAATATATATCCTGAAAATAATATAAATCAGTTGACAATTATTGTGCGATCAGAAATTGTGGTTTGGATAGAAATTGTGGATGATTGATAGTATTTCTATATTATTGTATCTTTTATCTGATAGGAGCTCATTGAGGTTTCGTGGTGTCTGAAGATGCAGTCTGTTAGTGGGTGTTTCATAGATAAAGAACGTTATCTGTGCGGATGTCTCGCACATTGGCTTTTATTGTTTTGTAAAAAGGTATGAGTGAGTGAGCCGTTTCTTCCCAATCCTCAGTCTTGTTAGTCAATCTGATTGTACGTTTTAGCACTTTCCTCCGAAGGAAAGTAGCTATTGAGGTTGGACTCATGACGGAATTTTTGAAAAATTTCTTCAAATCTTTATCGATCCTACCTAGTAGACACCGAAAATGACCCCCGTTAAAATTTATATATATATATATATATATATATATATATATATCTATATATATATATATATATATATATATATATATATGCATATATATATATATGTGTCTGTTAACACGATAGCGGCCAGAGGTTTTGTTTTTTCGTCACGAAACTTGGTATATAGCATTCAATTAGCAAACGATTGAACGAGTTCGTTAACCACCAAAATCGGTCCACCGGAAGGGGGGGTTTACCCCGAACCCAAAACACTAATATGACCATTTCAGCCGTAATATTTGTTATATTTCAACGAAACTTGGTATTCGTACTGGTAATATAGAGAGAAAAGTGAGCTATAAAAATAAACTAAATCGGTTCATAAGGAGGGGGGGGTTTACTCCGGACCGACAATACCAATTCGCCACTACCAGCCGTGATTTTAGGTATATTTCGACGAAACTCGGTATTCATAGTGGTAATCTACAGGTAAATATGTGTTGTAAAAATAAACTAATTCGGTTCATTAGGAGGGGGGGAGGGTTTACTCCAGACCCACAATACCAATTCGCCACTTCCAACCGTGATTTTTGGTATATTTCGACGAAACTCGGTATTCGTAGTGGTAATCTACAGGTAAATATGTGTTGTAAAAATAAACTAAATCGGTTCATTAGGAGGGGGGGGGTTTACTCCGGACCTAAATTACTAATATACTCATACTGGTCGTAATTTCTGCTGTATTGTAACGAAACGTTGTATACGTCCTGGGTACCTAATAAGGAAGAAGTGTTGTAAAAATGAACTAAATCGGTCTATCGGAAGGGGGGGATTTACTTTGTAATATATTTCAATAGAAAAGCCAGCCAGACATAGGTTCACAAAGGCGCCGCAAGGAGCGCTAGAGGGACTGTATCCGGTTCCTGCGCTAGATCAAAATACAATAATATGAGGATTTTGTATTTATTACGTAGTGTAGTAGGTACCATGTGTAAACATAACTCTGGAAGCAAATTAATAATTTATCAGTTACTCATTACAAAATTAAAAGAGAACTATTCATGTTTTTATTTTATTTATGTAGGATATTTTAAGCAAATTGTTCTGGAAAGCAGTCTACACTACCCAAATTCTGAGGAAAGTGCTTAGTTATGCAGCTCCTGCGTGACGGACTTTTACTCTTTGTTCTCTTGATGATTTTGGTTGTATATTTCTACTTATTTCCTTAGGTGTTCATATTGGATGCATTTATTCTTTTCATGACATATTTTGTTTGCAGGTCGTTAACTGCATGTAGTGGTCTTTAGGGTGGCTTTTAGTAGGAAGTTTAGCACGATCCTACGCTAATGTTGTATGTTAATTGTTTTCAAGGCCTGCAACCTACACTATTTGTACTTCTTTGGTCTTTGAGTCATTATTTTTCTTCTAGAATCTTGATGAGGATGGTGTTGGCGTTGTACATGCTGTATAAAGAGATGACAACAACTTTGAGAATATTTGCACAGTATTATGTGTGGTATTGTAGGCTGTACTTTTGGCTGGCCTCGAATTATGTTTGTTATGTTAACGATTTTAAAATCGATTCCCTTGCAGTATATACCGTTAATCCTTATAGGTTGTATTTAACCTATAGCCTTATTCGACAATAATATTGTTTAGCTTCAGCTAAATATAATGCTGCGCCATCTACCTGTAGCCTTGGTTCCATTAGATAATTTAAATTCTCATGCGTCAGACAAGTTAATGGCGATATGCCCATTAGTTTTACTGACTTAGTGACGGAACACAACAAATAGAAAACATATTTCCATTCTTGAAACAAATCTGACTATATGACAATCTCTGAATACTTATAAATTCCTGATTAAATACCAAACTACTTCTAATACTTGTAATAGACATTAAATTGAGAGAAGATCGCTGACCGTTGGGAATGCGAAGAAGATTTAGTCAAGTTTTGGTCGTGGTATCTCAATAAAACTACATTACATACTGGTTTATTTATTGTTGTTTTTTGGATATATTTTATTTACAAAAATATTAAAGCATACAATTCAATTGTATTATTCAATTTCAATACAAGTAGCTTGCCAATGCCTCAGGTGTCCCCAGTTGTCAGCCGAAGCAGTTCAAAACCATTCTGGTTAACAAGGCTTCTTGTTGACACGACCTGAAGTACAAAATATCCTGAATTTAATAGAATTTGCTGTAATCTGTAAAGATTAAAGATTAATCTGCCTGAAGAGTTTGATTGACGCGTTCTAAATCCAACACACGGTCGGTTGATTCGTTGATTAGTATTGGTCTTTGGAAAGCCTGCGAATCCATTATAGATTTCATGGTTTCTCAGAGTAATGTCTTAATTCCAGCGTTAGGCTTGTCGTCGGGTCAGATGTCGTAGAGAATTATTACAAAACCTTAAGACTTTGAAAGAAAATTAACAAAAAGTTCATTTGAAGGAATGTAATCTCACGAACACTTAAAAAAAGATTTTAATGGAATTCTTAGCGAAACAAATCAATCTTCTACCTATTTACTGTTTTCTTCTTCTTCTTTTTTTTCTACAGTTGATCGTTTGGTTTCACTTTCATGGAGGTTTTTCCTCATTCAATGCTTTCGTTGGATATTCTTGTTTAATTAACAAACCTCAATTAATTCTTGAAATTAATTTCATGTTTCTACCTCATTCAATACGGGTTCGAGTCACACCTGCAGTAAGTTGAGTTTCTTCAAATCAGGGCCTGTGATGGAATTCCTTGCTCTACTACGGATGTTTAGGGAGGATGGCAACCTGTATATAGAGCGGCGATAACGGCCAAGATACAGAAGCGCCGTAAAAAAACAAAAACAACAATAACAAAAAAAAAATCAGTCCTCTAATAGGCCACTGGGGCAGACAATATTGGGGTATCTGATTCATGACCATACGGCACACTGGGGAGATCGTGTAGTACTATGCTCCGGCCGCCTGATTTTCCCCTTGTGTACCTGCACATTAATAAATTAATTAAAGGCTGGATTGGCATAGAGACGTTCAGGGAGGCCGAATATAGCACACGAACAAAGACAGTAGAAGATAAAAATCTTTAGTGCTTGCTCGGGATTTGAACTCAGGTCCTCCAGCATATCAGTCCAGTGCTCTACCACTAACCTCGCCCCAACAATAACAATAAATAGCCCCAAGAAAGAAGGAATCAAACCCATAGCCTGATTTATGAGACGTCATTGCTTCTATACTTACTTTTTACAAAACTGATTAACTTGTAAGCTTTCTGTTTACAGTATCTGAGGAAAAAACTTTGTGCCATGAACTTTTTCAAAACTATGTCAAGTTTAGGATGGGTGCAAGATCGTCTTGAACTCCATAACCTTCTATAGAAACTTGTTTGGTATGTTGCAACCTTAGCTATTCCGTACAAGTAGAGATCTAGCTTGGGCTGTAATAGGCTACATGAGCTTTCAAGATAAAAAATCATTTCAACCACTTGTTTACGGGAATCGAAACCACTATAATAAACTCGCTATGATCAAGGTCTAACTCTAAGATTCAGATCTGAAGTCTGAAGTGCTTATCACTAATTTTAATTCGACACAAAAAAGTCCGTCACGCAGGAGCAGCATAACTGAGCACATTCTGCAGCACGAAGTAAGCCGAGTTTCAAATTAAAAAAAAAACAACAACAAATAATTTGATCGTTATGGACATATTATTAATTTGTGACCGGAGTAAACCCCTACACTTCAGAAAGAAAGATTATGGGAATGAGATCGTGGTAACAGGCGTACATATAATTACACACTCGGCAGCGAAACAAAAAACACAAACATTCTGAAATGTTTTAAAAAGAACGAATGAAACCTCAAAAGTTACATTTCCATTTCTTCAGACAGTCCAGGTACAAAATGCCAGTGAAAGTAAAGAGACGTGTGGAGTATTGGAAATATTACTCAAGACATAGATAACATCTTGCTAAATAGCGAGTACTGGCATGTCATGTCAAATTTTGTTGAAACTTGAAGAATTTGACACACCAACAATGGTCAATTCTGCACGCACGCTCTCTGCTATTCGTCACCGTATCGTGTTTATTCATTACCCAACCCAAGCTTTATTAATTTATTCTCCCGAAGAAATACATGAACTATGTCTTTATGCAGGGTGTCCTAATTTACATGACAAAATTTCAATACCTGGTGTTTCTTATTGGAAATTTAATGTAGATTCAAAAATGTGGTCGACATTTACGATAAATAGACCAGAAATCCGGAAAACACAGTTCTTCATAAGAAAATCCAATAGTTTTGAAAACAGACAAAAGTTTGAATAGCTCTGTTACATGTTGAGATAGGACGCTCATTTCTGTGTCCCTGAACTACAAATGAGGTACAGAATAAACCTTTAAATTTATGACATCTCAATGTGGGACACCCTGCATATTTATGACTATGTGGCGATAATATTTCAAGTAAGTTGTGTTGGTTTTGGAAGGTGTCTCTCAATTTAAAGTCTTTCAGTATATATTTCACTTCACTATAAGCTCTTGTATCTTCTGAGGTGTAAGAATCACTTCAGGGGTCGGCTGCACGTGTTCTAATTTGTTTTCTCGATCAGCCTGAAAAACTTATGTATGGTCACCAAGAAGTTATTGTACATCCCCTTGGAATTTGTTGCTGAAGAAGGCTGCCAAAAAGCATGCCCAAACCTTCGAATTATAGCCTTTTCTGAAAATCTTACGTTTTCTCTTAGCCAAATCTCAACCATACCTTGATTTCTTTTATTTTTGGATCTCATTCTGAATAAGTATAGTACTTAAGGTGTTTCTCTTATAGGTAATTTTTTTTTTTTTAATGAAGTATATTTTTGTTCACAATACTATTAATAAAGTAAAATTGTTTCAAATAAAATAAATATTTCATCGACTTATATTTTATTCATGGCGTATTTTCATTAAATAATCTTCCATAACGCTTTACGCCTTTCACTCTGCGATAACATCTTGAATGAAGCCAGAGCTCTCTATGATTTAAAAAATAATTTTCACATAAGTATGCAAGGTGAAATTAATGCTGGTCATTTCCACCATGACATTTACAAGCCGTGATAATTGGGCTTTCTCTTTTCTCCAACTCTAGTGACTTCATCTTGTGACATAGTGCATATCGCGGACCTCGAGTGGACGGTAATTACGCTTAATTGCTTATATGAATATGAGCGAGGGTATCCTTGCAGGTAAAATGTTTTCTTTTTAAATAAAACGCAGAAGCAAGTTTATGTTTGCACTACCTGATGTATAATAGTGCCAGATCATTCTCCAATTCGAGATCGGAAAAAATAACCCCCATATTGACCCCCGCAAAATTGACCTTAAAATGTTTTATTTTTTTAAATGTAAAAAATTGAAAAAAATCACGTTTTTGTGTATTTCGTTCACTCATAACTCCAAAAGCGTCAAAAGATTCGTAATAAACAGTTCTAAAATATTACATTGCATACAAATGTCAAAATTGATTCGCAGCTGAGCAAAATAGCAACACGTATGAAAAGTAGGGCAACAATTAAAAATATTCATATCATTTTTTTTCAGCAGCTTTTCGAACTTTCATATTCCCGCAGTATAATGAGGATTATACAGTAAAACAACCTATCAAATTTCGTTTAAATCGGTTCCATTGTTTTTGCATAATAAATTTAGCAAAAGAGAGGTATTAGCGAAAAGTTTAACGTTTTTCAAAATGTCGCAAAATCCAAAAGACATGCTTTACATATTTGAGATATTTTTTTAACAAAACTAAAGCATTTAAGCTTTCAAATGTATTTTGCAGATTATTTATTTATTTATTCTTTTAAGGAGCTACGTAACGTAGGCGATTGGCTCCATGAAATGTTTATTTGTTACGGAGCACCACAACAGCAGGTGATATGCTCGCATACTGCGTGAAAATTAATTCAATAAAATTAAGCAAATAGCTAAAAATAATTTTTTTTAAAAAAATTATAAAGTATAAACACAAAGAGACAAAGTATAGAAAATCATTAGAAAAAAAAAAAAAAAAAAAAAAAAAAAAAAAAAAAGAAGGGATAAAGAAAATAAAAGAAAAAAAAATAAATAAATAAAAACATCAAACAAAACAATAACCGAAATATTGTAGGAACAAATAAATAATAGAGTGTCTGATAGATTGTTACAATATAAAAATCATTATTCTATGTCTTGAGGGATTTTGCAGATTAAAAATCTGTCTCTAAGGACGGCTTCAGGATTTTTTTTAAAAGAATGTTCAGGGAAATTTTCGATTTACGCATGCATCAATTGTTCAATTCCGAAGATATTACCTTTCCCCCTATCAACAATAGCTAAATTTTTACAGATTTGACTTGGTCTAGAATTACATTTTCATGATCAAAATCACTCATTAGTCAAGTATACCTTGGGGAAGTATTACTAGTATTTTTCAATATTACATCATTCTAAAGTTTCTCCTTGATTGCTAATTTTGTCAATTACTTCCGACCAACTACTTGTACAAATTCTCTCCAAGTTAATCCTAACCAGCTGAAACTCATTTGGCGAGAAATAGGATACCTGGATTTTGCTATGGCTTCTTCAACTTCCTTTCGATACGGCTTCTGCTTTTCTACGCTGTGCGTTCCGGCTGTTAGACGTTTCAGACATGGGCGTATATAAGGGGGGGGCTGAGGGGGCTGCAGCCCCCCCCCCCCCCGTCGAAATTTTGAGTTGATCGGTAAAAATTTCATAAAATCCTTAAAAATAAATTAAATACGATCATTAAGTTCATAAAAAATATTCCATTTTGGGTGTAATGGCGTTTTAGTTGGCTAAAACTCTTCCAAGATCTAAATTGTTAGTATTCCATACACCGGAAATGGTCTCAGCCCCCCCCCCCCCCGAAATTGTCCCAGCCCCCTCCGAAATTATTTTCTATATACGCCCATGGTTTCAGATGGAGAAATTGCTTCAACAAAGTCTTTAAGTTCGATATTATTTTGGATATTAGCGAAGAAATGATAAAATGTTGAACGTATTTTTTAGACCAATTTAAACAAGGTGAGGGCGAGGGAGGATCAACGGATTCTTGAATTAACTATCAGGAGTTATCTTCGAAATTGTTTAATTTTTTTTAGCTATAATTGACGTTTCGAAACTATTTAGGTTCATCTTCAGGCATCTACAATGTAAAATAAAAGCAGAAATAAGGAGAAATCTACTCTAATCTCACTATACCAATATAAATAACAATAATGCAATATATAAGGTATATAATACATAATAAGGTACCTTATACATTGTATTGTTACCTTATATATTGTACTATCGTTGCTAGTTACTTCAAGAATTAAATAAAAACGTAGCTTAGCGGGTTTCTTCTCTGTCCTTTCGTTGACTCAAAATCCTGTATGTATATATAGGAGACCCGGTTGCCGTGAGGATTAAGGCGTGAGCTCTTAAAACTTCGTGCCAAAGGTCGTGGGTTCCATTCCCAGTAGATGCGGTGGCTTTTCTTTCGAAAAAAGAAAAGGCAGCACCCCCTATCCTGGCTAGAAAAGGGTAGTAACCTTTAGATAACCCGTCCTAAAATTCGTAAATAATAATAAATGGACGTTAAAATTTAAATAAATAATACCTAATAATAATAATTATATATATATATATATATATATATATATATATATATATATATATATATATATATATGTATATAACCCAACGACTTCACTATTACCTTCCTTCATTTATTTGTATGATAGGTATTATACAATTGAATTTTCGCAATTGTACTTTAGGACTCACCAAAGTTGTCGCAAACTAAACGTTGAATATATTATGTAAGTATGTTCAACGTTATTTACAATACTTATGTTCATCATTATTCCGACAAATTATTAAAAATAATTGATCTGCCAATTTCGCAATTTTTCATTGTGCGCACTTTCGTTGGAGCAGCGTCATGTTCGACCTTTCTTCGTCCTGTTTTCTTGAACAATAGTAATTGTGGGAATATGAAAAAAAACCTGAGATATAATTAACTTGTAACATACGAAACGTGTTGTAGTCTAATATTTCTCATGCGATATTTTCCTTTGTACTTAAAGAGGGGTTTTTTTCCTCTGTTTTTGTATTTAAATATCGTCCAGATATTATAAAGTGAGTTCTTTGTGTACAAAGAGAATTCTATACATTTTTTAAGAATAGAATTCTATGGAAATATAACTATAATAATTATATGTATAATTTACGAAAAATGCTATAATTCTAAGGGTAATTCTGCAGTTATATTGTGCGTATGATTTTTTATTTTTGTTTATATAATGGCGCATTTGCATCTAAGAATTGTTGGTTTTGTCCAAAACTATCAGCTCGCGATGGATGTGGGTCGAATTACCAGTAGCCCTGTGTATAATGGGAGATATTTCGTCAATATTAATCTGTATTAGGGTCTCCCCGTGGCCTAGTGGCTAACGCATTGGATTCTCTTGCGGGAAAATATGATACATAATTCATATTTTCACTCATCACTTCAATTAAAACATTTTTTTTAGTGAATTGAGGGATTTTAGTAATTAAGAGAAATGGGCTCAGTTTGTTTTATATATATATATATATATATATATATATATATATTAGTACATTTCAGTTCGATGGAGTCTTAGGGTCGGTAAAATAGTAGTCCTTTGTATTACACCACTTTATTCTGTATGCCCTACACGTATTATGTTTTAATTTATTTCGCACCTCATCAGGGGTACTTCTACAATTAAATACATTTTAATATATAATATACGAATGTTATATTGGGGAGTCATCACTGTTATTAAATAAAATAATTTCGCAGGACGTTAAAAGCATTGACACAAATGAAAACGGCACAGTATAGACGGAACAAGCAACATCAAGAAAACATAGTTTCGATTTGAAGGAGGTAAAAAAAGAAAGAAAGAAGTTAAAAAGAAAGATCAAAGAAAATATTTATATTCAGAAGAATTCAAACACAGCTGTTATTTAAAGAACCGATCTTAAAAATGTTTCCACTCTATAATAATTTAAGTCGTAATTGTTAAGTTGTTATATAAAGACGCGGCCATATTGATTACGCCTGCCTCCAAAAGGTTTTATGATTATGACTTATGAAATTTTTATATTTTAAGCGAAATTTAATATTGGGATGTACAAAATGTGACTTGTTGTAGAAGTGCCCCTGATGAGGTGCGAAAGAATTAAAAACACGGAACATGAAGGGCATACATATAAATAGAGTGGTGTAATACAAAAAACTACTACTTTACGTAAACGCCTTAAAATGTATTAGGAAATATTTTGGTCATCTACAAGAATAACCATATGTATGTATATACATCCATCTCTTAATCTCTCTTATTGGCAAATTTACTCAGTTTCTTCAGAACATATGTATGTATATACATCCATCTCTTAATCTCTCTTATTGGCAAATTTACTCAGTTTCTTCAGAACATATGTAACATACATATGTTCTGAAGAAACTGAGTAAATTTGCCAATAAGAGAGATTAAGAGATGGATGTATATACATATACATCCATCTCTTAATCTCTCTTATTGGCAAATTTACTCAGTTTCTTCAGAACATGTTGTACAGACATTTGTTTTATAAACGTCATATTTTGCGATTATTTCGGCTTAATGATCTGAATCTTTCAGATGATCAGAAAACTCGATTCCGATGTGCTGTCCAATAAGCTTGGGATATAAGGACATATCTTCAACACAATATGTTTACACAGCCATAATGTTATGTTTTCCCCTGGGTCATTTGTGTCGTTAAGATAAAGAAACGTGCTCAAGGTTGGCCAATAATATATTCCGACATTGAATTCTTTGAGCCATGATGGAACAATTAGTAAAAATTTAAAAGTCAATAAGGAGGCATTATTAAATTTATTTATTTGTTGCAATACGGAGTTCGCACAATACGAATGATGCTTTCCTCTTAGACGATTTAAATACCTATGTTGGTTGTGTGTGTGTTTTTTAACGCGATTCCTCCCTACCTCCATAAGGAGGAAACACGCTTACGACGCAATCCAGAAGTGCCGACTAGAAATGTTCACGCTTCAGAATTCATCGATCACGAATATAACGTTGGTTCAAATGTGTATACAGGGTGTCCCGTAAATGTCTAGTCATATTGTGAGGGGTGATAGAGGACCCTTAGGGGAACAAAAAATGTTCTATGACGATTTCCCGAATTCACGCCCATAAGGGAGAAAACGTCGTTTTATTGTTTTATCGAGACAAACGTGGTTTTTAGAAATATAATCGTTGTAGCTCCGTCCCAGGTGGTACTACTAGAAAGGGAGTGAAACCAATCGAAAGCTGAGTAAAATTACTATAAGACTAGTTGGGAGTAAACGTAAAAATGAATGAATGTATGTATGTATATCTTACAAAAAGAAGGCAATTCTAAATTTCCTGACATTTTATTGATATTTCTTTCCAGCGTTACTCCTCAATGGGCAGGATCTGAGATTTCCGGGTTTCAGAAAAACGTTCTCATTTAACCAGCTTTCCATTCATGTATCACAACCCTGTGTTATTGAAGTATTTGAACGGTTTAAGTACAAAAGTTTAAAAAAAAACATGGATCTGTGAAAAGAAAATTATGTTTTTTTCTTCAGTTTATTCAAAAAGCTGAAGGGAAATATTTATTTTTATAAATGTTTACATAAATATTAAGTAAATATTTACTTAAAACAATAAAAAAAAATTACTTCCACTATTATAAAAAAAATTCCTAAAACAGTAAATAAATAAAATACACATTTATTTTGAATTTGTTAATTCAGGTAACTAATAATGGGTCCAGGAGGCGGCCATTAAGGAACCCCAACCATACATTAACCTCAAAAATTATTATTTTTACCTAGATCACGCATTTGAACACATTTTCACAGGTACTTATATTTAGAAAACAAATGCTTTACCTTAAATTAATACTGATGGCTACGCTTGTGAAACTCACTGGGATTCTGAGCCCATGCGTTTTTGTTCTGGTAATTAAAAATTCTATCCCTCATAAATAATATGTACATAGTCCTGTAAAAATGTGTTCAAATGCGCGATTTAGGTAAAAATAGTAATTTTTGAGGTTAATGTATGGTTGGGGTTCCTTAATGGCCGCCTCCTGGACCCAGTATTAGTTACCTGAATTAATAAATTCAAAATAAATGTTTATTTTATTTATTTACTGTTCTAAGATTTTTTTTTTATATCCGTGGAAGTAATTTTTTTTATTCTTTTAAGTAAATATTTACTTAATATTTATGTAAACATTTATAAAAAAAATATTTCCCTTCAGCTTTTTGAATAAAGTGAAGAAAAAAATATAATTTTCTTTTCACAGATCCATGTTTTTTTTAAAGTTTTTGTTCTTAAATCGTTCAAATACTTCAATAACATAGGGTTGTGATACATGAATGGAAAGCTCGTTAAATGAGGAAGTTTTTCTGAAACCCGGAAATCTCAGATCCTGCCCATTGAGGAGTAACGATGGAAAGAAATATCAATAAAATGTCAGGAAATTTAGAATTGCCTTCTTTTGGTAAGATATACATACTTACATTCATTCATTTTTACGTTTACTCCCAACTAGTCTTATAGTAAATTTACTCAGCTTTCGATTGGTTTCACTTCCTTTCTAGTAGTACTATCTGGGACGGAGCTACGACGACTATTCTTCTAAAAAGTACGTTTGTCTCGAAAAACCAATAAAACGACGTTTTCTCCCTTATGGGCATGAATTCGGGAAATCGTCATAGAACATTTTTTGTTCCCCTAAGAGTCCTCTATCACCCCTCTCAATATGACTAGACATTTACGGGACACCCTGTATAAGTATATTTCTTATTGGCTCAAAATGGTCCGAATATGATGAATTTTTTTTTTTTTTTAAATACTTATAAATTGCATTTTAGTAAACAAGGTAAGACAATGAGAAACCTACTGTTTATAGTAATTTCGTAGAGCGCACAGTGGCCCGATTTTCATAACTAGATGGACAAAACTCAAGTAAACAGATCATAAAACTAAGGCAATTATATTACTAGAGATACTGTAGATAAGGTGAATTCCCAGTATTTTATAATTATCTTCGGCTCCTGGAAAGTTAGGGGCACTTGAAGTTGGGGAAAATAGGTGAGAAGCTGCTCATACTAATTTCTACATAGTTACCGACTGTATATGTGCATAGCAATTTTTTTGTGTGTGTGTGTTTAACGGCGTATCAACAATTTGGCTATTGGCGCCGGGCTATTTACAGGTTGCCACACTTTTATAACGCCAACGGCACGTGGTCGGTCACCCATTCAGGTACTGGCCACGCCCGACGTTGCTTAACTTCGGTGATCTATGGGAACCGGTGCATTCAACGTGGCTTTGGCTAGCAATTAATCAGTTTTTAATTTGGTGTATACTGTTATTATGGATACAACAATTAACAGTATGTAGATACTATTTATAAACTTATTTGATGGAATACACAAACATATGCTTTTTGAAACAAAGGTGTTTTTCCTAAAGGATATTAATTAAAAAAGTCTATTCGAGAATCACTATTCTTTTTAAAAAAAAATCTGTAGGTTGCTGATTTCCACAACCGTTGTAAAATTTCATTAATTTCCAACGATATACTCAGAACTAAGATTATCTATTTATTTATATACGAAGTTTGAAATTTAAGGGAAAAAACAACCAATAAATGAAACTGATAACGTGTTTATTTTTTTTGATGTTATCAGAAATTAATAAAAATTATTATTAATGAAATTTATAATTGAAGAAAAAAGAGTTACTTCTGCAATTATAAAAGTTATTTATACGTACCCCCCCCCCCCCCCGAGTATTATTCCTCTATATAAAAAACAAAATCCCGTAACAGGCCACGAGGACACTGAGAGGCAGATACTATAGAGGTATCTGATTCATGACCATACGGCACACTAGGGAGATAGTGTGGTCAGTACTATGCTCCGATCGCCTGTTTTTCCCCTTGCTGCTTCGACTGCTAGGTTCATTAGCACCAAGGTACCCATTAATAAATTAACTAAAGGCTGGGTTGGCCTAGGGACGGTCAGGGAGGCCGAATTCAACCTATGAACGAGGACCCTAGAAGATAAAAATCTTTAGTGCTAGCTCGGGATTTGAACGCAGGTCCTCCAACTTATTATTCCAGTGCTCTACCACTGAGCTAACCTCGCCCCCAATTATCGCTCTAAATAAAGTTTTTTTTTTTTTTCGACCTAGAATTCAATCTTTCAATCACTATAGTAAAAAAAACACACAAAAAAAAACAGCGACCATTACTCTTTGAAAACTGCAGTTTTCCACCGTGGACACCCGAAAGCGGAACCAGCGGTCAGCCCGGCCATCACGTGGGTGGCAGTGGTTTCCACGGGGTGGACGTGACCGTACCTAACAATACTTACAATTGCCTTTTACTGCATTTTTACACAAGTCCCATTTTACACAAGGAAAAGAGGAAGAGAAAGAAGAAAAGGCCATTTTCCGAAGAGAAATGCCGTTCTAGAAATGCCAAGATGGCGAAGATAGTGAAAAGTAACTTCAATAGAATTTCGGTTTATCGATGGCCTCACTGATCGTTTTTGATCTATTCCAGAAAAAAAAAAACAATGTGTGCGTTTGCTTTTAAATAATTGTCCAAAAGGCAGCTATTTTGTTAACAGAAATATACATGTATCTGTGTGCAAGTTTACCTTAACCCCTTCAAGTCCATTGTCCAGCCGGCTGGACATAACTTCATTACTTTGTATCACACCGCCTATGGCCTATAGATGTTTACTACCACTTTGGTTTGAAGCTCTATGCATTTTTCTTCCACTTGACATCTAATATAAATTGATTCCATTCGATTTTGAAAGGTTATGTATAAAATCTTCTCTGCTCCACCCCGGGCAGACATGGATTCTACATCTTAGTAACTTTTCCTTACATACTTAGTCCAAATTGTTTCTGTTTATTATTTAAAACTGCTCCAAATTTAATGTACATGATCTTTTTAAACGTTGGAAGTTCAATTTTATCAATAAAGTTTGTAATAAGGTGTTTATGAATTTTTGAAAATACATGTACAGTATACTGGACATGTATTTTCAAAAATTCAGTCAACCCTCATTGATGTAACAATATTTTTTATCTATGTGACAAATATTTTACTGATATATTTTGTTTTTATGTTGTCAGAATTGTTTTTTTGAGTAATAATAATGAGTAACTTTTTCTGAATGGCATGGGCTAAAAGGTGCCCAAACCATTCAAAAATATCATCGGTCCATTCACACGATTTTCAAAAAATTTATTTTTATTAGTTTTATGATTAGTTTTTTTTAAAAATAAATTATCTCTTTTTGAGACTAGACTATGAAAATATTTTATTTTCATTATTACTGTGCGCAGACAACATTTTCTTGTCTAAAATTGTAATCTATTTTTACAATACCTTATTATATTTGAACTTTTACAATAATATTTACTAATAATTTTTCAAATTTATTTTTTCCGAATTAATTTCTTTTAAATTGTTAATAAATTACTGCTTTAATTATCTAATTTTTTTAATATTTCCAAATTTTGAATATTTTTTTCATACATAAATCATATTGCTTGGCAACCGATGTCCAGTATACTCCTGTCAGGTTAACCATAAAATTCTGAAAAAAATCTGCAATCTTCACAAGAGCAACTATGACACAACTATGACAGGAAAATAATTTTTTTTTATCAAGAAATAAAAATACGGATCTGAAGGGGTTAATTCGCTTATGGGATCTAGTAAGTAGAACAGATGATTGCAACCAGAGTAGCTTCATTATTTCAAAATGTGGCGAAAAATACTTACCTTAAATTCACGCATCCCTTAATTGGTAATATGTACTTTCTTTTTGTGGCCAAAATCAATGTCATTTTCTCCAATTTATGAATAAAAAATATATAAATATTTTTCAATTCTTTATGTTATAAGTTTTTTTTATGGGATGTTATGTTGAAACCAAAAACAATAAGTTTTAATTCTTCGAAAACTAATTGGAGACGCTGTGTCTGACGAACGCAACCCCACTTTTTTCACGGGCAATTTTTTACAGGCGGCAATTTTTAATCTTGAACAAAAAACTAAAATAATTTTGAAAGAAGAAGGTTAAATCTAGTAACGTACGAAGGATTTAAACAAGAAAAAAATATTATTTTTTTCAAAAATGGTGAACAATTCTTCATTTTCTATTAAAATAACGTAATAATTCAATGAGTGGAAAACTCCCTACGTACTTTACTAGCAAATATCATTAGGAATCTGCTGTTAGAATTTGAAGTTGATCAGGTGAAAATTGAATGTATCACCCGATTTGAAACACACAGATTTCAGAAAATTGACTTTAAAATTTAATGTACTGATGTAAGTTAATTTTTTTCTTTTTATTTTTTTTCATAATTACTTGCAATAACGATAAAAAAAAGGTTTTTTAATTGAAGGGGTCGGAGCAAAATAGTCCCAAGCAACATTTTTAATAAAATTTAACTGTAGCTGCTATATGTTGGATATTATGTGTGACTATCAGTCTATGATGCAAATGCTACTAAAATATGACTACAAGCTCTGTATGCTACTTAATCTTGTTACCACTAATCATTTTAACTGATATTACCACATAATATCCAACATAAAGCAGCTACAGTTCAGTTTTGTTAAAAATGTTACTTGGCACTATTTTGCCCCGACCTCTTCAATTTTGAAATTTATCGAGACTTGTGGGGGGAAGATCGAATTTTTGCCAGATTTAGAAACTTTTCAAGCACATAAACACTCTTGGATATTATTTTTGATTACTTAATGAAACATTTAAGCCCATGTTAATGGTAAAATGGTTATAAAAGGAAAATGGTAAAAAAACATAAGTTGCATGTTAGCATTACCTCTTAATAAAGGTCACTTACCATTAACCTTTTTTTTATTTTACCAATGGTAAAATCAGCAAATGTGCCTTAGTCCCTGAAACTACCGCGTGACATTGAGATTATGAACACATGTTTCCAATATAGGATACTCCACAGAGAGTTACCGCTGGACCTGATTAGTCAGATCTGTCATCTCTTAGAGCCATGTTCTCTCATTCTCAACAAGAAAATATACTGTATTATAGCTCGTATAGGAATTAATGAGATGCACTCATCTTAACTAATGAGATGCACTCATCTTAACTAATGAGAAAGTATTATGTAGTAGGACGGTAAAAAAAAAAAAAAAAAAAAAAAAAAAAAAAAAAAAAAAAAAAAAAAGTACACCGACAAAAATTATTTATTTATTGAGAATACACAGAAAAGTTATTTACACTTTTTTTCTATATATGTATAAATATATAAAATATATTTTAAAAGAAAATATATAGGTATCATACCTATATGAAAAAAAAATTAAAGTAACCATAAAGATACTGATATTATGTTAAGATTGCATCTCTTAAACGAGAAAACGATTGAGCGTTTGGTAGTGATAGAAAAATCCCGGAAAATGTTGTCTCCTAAGCTGGAAAAGCTCCGAAAGGAATCTGGTAGTAGCATCACCCGACATGTGGAAAAATATCCGAATGAAAATCAAGATGTAGAAAAAATTGAATGATGAAGAAGTAAAGAAAATACTAATTGTCTGCAGCAAATTCAACCTCAAAACCCTAAAAGAACGAAGAAGAATACGGTCAGGAAAAAATAAATAGATATGATGAGTGTAGTTTTTTACCATGACTTTTTTTTTTACAGCAGGCAATAGTTTAATTAAAACAGCAATTTTTCGATAAAAATGTTATTAATAATTTAGGTTTTCCCCCCTATTTCCTTTTTTTTCTGCGTTCTGAAATTGGTTTTTTGTTTTAGGTTTTCTTTTTCTTTTGTTTTTATTATTATGTTTTGAAGTCATATTTGTATGTAAAACAACTCATGGAGCAAATCGCCTGCGTTCCAGCAAAAAAAATTAAAAAAAATAAATACAAAAAAGAGAAATTTTATTAGTAAAAAAAAAAAAGAAAAAAAACTATTCTGTTTCAACTGCATGCTGCATTCCTATGTAGAAAATGGAATTGTTAAAAATAAACTAGGTCCGGAAGCTACATGTCAATACTTATAAATGTTCTACAAATAAGGCTCGTGCACGAATTTTGACAGGACTTTCTTGTTCGAAAAAAACGGTGCTTGAAATTCTGGATGTGGAGGTTTCGTTTTTATTCTAATCTATCTAATTCTCACCTGGGATTAATTCATACAGAAAATCGGTTATAACCGATCGATTCGGAAATCGAATATTTTCTACAATATAATATCCCAGAAACATCTCTTTAGGCCTTTTTCCACAGAACTTGCGCACGAACGAAATAATTTATACTACCTGACGAGCACATTGTTGGAGAATATAGCTTAAAGAAAAGCCTTAAACGGTTGAGTAAACACTATTGAAGGGTTTAGAAAGTCATTATATAATAAATTAGGACGGTGGGGGGGGGGTGTAAAAAATTAAATGACAGCAAGTTCTTGCGTTGTCAAGGCTTATCGTTGGAAAAAATGAATAATAATAGAAGATGACTCTTCAGTTCTCGCTCATTTTTCATTTGGTTTTTGCAATACTTCCTTTAACGATGATTCATTGCTTCTGGAGTTTTAAAGCCTTAGAAGACAACATTTTCTAAACAATATCAGCTCAATAGGCTAATTAAGATATTTTTACTTTGGCTTTGATTTAATTTTCATGACATCCCCCGATTTTTTTTAATATTTATTTAAAAAAAAAAAAAAAAAAAAAAAAAAAAAATTTTTTTTTTTTTTAATATTTATTTTTGGAGACCCGATGGCCGTGAGGGTTAAGGCGTGAGCACTTAACACTCCGTGCCAAAGGTCGTGGGTTCGATTCCCACTAGGGGTGGTGGCTTTTCTTTCGAAAAAAAGAAAAGGCATCACCCCTATCCTGGTTAGAAAAGGGTGGTAACCTATAGATAACCCGTCCTAAAATTCGTAGTTAATAATAAATGGACGTTAAAATTTAAATAAATAAATAATATTTATTTATGAGCACCCGCAACTATAGCGATTTCCTCAGAACAATCATTACTAGAGCCCGGAAGTTAGGCAAAATGCCTTTTTTATCTGAATGGATATATTGAAGAATCAGATAGAAATAAATGTTTTTGTGCATTTAGGAAGTGTAGAGACAATTTTTATTTTGCCTTTTTTTTTGTTGCCTATTTTGGCTTCCATTGCCTATTTTAAGATTTAAAGCCTTTTTTTGGTTGTTATGCAATTTTTTTCTGCGACTTAAACATTTTAAAAAGCACACAATGAATTTCCGTTAATCGAAGACAAAAAAGGTTGCACAAATTAAATTACATATTGCCGTCACAAATATTTATTCGAAAGCTTGATTTCCCAGCCCATGGATTTAACCTCTGTAAATAACCAGGACAGGAAGGATCAATTCTTTTGATGTGTGCGTAGAATTTTACAATTCTTTCTTTTTAGTATGTTGTATTTAATTCTGTTATCTATTTCCTTATGACTTCAAGTGTGTTAGTTTGTTTCTCAGTACTAACATTTTTCCTTTCTCATTTTTTAATTTTATCCGAGCCTGTTTTTATATTTATAACTAATGTTTCAGCTGCATAAATGCATTCAGGCTTGATGAAGAAGAGTCAACTTTATGATTAATTATTATTGTTGATAGTAATAATATTTACAATAGTATACGTACATTATATTTATTTATAAACAAGACTGTTATGTAATAATAAAAATAAATAAATATATAATATACATGTTAAATAAATAGAAAAATATTTAGGAAAATCACAAAATGTGCACAAAAAATAATGTAGAATTATTACTGGCATTTTTCTTTCCTGCTAAAAGACCTTGCCAAACCATTCCCAACATACTCAAACTGAAACCTAAGATGCTCCCAGAATCTAATGTGATGCCTGTAATTCTAGCTTGGAGAATGCAACGCACCTGTATGATATCACCTCAAGCATAACGTCATCCTGATATCGTATCGATGATTTAACTTTAAGGCTCAGCAAGGATAAGGTTTTGGTAGCTATGACCTCACTATTATGGCGCATTTATAGCTATTCCGAGAAAACTATTGATAAGATTATCATTTAATGTTTTTTTTTTTTTTCTAAAAAAAGTTATATATATCTATATATATGCACAGCTTGAAGATAAGGCGATAACACAAAACACATATCAGTAAACAAAACGCATAGGAAGTTTTTACCGGAGTCTCCCCATGCACAGTGGGGCCAAACGACTTTTCGTGTTTCAAAAAAAGCTACAGCCTCTAAATCTTAACCGATTTCAATACATTTTCTGTTTAAATGAAAGTTAATAAAATTTAGAACAACTTTGTCTATCCAGGTTTTTGTTTTTGGTTTCCACTGTTTATTAAATTACGTGTAAATAATTCACGAACCTTTACGATTTAACACAAAATAATATTTTATTTTTTATCTAACTTAATATCAGCACTGATGTCGTTGAAATTAAACATTCAAATCCTGATAAGACTTCGAAAAAATCAAAATCTATTTTTAAATTATTCAAAAATCATATTATTTCAATAAGTGTCATTGTTGAATAAAGATAAATTTACGTTTTGAAGATGTCTCTCTGATTTTTTCCAAGTCTAATCAGGATATGAATGTTTAATTTCAACGACATCACTGTTGATATTAAGTTAGATGAAAAATAAAATATTATTTTCTGTTCAATTTGTTCAAGTTCTTACATTATTTTCATGTAATTTAATAAACAGGGGAAACAAAAAACATAAATCTGGCTAGACGAAGTTGTTCTAAATTTTATCAGCTTTCATTTTAAAAAAATACATTGAAATCGGTTAACATTTAAGGACTGTAGCTTTTTTTGAAACACGAAATGTCGTTTGGCCTGACTGTGCCACGGTAGAATGGATAGCGTATCGAACTTGTGGAAATGCTGGCTCGAACCCCACATTATTGTTGGATTTTCGCTATTTTCGCGAATCGGACTTCTTAGTTCTTTAATGTTATTAATGTGCCCTATTATATTTTTATTTTCTTTATATCTGCGGTTTTAATATTTTACCAACAATAATACATTTTTATTTTTTTTATAACAGGAGATGCGCTCCACTGCTGGGTGTGTTCGAGCGATGCAGATGCTCACTGCGCAGACCCCTTCAACACAACTTCCAGACATTATCTGGTTCTGGATTGTGACAGGGATAGGGCACATTCAACATACCTAAGGTCACCAGCTGTCTGCAGGAAGTACACACACAAAGGTACAATTTTTTTTTTATACGATATATTTATTGGAAACTAAACTCTTGTGCAAAATTACTCAGATCGAAAGAGAAATAGAGTGGAATCCACGAAAGGAAAGTTTGTCCTTTCAGAATTAGGGCCCCACCATTTTACGATTTGAAGAGTACATCTTCCTGTTGCATATTGAGTTTCTTTGAAAAATAAAATACAGTTTTCTATATTTTTAGGCATTTTCGAGGAAACCTACTTTTTGGGTACCAAACAAAATTAAGATTAAAATTTTTTAATATGTGAGAAAGTGGAAGTATTAAAAAGAATAGAGGGATATTGTATTTTTCGTTTAATCTCGAGAAGTTGTTGAATAGTGGCATGTGGAGTGCAACCATTCGATAACTTAATAAATTATCTACAAAAAAATAAATTTCTATACGAGCATCTGGGTCGGAAAAAACCGTAAATTAATTTCTGTTGGTGTTGATTTCGTTTAATTAAAGTTGGTTATAATTGCTTTGACCATTTTTTAAATAATTTAACAATAAAATGAGTTGGTCTCTAGTGAATGTATTATTGCCACATTAGCTGATTGTCTTATGATGTTTTCAATAAACAAGTTCGCTACAATCAGTGCATTTTTAGCTGGGAATAATCTTGAATATCTTAGATTGTATAAAAACACTGTTTTTGCAAATATCAAAATGGTGTTATTTGCATTCATAGTGTGCTAGCATTTAGTATTCCTCCTTGGCAACTAGTCGGTCATTACCACAATCCCGGATGAACCACTTGATTCTGTCTTCATTACAGTTGTATTGTGCTAACTTTATCTATGACTGAATCTCACCAATAGGGTCTTATGCCAGCAAATAATAGTGATATCCAAAAATATGTTTTTTCAAATAAGCAGAAGGCCAATAAAAAAAATAAAAATAAAACACTTTTACTGACTTTTATATATATATATATATATATATATATATATATATATATATATATATATGTGTGTGTGTGTGTGTGTGTGTGTGTGTGTGTGTAAACCAATATCATCCACCGTTGTTTCCTAGTCGATACTTCCGGATCATGTCATGTGGTCAACCTCATAAGCGGGTGTCCTCTCTATGGAGGGAGAGAGGAACCGCGCTAAAAGTATCTATCCATAACTGTCACACATTTGATACAATTTTCAACTCATTTTATCGGCTTTGCGTAACCAAAATTCCGGTTTTCCTCACTTTTATTAAAAAGGTTAAGGAAATCACATTAAGTAACTTTTAATCGAGTCGACTCCTGAAAAGGTCCATGAAATACGTACCTATCTGAAAGCCTATTGACGCGAAACTGTGGATTTCTTTAGCAGGAATTTCTACAAAAAAGAGTGTTCTGTGTGGCGGTTATCGAACTTGTTCTTCCGTTATAGACTAAGCATTTTTCAATGAAACATCATCATTTTTTTTGTGGACGGTTATGTGCGAATCGGATCATCCATATCAGGCCGAGCTAACAACTTAAAACTAGACAAAAAAAAATGTTATTTGGGCTAATACAAACTTATTATACACAAACATGAATGAAGGTAATGTTAAAGGTTTAAAATATCTTGGTAAAGTCTGTGTTTTACTCGTTATGTTTGTATTTATCCCATTTGACAAAACACGAAACTGCTGGAGGCTGGAAGAGTGTGATGATATTTTCGCACTAGCTTTTCCATGTGAGTGAAAAATGGATCAACCTCCAATTCTCTGTGGATCGCGCTGTTCCGTAGGAACCAAGGAGCATTGGAAAATATTCGGAGTATCTTGTTCTGATTTTTTTTGTCACGGCGTAACGACATCTGGGCCATTAGCACCGACATCCTGGTTCAGCGAGGAATTCTCACAACGAGCCTTGAGATGAGAAAATTCCTGCCGCCGGTGGGAATCGAACCCATTTCCCCGCTTGAGAATCTAAGGCGTTAGAGACCCTCTACAATGTTTTCTACACGTTTTACTTGCATCTAAAACTAGATAAACATCCTATATTAATAAACAACCTTTCAATAATTAATTCTACTGTGGGAAACAGATATTGGAGTAAACCACTTGATGATTCCCCCGAAGGAAAAACTTCCACATCCCGTTGAGAGTCTTAAGGTTCCCCCTCTAGAGAGTGAGTCTATTGAAGTGGTTTTGTTCCACTAATTGTGTTAGTCATTGTGATGTGATTAAGCCGACCAATTGGTACAAATTAGTAGATAGACTCCCACCACAATGACTTACCTACAAGGGCCTACCCTCGCCTTATTAGATCTTGTAGAATCAAGTTATTCTAAGACACTTATCATTAAAATATTAGTGAGAATGTTAATTAAAATGCAGGGAATTGAAATAAGTACGCCCAATCATTTTGAAATTGCTTTTTTAGGGATGTATATATTTGTCTGTTAGCTCACTTACAGGCTAAAAAATGGTCCGATTTAGATTAAATTTGGTACAAGAATCTTTTGTATAATTTGAAAGGTCATGTTAGTTTGAAAGCAGAATCCGTCGACCGGAATATGGTTTTTGGAGCGACATTCGCGCTAAATTAAAACGTAACGCTTACGTTTTTGAGTTCATATGCTTCAGGTCCTCGTTTTAAAGGTTCCTTACCACAGGAAAACGAATGAAACCATTTTTAAGGCTTTAAAAGAATCAAGTTTTTCTAAGACACTTATCTATTAAAATATTAGTGAGAATGTTAATGAAAATGCAGGGAATTGAAATAAATACGCCCAATCATTTTGAATTTATTTTTTAGGTGTTTTTTTTTTTTAAATAAAATGTACGTTTTTCAGATACATTTTAATTTGAAGTTCTTTTCCTAAAAAATCCTTGCACAGAACGTTTTTATTATTACATAATTTCGCATTAAATGTTTTAAATTTAAGTTCCTATTATGTCGAAAGCGATAGATTTTACAAAAAAAAATAAGATATCCGGATATTTGAGTATAAATACTATGCTTGGAATAGAGACGTTAAATTTTAATGTCCATTTATTATTGACACTGCGACTCGCCTTTGACGCGGTGCATGCAAATAATAATTAGATAAATATTATCGACACAGAATTTTAGGATGGGTTGTCTTTAGGTTACCACCCTTCTCTAGCCAGGATAGGGCTGATGCAGTTTCTTTTTTCCAAAGAAAAGCAACCACCCTTAGTGGGCATCGAACCCACAACCTTAATAACGGAACGCTCATGCCTTAGCACTCACGGAAACCGGGCCTCTATAAGTCATTATAGGTATAAGTTAATATTAGTATAAGAGGCACACTGATATATTAACCTACAGTCTCCTTTCTTTTTTTTTGCTGTTGCAATTGTGTAAAAAATAGACACTTTGTCAGCAGCCATCGTCTGGATGTTCTCGATAGCCTCCATAGTGAACGCGGCAGCCTCCACGAAGACCGGCATTTATTTCACGCCAAGATCCAGCGAAAAAAGTAGTACTGAAAAAGTACTGTACTTTGGCTATCCTAAAGAGATCGAGAACATCCAGACGATGGCTGCTGACAAAGTGTCTATTTTTTACACAATTGCAACAGCAAAAAAAAAGAAAGGAGACTGTAGGTTAATATATCAGTGTGCCTCTCCTTTCTATATACAGTACTTCAGAATCCTACCTATCTATGGTACCGCAGAAGTTACAGTGCACAACGATACACGATAACAAATAAATACAATAAAAATAGGATATTCGAGTACAAGCAAAATAATGTTCCTGCGGATCCCACTCGCTTATCGTCGACCCACTCGTTGCTAAAACAAGCCAACAATTGCCAGAAATCATCTCGTAAATTGAGAGTCTCAACATACATCACTGGAGTCCATTGGCCCGGGTCACTGAGGTAGAGACAATTTTTCACTGGATTAAATCTGCAATCAGTAATAAATAATTTAATTGTATGGCTTTCATTTTTAATTCTATTGTGATATGCAGCATTCCACACGAACGGATTAGGAAAGAACTCACAACGGAACGAATTTAATACTGTGGGATATTTCATTCCTGACAGCACTCATAAGAGTGCATTAGCGAAAGATACAAATTACTGTTGCCAAAATCTTACATTTAAGATGTAAAATTTAGCTAACAAGAAACCAATAATTTTTTTTTACTTAGACCAATTGCATTCTCAACATCCCACGAATTGTTAAATAGTTTACAGCGCTGTAAACAGGTTTTTTTTTCTTGTGACTAAAATAACTTCCTGACATTGAGGCAAATTTAAGCAAATGGTTATTCATTAGGAAAAGAAAAGGCAAAGAGGTAGTGATTCATCTTGCGATGACTGTCCCATTACTACGTCAGCAAAAGAAGAGCTCGTTAACGAGTCATTCAAAACTCCTGTAATAAGCAGAGGTTACTTCTAATTGGTCTCTTCCCGCTCTCCTTCTTATATGGGGTCAAATGTGCCGGGCTCACTTACCATAGGAAGGCTATCGCTTACATTGCAGCTAGTTCACAAACGAGCGGTTCAAAATGCTCTCATTTTTAGCGCGGTTCCTCCCTCCCCCATAGGGAGGAACCCCGCTTATAAGGTTGATACAATGAAACGATCCGGAAGTGCCGACTAGAAAATTTTGCGTTTCAGAACCCCTAGAAACCGAAAATAACGGTGGTTCAAATTTGTATATATATATATGTATATATTTATATATATATATATATATATATATATATATATATATATATATATATATATATATATATATTTGTCTGTTCGCTCTCTAAATAGAAGACGAATGGTCCGATTTTGATGAAATTTGGTACAAAAATCTGTCGTCCAATTTGAAAGGTCAAGTTCGTTAACCAGCAAAATCCGCCCACTGGAAGATGGCGTTTGGGGCGAAATTCGCGCAGAAAAAATCGTAACGCTTACGTTTTTGAGTTCATAAGCTTGTAAGTACTCGTTTTATAGGCTTCTTGGGCTAGGAAAACGAATGAAACCATTTTCAAGGCGATAGCTTTAACCGTTGTTGAGAAAATTGGAAAAATAGTTTTTGAATACCGTTTTTGGTTTGGGTACTTAGAATAACGGGATTCAGTTGAAACATTATCTGCATGTTCTACTTTCATTAAAACTAGTATGTTGAAAGTTATGTTACGTTTGGAGTTAAGGAAGGGTTAGAATAAAATATTTTATGAACAGACATGAAAAGTTTTGGAAACTTCGTATACTTTCATTAATATCTCGAACACGGTTGGGAAATCGTGGTAAGTGGATTGAAACTATTTGAAAGCTTACTAAATTCTCTACAAAAATGATTCTAAAACTATTTTTGATTAGGTTATGTCAATCGGAGAAATAAGTGCTTAAAACTTCAAATACGTCTGTTTTGTTCTTATGAACGGGTTTTTGTCGTTCTTTTTGTAATTTTTGTCTCTTTCCCTTGGTTTTTTATTGCTTTTTATTTTTGTAATTTCTTATGTTGTATTTGTAAGGAAAATGTATGTGTGTGTAAAACAGGATAGGTAAAATGAGACCAATTTTCTGTTGTCAGAAATAATAAAAAGTTTTGGGAACTTCGTATAATTTCTTAATATCTCGAAAACGGTTGAAAATCTTGGGAAGCGAAAGGTTACCATTCGAAAGCTTACTAAATGGTCTACAAGAATGGTTTTAAAGAAAGTTTTGAATAAGCGATGTCAATCGGAGAAATAAGTGCTTAAAACTTTTAAGTAATTGATTTCGCTTATTCGAACTTTTCTTTTTGTCTGTTTTATTCCTTGTTATTTTTAAATTGCTTATAGTCAGATAATGTATTTGACAATAAAACAGATTAAGTAAAATAAGAAGATCAATTTATTGTTAGAAATGTAGCGTTTAAAGAGAGAGATCCCAAGGCTTTCCAAATGCCTCTGAGCGGAGGCCTTTCTGCCCGACTTATGGGAGAGCTGACCCATACAGGTATGATTGTAAATCAACAAAGACCTTTCAAGACTGGTTTGTTTGAGATTTCATTTGGATAGCTGTTTCGCTATTGATCTAAACAAAGTAATAACTTTTTCTATTCTATGCCTTCATAAACACTAGAGATAAGAACGGAACCGCGCTAAGATGACGCAGTTCCTGCGAATCGGACTTTTTTTCGTAACTATCAGTGGCGTATTAAATGTTCGAATCACAGTCATGGCTTCATCTTAGCGAGTTTCCATAGTCCATATATGTACATGAAAATACCTATCAGTACTATTTATAAAGGTTTACCTAATAATTTTTGCGAAATATACGGTAAATAATTGTTTTTACTTCATAAAGATCGGATTTATTTTATAATTTCTGTAATTTGAAGATTCAGGCGTTAGGATAACGATTCAGGGTTATTACTCTCTTAACACGGTTGGGGTTTTATGAAGTTTACAACTGGGCAAGTTGGAAATGCACATAAAGTGAGAGTTATTATTAGGTTGTAAACAAGATATTAAGAGCCTAAAACTTGGCCCAATAATATGATATCATAACTTTCATAGGCAAACTGCTTTTGGTCGGGCCTGGAACTTGGCCCAATAATATGATATCATAACTTTCATAGGCAAACTGCTTTTGGTCGGGCCTGGAACTTGGCCTCTTTTCTTCAACATTAGTTTTTTTTGGGGGGGGGGATTGCGTTCAATTGAGGTCGAGTAATCCTTTGTTGTGCGTAATGTAGTAATGTTCAAGATCAGCAGTATCCATTACTTTTTGATAAAACATTTTTCCCTTTCATTCCTCCCAATGTTTCATAAAATACATTCAACATACATCTGTCCCAAAAATTGCAACCTAGTTTCTAATTTTCATTTATTTTTCACATAATGCAATTTGAATTTCCTCTTGTACTTTTCAGTTGCCGAGACCGGTGAAAGAGTCGTGGTGAGATCCTGCGCATGGGGCACAGCGGAAGACACCGACGGTCCATGCTCCAATTCAGCGCTACATTTCGTGCAACAACTCGAGTCCTGCTCCATATGCAACACGGACGAGTGCAATTCTGCAACAGACCTGCAACTGATGTCACTCCTTTTTGCACTTCCTGTTGCTCTAATTGTTGCCAAGATGTTGTAGAGTTTTGACATATGATTATTTTATTTTTAGCCTTCATAATTCAATGCAATAGATTATATTAAAAAAAACTCATTTTTAATTATACAAAAACTTGTTGTGAGTAATCAAGTTATATAACATTCCTTATTTTAAAAAGAAATCTTATTTAAGAAAAAATATAAGAATAACTCATTTAAACAAAAGTGAAAGAGTGAAAAAAATAGACTTTTTGCATCATTCACAAAAAAAAAAAAAAAAAAAAAAGGGTCTCCAGTTTCCATCTAGATGTATTTAATATTCCCCAATTAGAAAAACACACATACTTATTTTTATGTTATCTTATTTAAACCAAATAAATCAATCTTATTTTTTGAACATGTATATATTTTCCCCGATTCATTTCCATATAAAGGATTAATTTTACAAATTCATCAAAATTTAAATTATTTTATTTAATACAATTTTTCTCACAGTCTTTCTTTATATTATATAAATAATTGAATTTTCAACGCCATTACATTCAATATTTTATTTTATGCTGAAAAGAGAACTAGTTTTCTCATAATTAAAATAAAACCAGTTTCTAAGATAATTTATTAACGATTATATTAAATAAATAGGGTCTTGTGAGCTTGATATACATTAGGGAAAATAAAAAATATCTAAATATAAATTATATTATTTAGAAATAAAATTGCTAAAACAGATCAATACATTCCCCCGTTTTTATAATTTATTTTTATTAACTCAGTACTAAACAATTTATTGAAACCAGGTAAATAACAAATTATAATATTTTTATTATATTTATACTCTATGTTGCCGTTTCCTTGCACGTAATTTGTTTCAATTAACTTTTTGATATGAATTTGTGACTCAACTTGTAAATTATAATATTTTTGAATGTTTATTTATTTATTTATTTATTTTTTTTTTTTTACACAAGTTCATAATTTATATTTTATTTTATTAAACTATAAATATAATAACTCAATGCAATAACTAGTATACCAAACCTATATAAATACGAGTACATCCTTATAATATTATATATATATATATATATATATATATATATATATATATATATATAATGCATATCTCATGTTATTCCTGTTTATTCTTAACAATTGTAAACGTTCTTTTGATAAGGGCATTTTTAAGTAAAGAAAAATAATAATTGGTACTAGTCGATTATAGGTATATCGCATCTAACTTTTTTTTTTTTTTTTTTTTTTTTTTTTTTTTTTTTTTTTTTTTTATAAATAAATGCATGCAATAATCGATTATAGCTGCACCATTAGGAAAAAATATTTCATGTGAGCAGCCAGACGAAATCTTGCGAATTTTAGATGCAATAACAATCGGTTGAAGGTATGTCGGGCAAAAATATTTTATATACTTAGTTATCGATTTTACAAATACAGCCTCTGTAATAGACCGGTACCGAATGCATACCAAAGAATGAAATATATTAAAACTTCTACATTAAAAATAATAAGTGACATACACAACGAAGTAATACTTTATTTATTATTTTTTAAGTACTAAATTACCAAAAAATGTATTTTAAGGCACTTAAAAATAACATATGTGGAGGTTTATAGCAAATTTTTATTGTTTATATTTTTATGTTGAGTTTATTTTGCTTGTAATTATGGCAACTCTGTATATTGTGAACTTTGTGAATATTTCGCTAAAGCCACTAACACATTTATGCTTTATAATGTAAAAATTAATAACAAATTAAACAATTATAAAAATATGTAGTTTTGTAAATATTAAGGCATTGATGTGCACAATTATCAGAGTTCCGTCCACTTTTGTAAATAAACAGATTAAATATCGTTTGACAATTACTTTTCCTTATGAAATCCTGTTTGTCCGCAACAATCCTAAAATCAGCTGAAATGTTATTTGAAGAATCGCAACTTTTAGTTTCAAAAATGGACATGGAATATAATGTAGAGAGATGATATATGTGTAATGACTTTTTCTATGAAACTTAGCACTATTTATATTTAATAATAGATCAATTTGAAGAAAATTCATTGACTTATGCTTATCAAAAATAGTCACTTGCCTACTACTGCTCTTTACAATAAATAAATAAATTTTGCTGCCCAAATGAATTCGGTTGCTTTACATACAGCCTGCTGATCACTTTTTCGAAAGTTCATTTGGTTGATGTTGAGGATATTTGTTATTATTTTTTTTTTCAGAATATGGAAATAACAACATACGAAGAATAATATATATATATATATATATATATATATATATATATATATATATATATATATATATAATACTCAAAAAAACAGTTGAAATTAAGAGGAGAGGAAAAACCTTATTTTACAGAAGGGTTGGTTGAATGATAATTATGAAACTATTTATACAAATGGAAGAACAAAAAAAAACGATGTATTATAAAATACTACTTGTAAATATACCAAAAAGTTTAATAATAATTAAAACGGATAAAAAAAGAGCATTTTTCAGCCATATAAGTGGTTCTGAATGATGGCAAGAAAGATAAGAATGAAATTTGAAATAACGAAAAATTAAATAACATTTCTTTTATGTATTTTTTTGTTTTAATTTATTTATTAACTTTTTAATGTAATTTGAATTCATTAATGTACTATATAAAAACAATTATATAATGAAATTGTATAAAATTCATACTATTTACATTTTGCATGGGAACATGTAGCACAAAATAAATGGCCTTATTCCAAGGTTACTGCAGAGACGAAACTAATAACAAAATGTTATTATGTACAATTAATATTATATGTATGTACAAGTATTTTATTGTATAACATACAATATATATTTGTGCTCTAGGTCCTACACTTGCGGCCGTAGAGTAATTTGTAGTTGAGGCAGGTCAGTGCAGTGTTTATCTACTAGTTACTTTGAAAAAGGTGTTCTGTGATAAGGCTTCTCAGGTGCTTTTACGAGAACATGCAACAATGTTACAATTAGGTTGTAAAGTCTTGGGTGTTTTTGTGGGGATGTTATTTTTATCGTTGAAAGCTATATAGGTTGCGTATTTTGCAAAATAGCTGTCCTCAATAGTGTGAGATCTCTTCCTATATACACATAAATAGGTTCAGAGGCTTTGGGAAGTTTTAGTGATTGGAAAAACTAAAAGAGTCAGCCTTCAGTGATTTTTTCGTTTCATGTTTTTTTTTTTTTTTTCTTTTTCTTAAGGCGTTCCAACCTTTTAGGATATTAACGCCACAGATGTCAAATAAAGTTTAGAATTTTAGCACTTTCCTCCAAAGGAAAGTAGCTATTGAGGTTACACCCATGACGGAATTTTTGAAAAATTTCTTCGAATCTTTATCGATCCTACCTAGTAGAGACCGAAAATGACCCCAGTTAAAATTTATACATATCTACATATATATATATATATATATATATATATATATATATATATATATATATATATATATATATATAGTTATATATGTGTCCGTTAACACGATACAGGCCAGAGTTCTTGTTTTTTCGCCATGAAACTTGGTATGTAGTATTCCCCCATCAAACGATTGAACGAGTTCGTTACCCACAAAATCGGTCCATCCGGAGGGGGGGTTTACTCCGGAGCCAAAATAGTTATTTGTCAATATCAGCCAATTTTTGTTATATTTCAACGAAACTATTTGTTGTGGTCAACTGAAGAGAAAAATGTGTTGTAAAAATAAACTAAATCGGTTGACTAGAAGGGGGAGTTTACCCCGGACAGAAATTACTAATTTGCTCATACCGGTCGTAATTTCTGCTGTATTGTAACGAAACGCGGTATACGTCCTGGGTATCTAATAAGGAAGAAGTTTTGTAAAAATGAACTAAATCGGTCTATTGGAAGGGGGGGATTTACATTGTACTATGTTTGGATTGAATTGAAACAGGTGTTATTTATGTTTTTATTTTATTTATCTATATAGGTTATTTTAAGCAAATTATTCAGGAATGCAATCGACACTACTCAAGTCTGAGGAAAGTGCTTAGTTATGCAGTTCCTGCGTGACGGCCTTTTATTTTATAAATGTATGCTTGTAGTCGTTGTTTTTAAGCCTGTATGAGATCAATTATTATCTTCAAAATGATATATTATTGAATATTAGAATTTTTAAACTTATGTTACTAAATTTAAATATTAGTTGATAGTTAACCTTGAGCAATGATTTCTGTTTGTTGCACATAGCCAGGTTTTGGTTTACTTACACCCCGGGGGGGGGTAAATGGGCGGGCTAAAGGGTTGCTGGAGCGGACGTGCGGATATGGGAGCCGTCCGACTTCTTTTGGGAGCTCTGCTAAGCTATAGTGCCCTATTCCACTGCTTAGCATCTCCTAGTATACCTGATTCCCGTCAACGCCTACTGCTTTTCCTCCCCGTGGTACCCCCTGGGCAACGTTCTTGAACAGTACATGAACGGCGAAAAGCAGAGGCGGGGATCCGTGATGAGGCAGGGACACCTCCCCTGCTGAGCGGATCCTCTCCTTCGGGAGGAACTGTGTCGGTCTGCCGGCCTAGGTGGCAGCCCCACCAGCAGACTCGGTGACAAAGATTAGGGGTCTGAGTCACCTAAACTATTTATCCTACAACATTAAAAAAGGAAATAGCCGGATTACCCCTTATGAACTCAGTGGGTGAGCAGGACCCACTGAGCGACCTACGCATGGACTTTGACCTTCAAAACCCTCACGAACCCACCCAAGCTTCCGCAGAGGTTGCTTCAGGGACGCTGAACCCTGAACATAATGGTTCTGGACACCCCTCCAGTGTTAAGAATCAAAAGCCTGTTTTTTCGGATTCTCAGTTCACTTTGGTACCTTATACAGTGCCAAAGTCGCCTGAGAAGAAGAAAGTAAAAAGAGGAAGGAAAAGGCAGCTAGAAGAAATACCCAGCAGTGTTAAAAAGTTCCCTAAGTTTATGGTTATGAGCAGGACCGGGGATGAATCTTTTGTAAAGGTTTCCCCGTTTCTGATCAATAAACTTATAGCTCATGAATTCGGAAATGTCTCAGGTATAAGCAAGATGGCTAATGGATCTCTACTAATTGAAGCATCTACAGCGGCTCAGGCTGAAAAACTATTAACCGCGACTACCCTTGGTGCGTTTAGCGTAAAGATTGAATTACATAAAACGCTAAACACATCAAGAGGGGTAATAACATGTTTTGATCTCGAGAATTCGACCGACGAAGAAATATTGGAAGGGTTAAAGGATCAAGGCATTATAGCTGTCCGCAGATTTTTTCGCAAGAAAAGACCTGCGGATAGTGCAGTTGAATCCTTAGAATTTACAGGCAGTATAATGTTAACTTTTGACAGACCAGAGATACCTTCCAGCATCCAGGCTGCGTTTTATAAACTCAGAGTGAGGCCTTACGTCCCCGCTCCACTTAGGTGTTTCAGATGCCAAAAGTTTGGACACTCTGCTATGAGGTGTAAATCAGAGCGCGAGGTTTGTGTTTGTGGGTACCCATCTCACAACCCAGACCCGTGCCCTGCGCCTCCCAAATGCCCTAACTGCGATGGCCCGCATACTGCACGTTCCAGAGACTGCAATGAGTATAAAATCGAAAAAGAAATTCAGAAAATGCGGACTGAAATTAAAGATTTAACCTTTAGACAAGCAAGAGTACTTGTAAATAGTACATCTTACGCCTGCAGAGGTACATACTCGGATGCAACCAAGAATGTGACGAAAACCAGGCTAGAAATGAATAAGGGTACTAAATCTAGTAACCCTAACCCTCCTCCTTCTAATTCTTCTAAGCCCTCGCCCCTCCCCACTCCTCCCCCCATCCTAACTCCGATTACCAATCCCAATCCAACTCCAACTTCCTCTCCCAACCCAACCACTATCCCCCTTCCTATTCCAATTCCTAATCCCCCTCTCATCCCACCTCCAACTCCACTCTCTTTACCATCTGCTTCGGCGGATGAAAATTTGGAACAGGGGAAACCAGAATCTCCCACTTCTCTCAACTTTGGCATGCCACTGCCTCCTTCGTCAATATCTGAGACCGATGGTATTGAGGAAGCAGGCCCCGTTACATCTGTAAAGAATAAACGAAAAAAAGGCCGTCCCAAAGTAAGAAGCGTCAGCCAGCCAAAAACTGTGTTGAGTCAGAATAAAAATTAATAATAAACTACTCAACAATGACAAAAATTAACAAATTCCTTCAGTGGAATATTCGAGGGTTTTCAGAGCATAGTGACGAGCTTCGCTATCTGTTGCACACACACAGCCCATTGGTGGTGGCTCTTCAGGAAACTAAGTTTCCGGAGGGGGCCGCCAGGCCACTGGCTGGGTACAGGAGTGAACACAAGGAGGCAAATGTTTTGCCGGGTGGTCGGAGCCACGGTGGTGTGGCCCTATACACCATGGAAAACATTGGTGCAACCTCAATTAACTTAAACACGCCACTCCAGGCTGTCGCTGTGCGTCTGAAAACCCCAATTACTGCGAGCATCTGCTCATTGTACCTTCCAGACGGTAGAGGATACTCTATTGCGGAAATAAAAGATTTAATAGGACAATTACCACCTCCAATAATAATATTCGGTGATCTAAATACGCATCATGTCAGTTGGGGCTCGAAAAGATCCACTCCTCAGGGGCATCTTCTTTATGATGCGCTTGATGAGATGGGTCTCTTGATACTCAATGATGGAGCGCCTACACATTTCACCGAATCGTCTGGAACATTTGACGCAATAGATTTAACAATTATCAGTCCGACACTAATGACGATCCTTGAATGGAATGTCCTTGCTGACCTTCATAGATCGGATCATTTTCCAATATTGGTGAACTGTCCTGGAAGGTACAATGAGCTTCGAAGCCCAATTAAATGGAACATCAAACTCGCTCAATGGGAAACATTTCATGATTCTTTTGTTTTACCGGAACTTGAGGACTCGCTTGAGGTATCAGTAGAAAAATTCACACAAGCACTGATAGATGCAGCAAGTGGGTCTATCCCATGCACTTCTGGTCGCACAAGGAGAACTCCTGTTCCATGGTGGGACGAGGAGTGCAGGGATGCTAATAAAATAAAAAAAAGGGCGTTCAATAGATTCAAGCGTTATCCTACAGAAATCAATTTGATCGCCTTTAAGAAAGCCAGAGCTGTCGAAAGGCGATTAAAATTGAAAAAGAAAAAGGAATCATGGAACAACTAGACAAGTACTATGACAAGTAGTACACCCATATCTGAAGTATGGAAGAAAATAAAAGCTATTAGCGGAAGATCTACAAAAACTCAAATTCCGATTCTCTTCCATGAAGGACAACACGTTAGCACCCCTCAAGATGTTGCCACTATCTTTGGCCAATACTTCAGTTCGGTATTTAGCTCGCAGGAGTATCCGCCTGAGTTCCTTGCCAGAAAAACCATTAGGGAGAGTTCTCCCCTGGACTTCGGTTCAGAGGAGGACGTTCCTTGTGACTATAATGCAGAATTTCAAATGGAAGAGCTTCGTAGGGCACTCCATTCAGTATCTCGGAGATCATCAGCGGGATGTGATGGGGTGCCTTACGAAATGCTATTGAATCTACCGGACGCAGGAAAAAGAAGATTGCTTGATCTGTATAATCGACTCTGGACCTCAGCAAAATACCCAACCCAATGGAAACAATCTATTATTGTTCCAATTTTGAAAGCTGGTAAAGATCCACAGGCTCCGGGTAGCTATAGACCCATATCTCTTCTATGTTGTATGGGAAAGCTTCTGGAGTCTGTGGTAAGCCACCGATTAATGAGTGTCTTAGAAAAACGTGGGTTGATTAGCGAATATCAGGCTGGATTTCGGCAAAGACACTCCACCCAAGACCAGTTGGCATATCTGGAACATGTCATCCAAAATGCATTTTTCTCCCAACAACATGCTACAGCCATTTTTTTCGACATGAAGCAGGCGTATGACAGGGCTTGGAGGTATGACATCCTCCAACGTCTACACGATTGGGGGCTTAGAGGCAGGCTCCCCATGTTCCTTAAGAGCTTTTTAGAGGAAAGAACCTTCAGAGTCCGAGTTAGTGATACCCTGTCATCCGTATACGTGCAAGAGAATGGAGTCCCTCAGGGGTCCGTTCTCAGCGTAACACTGTTTCTTGTCGCAATAAATGGCATAGCTGATGTTGTAGGTACTAATATTTGCCGATCACTATTTGCCGACGACCTGGCGTTGTTCGTTAACCACCCGGCTGAAGACACAGAAGCCCGGAGCCTGCAACAGGCAATCAACGCCGTAAGCGATGTCGCGAAATCACGTGGGTTTACATTTTCTCATGAAAAAACCGTGTCTGTCCACTTTTGTAGGCTCCGGAGGCCACATAATCCCCCAAGGCTAGAGATGTGTGGTTCCGAAGTTACTTTAAAAGATGAACATAAATTCCTTGGGCTCGTCATGGACAAACAACTCAGGTGGAGGGCTCACATCAACTACACAATCCAGAGGTGTGAGGCTTCTCTTAAAGTCCTGAAAACATTGTCCCGAATAAAGTGGGGTGCTGAAAAATCAGTTCTTTTGCGTATATTTGACGCGCTGTTGAGATCCAGAGTCGATTACGGATGTGCAATCTATGGGTCCGCTCGCAGGTCGTGGCTCCGGCAGTTGGATAGACTGTACAATGCGGGGCTGCGAGCTGCGATTGGTGCTTTTCGAACAAGCCCATTAGATTCCATTTATGTAGAAGCACGACATTTACCACCGGAACATAGAAGAAAGCTACTTGCTCTGACATACACGGGTTCTCTAATGTGCCAGCCGAACCATTTCATGGCCAATATTGTAGGCGATCAAAACATATCTGACATGTACAGCCATAAGAGATCTAGAACGCGACCGCTATCAGTAAGGGCCGATGAAAATATCACATTCTACGGCAGTACCTGGGGGAACTTCATGGAAATGCGACTTCCAGCCGTATTCCCATGGATTCTACCAGCATTTAATATCGATCTCACATTAGGAAATTATCTTAAGGAAAACACCTCAAACCTAATATTTAAAGCTGCTTTTCTAGAAAAAATTGAAAAATACAAAGAATACCTCACTATCTACACAGATGGCTCAAAGACAGACTCGGGTGCTGGATGTGGCGTTTATGTTGATCATGAAAGACAACTTTCTGTTCCATTAAATCCAGAAACAAGTGTCTTTCACGCAGAATTAGCAGGAATTAAAAAAGCCCTTGAACATTACGGACACTTAAGTCTACGGATACTAGTATGTACAGATTCATATAGTTCGTTAATAGCCCTAAATGACAAATTCTCTGCAAATCCTCTAATATCTGACATATTTCAATTATTAAATGCTATATTATCTAGAGAAGCGACAGTCAATTTCTTATGGATTCCTGGTCATGCAAATATAGAAGGAAATGAAAAAGCTGATGACTTGGCAAGGCAGGCAGCATCGCAGTTAGATGGTCTTGCCTTGCCAATTCACATAAAAGATTTTAAAAAGAAAATTGGCAAACTCGTATGGAATAAGTGGCAAGAGGAATACAACGATAAAGACCTATTTTTAAAGAATGCTGAAGGTTCCGTAAGGTCCAATGACCCAATCAGTAATATGAAAATACAAGACGAGGTGATATTAACGCGCCTAAGAATCGGCCACACTCGATTGACGCATGGATACCACCTCGTCGGCCGGCGTAGACCACACTGCGAGCACTGTGGCAACCTCCTGGATGTAAAGCACATCTTGTTGGAGTGCACTGCCCTCCAGGAAGCCAGGAGGCGGCACCGTTTGCCAGACAACTTAAGAGAACTATTAGACAGAAACGAAGCCTCTGTGAAGATATTGATGGAATATCTAGTAGACATCAAATTGTACAGTCAGCTATAGTGAGGAAGCAGAACATCTGTGATATATACGTCTTTGATTTTATAATGTGTGTAAATAGTTTATATATAAGTATGCTTGATGTGTGTAAGTATTTATTGTGTGAGTGTTCGAGGAGTGAATGAGTTCTGTAAATATGTAAATAGCCAGTGATTTAGATTTAGGTTTAGAATTAAGGGTTGTTCCGATATATGTTAAAAAAGGATTCAACCAAAATAGGAATAGTTTAGTTTAAGCTAACTCTGTTAAGAATCGACTTATTGGTTCAAAAAGAAGCAATAAGAAATGGTGCCATTGGCCATAGCAGTCGACGCACCATAATAATAAAAAAAAAAAAAAAAAACTTACACCCCGGACCATGTTCCACAACAATCATAGTTTATTTAGGAATTGTGTGTATTCTAAAAAAATCGTTTCATGTTTATTTTCAAGAAAAATGCACTTTTTTGAATAAAACTATAAGAAAATGTATTCGAGTTGAGCCTTAAAAACAGTCACGATCTCCTGCCCGTTTAAGTCGTCTACTTACTCTACTTTGATTTATAAACTTTACTTTAAAAAATAAATAAATAAAAGAGTGTAAACGCAGGCAAAGGAAAGTAAATATAATTATTACTCTAGATCAATTGTTCAATGTTTTCTGAAGAAATTGTTCTTGTAAAAATCATTAATAAAATATCTAATGAAACTATTTAAAAGAAGCGGAAAAGATAAAATAAGTAAAAACAAATATTTTAAACAATGAAAAATTACTTATTTGACCTATAATGATAGAAAAAGAATATATATAAATATATACTAAACACAAGCTCTTTACTAACAGCTCATCGACTGATAACATAACCTTATACATTCTTAAAAATCACATCCCTATATTATTTAATTATTTTACGTTATTGGTTTCGTGGATGATAAGCACACTAAGGTAAGCCTTCCAAGAAACCAGGGAGAATGTGAAAATTGTATTTATTTATTTCAAATTAAAATATTATCAAAAATATCATGATTAAAATAAATGTCAATTTTAAACTATAATGAATAAGAACTTATTCACGGAATAAAAATTTAGTTCATTAACCTGTCCTTGGGGCCTTCATATGAGATCGTATAATCCTGTAGTTTATAGATATGTTAAGATACTGCCTATGCATTGGCTACCTTCAGCGAGAAGTAAACACATGTTGAATCACGCATGTTCACGTAGTTAAAAATCGTTAAAATTTTTTATTGCATTAGCAGCGAAAAATTATTAAACATATAAATAATAGTTACTTAAAGCAGTTCAAATTGTTAAGACACAAGACACATTCTAAATTAAACTTAACCTTATGCTGTACATCCTTTAAAAAAACATCACTATATATTTAATTAACGAAGTTAAAATAATATTGGAGGCCCGGTGGCCGTGAGTGCTGAGGTTTATGCACTCCATGCCTAATGTCGTGGGTTCGATTCCCTCTAGGGGTGGTGGCTTCCTTTTCAATAAAATAAAAGGCATCAGCCCTATCCTGCCTAAAAAAAGGGCGGGATCCTATAGATAACCCGTCCTAAAATTCGTTGTTAATTATAAATGGACGTCATTAATTTAAATAGATAAAATAATATTAAACTGAAAGCAGTCCAAATTGTTCTAATAAATTATATTTAACATTTTGAAAATTTTCAACTGTTTATTTTTTACGAAAACACAAAAGGAAATTTGCAAGGTAGGGATTGTCGGGGTTCGGTCACTGTTGCTTAATAAAACTACATTTTTTCATAAAAATGGTTTTATTGTGCCGACGTTTCGGCTTGAACTTCAAGCCTTCATCAGGGCGATGGGAAGATAGAGATCTATTCCTCACAAATGCGAAATGATCCTCCTATTCCTCACAATGAGAAATGATCCCGCATTTGAAAAGGAAATTTGTTTTTATAGTCTTAGAAAATGAAAGCCCTGTTTCCATTACTACAAATCTGCCCTGCGACAGGAGCCAGGCACAAAATCGGAGAATGTAAACCATTAGCAACAAGTCGCGGCACATGTCCCTGGGACAAAAATGTGCCAGACGACCGCGCGACAAAACATGTGCCCGCGACTTGTGCCTAGGCTAATGGAAACAGCCAGCAACTTGTGCCAGAAACACACGCATGCTCAAAAGACCGTTTACACATACAACCCTGTCTAGTGTCCACAGAACCTGACCTAAAAAGTGTCTAATCTTCACATATGATTAACATATGTTATACGTCATTCTTGTATCGAATACCTCTGCGACTTGTAGCAGAGAATTGGAAACAAACCTGTGCAGAAAGTCTTGGCCAGATGTCATGCAACATGAGCCGGGGATTTGTGAGAGTGGAAAATCACGATAGGACTTTTTGACTTCTTGTTTTGATTTCATATCTCATTTTTTTTTTTTTTTTTTTCTAAAACGTGAAGTCTGTTATTTAGAATATCTAACTATCGTAACGTCTCCATAAGGAAATGTCATAAAAAAGAACCTTCTAGACGCGGTACTCCAAGTTCATGTTTACCTGGCCTTGGGTCTGGTGTATCTTCACAACCAAGGTCTGCTTATCCACCAGTAGTTCTGAACTAAATCTCTTCAGTTTAGTCATTAATGTGTTATGGAGCTCGTAGGAAAGGTTGCATTAATAACTGGCGCTGTACAGGGGATAGGAAGGGCATATGCTGAAGCTTTGATAAAAAATGGAGTTAAGGTATATTTTTTAAGAGTATATTTTTAATTTACAGACCATTACCGTTTAAAAAAATCCCGCCATGCAGGAACTGCATAACTAAGCACATTATTCAACAGGGTGCTTGTCTAATCTGAACCGCTTCCTTAAAGAATGATCTTAATCCTCCTAGGCCCTGGTGTACTTTAAAACAGGAAGGCCAAAAGCAAATGCCTGGTGAGCTCTCACCCCAGGCAAAAAAACAGTAAGTTCAACACATAAAAAAAAATTGGGCTTATTACGTATCAATACGGTGGTTGAATTTCGCCAGGGGTTATAATACCTAATACATAAGCTGTGGTGAGATCTAACCGCCCCCCCCCCCCCAGGTATCAATACGGTGGTTGAATTACGCCAGGGGTTATAATACCTAACACATACGCTGTGGTGAGATCTCACCGCCCCCCCCCCCAGGTATCAATACGGTGGTTGAATTACGCCAGGGGTTATAATACCTAACACATACGCTGTGGTGAGATCTCACCCCCCCCCCCCCCCAGGTATTGTTTTGCTGGATGCTTAGTGGATGTTTTACAGGTTAGTCCCAAATATAGTTTTGCCTTTTAGATCGGACTCAAAATTGAGAGAAATTAAATGCACTACGGGTTCATGATCAAATGAACACAGCATCAGGCGTGAATAAGTGATTTTGACTAGGCTTCGTATTGGACACTGCCATCTAACCCATTAATGGAATACAAGCAGAGGCCAACCTGTGTAAGTTGTAATGAGACATTGACAATTTGACACATACTGACAGACTATAGAATGCGTACTGCCTTAGACATTCCTCACGACTTACTGACTGAAGGTGTCCATACATCGACACAATAATTAGACATTTCAAGACACTGAACATTTATAACAAAATATAAATATTAGTTACCCGAATTTACATTTTCTCCCGTTCCTGTTTTATTATTTTTTTTTTAATTTTATTGTTATTATTTTTTTTTCAGTTAATCACAAGCTATGCAGTAATTTTTATTCTTTAATTTCATGTTTTACGTCTTGTCCAATTTATTTTTGTCTTTTTGGTTGTGGGCAGCTTTGGGTATTACCTAATCTATGTACGACGATACAAGCTCGGAAATTATTGACGTTGTTAAAAGTTCAAAAAAAATATATTACTTCATAAACAAGTTCTAAAACAATGACGATATAGGCGAAAAATTATGATCGTTTGTTCAATAATGTACAGCAAAACAAACAATTAATCGTCTTATAAAATTTGTTGTTTAATACTTTACCATTTGGTTAAACAAAGCAAGTCGGAAGATCTTTATTATATGGGCACCATTTATTATCTGCGCATTTAAATTATAATAACAATAATTTTAACGTCTAATTACGGTTACCAACCATCATTTTCAGTCTGGATAAAGCTCTTGCAATTTTTTCCGAAAGAAAGGCCATTATAGTTAGTGGGAATCAAACCTCGACCTTAGGCACGGAATGAGTTGTATGTCCATTTCTACTATTTATTAGATTTAAATGAAATTTGGTCAAAAAATACATTGCATAAAAGAAAGGCAGAATGTTTTTATTTCAAAAATTTGTTCTAAAGGAATTTGACGTTTTTAATTGTACCGAAGATCTTTCGTCTCTGCCAGCAACCTTGTACTTTGTATAATATAATTCAATATTGACTAGACTCTATTCAAATTTATCAAAGAATAACTGTCAATATTTCAGGTAAGCTTATGTGACATTGAAGATGACAGAGGTAAGATACTCGAGAAAGAACTAAATACAGATGGTAAGAAGAACAGCCTCTTTATACACTGCGATGTAACCAATCAGGCACAATTTAAAGGTATAATATAGTATCTATTTCATCCATGAAAATCTTATTTATTATAATGAAGAATATAATTAAAGGGGGAGGCCCGGTGGCCGTGAGGCGTGAGCACTTAACACTCCGTGCCAAGGGGGTGCGATTCCCACTATGGGGTGGTGACTTTTCTTTTGCAAAAGAAAAGGCATCAGCCTTATCCTGACTAGAAATGGGTGGTAACCTATAGATCACTTGTCCTAAAATTCTTAGTTAATATTAAAGGAAGTTAAAATTTAAATAAATTAAATATATAATTAAAGGGGAAAGTGAACAAACGTGGTATATGACAATTTTTAGGTGTATTTTGGTGGTGGACTATTTCCCTTTAAATTAATCAAGATTCAAAAAAGAAAAAAAAAAAAAACGGAATTTTCAAACCCGGCAAATTTGTTGCTTCGAGAGCCCTTTACAAATTGTCATGGGCGTATATAGGAAATAATTTCGGTGGGGGGGGGGCTGGAACCATTTCCGGGGTATGAAATACTAACAATCCAGAACTTGGAATAGTTAGCCAACTAAAACACTATTACACCAACAAAAATAATATTTTTTCTGAACTAAGAAAATTAAACTATTTATCTTATTTAATTTATATTTAAGGGTTTTATAACACATTTTTACCATTGAAATCAAAATTCTGCAGCCCCCTCAGCCCCCCCCTTATATACACTCATGCAAACTGTGTATTAGGGACATAGAATTATAGCAGCTTGGTTCCAATAATGCGTTTCTTTAATTAAGGAAAAGCGAAATTATTGTATTCATAAAACAAAATTAAAGAATAATCCTGACTCCATAAATAAAAATTGCCTTTTAAAATAAACTTAATAAATTAAATAAAATTTCCTCGGGATAAACGAAAATAAAAATATAATAAATATGTCCTTGAAAATTTCAAGTTGAAATCTGCGGCCAGGATAAAATATGTGCTAATCGATATGGCGTGAAGGGTTTCTGCCCCGGAGAAACGGTGATCTTGTTGCTGGTGTAGACGTGGGTACTGCAACCTCTTTGCCAAAGAGATAAAAGCCACAAGGAGTAACACCGAATCCTCAAAAATCCATAAACTGATTTGCATACAATTTTCCGTTTATGTGTTTGTTTACTCAGGATTTAAGCGTTTAATATTTTTTAAAAAATATTATTTTTAAAAAAAATCTTAGATGATTCAGCCTTTACAATATAATAAATATCTTCTTTGTAGGCTCAGGATTTAATAAATAAATAAAATAATAAAGAAAACAATAATTTGAGTCATTAAACAGCTGATTTACATATCAGCTGATAGCATACCTCAGACCTCCAACTACTTAAGGTGTTGAGTTATCAATCAATTACCATAATTATTTTTTTTTTTGTTTTCATTTCTTTCTCCTAAAACTCCTTTAATCTCGTTAAGGACCGCTGTAAATTGTATGAGACTCTGTTACCGCATGATGTTTTGCCTATACTTTAGTGATTTTTAGTCAAGATTTTCCTAATAATATATGATTTCCTTCTTCAGAAAGCTTTGAACGAACTATCTGCGAGTTCGGAAGGCTTGATATCGTCGTGAATAATGCTGGAATACTTGATGACAATCAAGACGTTTGGGAAAAGGAAGTCGAGGTAAACTTGGTAAGTTTCATTTTTCTGTAATTCTATACAATCATTTTTTTTTTTTTTTTCTATTGAGGTTTTGCTGCATTATAGACCAAAGTATTGATATTATTAATTGCTAGATGAAATATTTATATTTGAATTGATATTATACACATATATATTTGTTTCTTTTAACACATTACATTTTATTGTTAATTTATATCTAAGCTCTGGGCCTTTGTGGCCAGTTATGGGATTGATTTTAAATTATTTCAGTACTTCAGTACTCAAAGATTCTTCTAGAAGACGTGAATTCGAAACTCGAAAGCCCAACAAAGATTTTTATTTTCTAGCGAGCTCGTTCGGGGCTCGGGAATGGACTAAATTGCTAGTCAAATTCTAGTCTATAAGCTTAGGGTGAAAATTTTAAATGTTTATCTATAATACTAGATTGAGTAATTTTATACAAAATTTCATCCGGACACTATTTTAATACGGCCAACATTATTACAATCCAAAATTTACAGAATAACAATATTTTTCGATGTAACAATCTATCTTTCGATATATCGAAATTCGAAATTTCCCTCTCCAGGGTAGCGGGAAAAATCGTACAACAATTTCTAATATTATCTTGAAAAATAATTATGCTTTATGTGATACATTGTGTTAGTGATAAAAGAGGAATTAATTTATATTATAATACTATATTACAGTGTGGAGTGATTCGAGGATCGCTACTTGGACTGAAGTATTTGAAGAAAGGAGGTATCATTGTGGTGACAACCTCGATGGCAGGTGTCCATAGAGATTCTTTATTCCCCGTATATTCAGCAACCAAGGGTGGTGCCAATTTTTTCATCCGGTCTCTAGGTGTAAGTATTTTAAACATTTGATAAGAAATATCCATTCTTAATAATTAAAAGTCCTTTTCCTCCACTGAAATGTATCTAGATTTTTGTTGCATGTAGATTTGTTATAATATATTATTTTGTAGATCCTAAGTTGAAGACTAAGACGGCAACACACTAAGTTATTTGAAATTGGTTACAGATTGTTATAATGTATTTCTACCTCTCTAGAAAGTCATTAAGTGCTCCATAGATCCCAAATGTTTCCTATGAAGACATAACCAACCCTCCTAAGCACTGTTCTACCCATCTAATACGTCATTATTATTACCGGCAAAAAAAATGACTAATTAGATGTCCCAATTGTTAAAATCAGATGTATACGAATTCTCGGGCCTTGGTTGAAGTCAATAAATGCATTTCGTTGATGTCAGCTGGCCAGTAAGATAAATATTGACATCGTATACATTTTCTCAATGTGTCAAAATTAATTTCATATACTAAAACTTCTATATATTACATCGTTTAGAGTATAATGGGTAAGATATTGAAAGCATTATTTTTTTCGTTGTTGATAGTGAAATACTAATTTTACAAGACTCTTAGCTTGAGAAATCGTCCATCAGAGACGCTATTGTTGGCTATCTACGTAAAACAATTCTATTTCTCAGTTAGCTCTTAGTAGACATGGAGGTAATTGTGTGGTTTCCTAGTGTTATGTTTATAAAGTGAAGTCATGTTGGAAAATGCCTTTATTTTTTCTTTTATACAAGTGAATTCTGAGGATTATTTAACGTTGTTATTCTGAAGTATGTCTTTAAATTATTTTGCTTTCAACGCACATGGCGTTCATACTGATGTGGCATTAGCAGAATTTCAAGACAACAATTTAGTTATTATATCCGAATACAAAAAAATTGGACAAATATTTTTAATAAAAAAAGATACTTTTCAGTCATTAGAAGGACAAGAGGATTTATATTCTATCCATAGTCTTCTAGGAAGTGAAGACCCTAAAACTTCAGGCGCTGTGAGATACTTAGCAGAAAGGCTCAAAATACCAAAAAACACTTTATTCTGTGTGACATTGAAGGATTTCAGTGTACCTCATCTTCAATTAATTGCAGAAATCGTGGAAAAACATAAGACTTGGTGATCGAAATGACTCTTACTTTTGGGCAGTTAGTGATCGGGCCTCCTGGAAGTGGGAAGTCAACATACTGTAAAGAAATGGGTGCTTTTCTTAAAGATATTGGTAGAAAGGTCGCCATCATAAACATAGATCCAGCAAATGATATTTTACCTTACGAAGCAGCCGTTAATATTTATGATCTTATTACCGTTGATGATGTGATGACACATAAAAAATTAGGTCCGAATGGAGGTTTAATATTCTGCATGGAATATTTGGAGGAAAATTTCGACTGGCTTCTCACTGAGATAAATAAATTAAAAGATACCTATCTCATATTTGATTGTCCCGGGCAAATTGAGCTGTACACCCACCACAGATCGATAAAGAAAATTATGGCATCTTTAACTGAAGCAAAGCTGAGCCTCTGTGCAGTAAATTTACTCGATTCACATTACTGCAGCGATGCTGGTAAGTTTATATCAGCTATCCTGATAACAATGTCAACAATGCTGCACATGGAGTTGCCTCATATTAACATACTGTCTAAAGTAGATATGATGCTGAAGTTTGCGGATAAACTCCCATTCTCTCTAGACTATTACACAGAAGTTTTGGATCTCTCCTACTTGCTCGATTCCTTGCAAGAGGATAAATTCACTGCAAAATATCAAAAGCTCAATGCAGCCTTAGTCGAGCTTATTGAAGGTTATAGTTTAGTTTCGTTTATACCATTAAATATTAAAGACACTCGACTGATGACTAATGCGAAGAAAGCCTGTGATAAAGCAAATGGATATGTTTATAATGCTGGCGAAGAAAGAAATGTACAGTCCCTTCTGGCTTGTGCAGTCGGTGCAGAAACTGACCAAGAACGCTTAGGAATTGATAATGAGTTATATTCTCTTAATGAAAATGCTGTGTAAAATATTTATTAAATTCTTTACTCTTAGATTGTTTTATAATGGTCATTGAGGAATCTCTATGGCTAGTGATACACAATATACATCTGTATTTGATTATTTATTTTATTTTTTTTCCTAACCCACAGAAATATTTGAAGAAAAGTAAATGTACAGAGTTTGTCAAAGACGTGTTTGCGAGTGGAATGAAAACTGCATAGTGGCACAACTGTTTTACTGTTCAATTAAATTAATTATAAAAAGTATTTATTAGAGTTAAGACAAAAAATAGTTTCAAAATCCTTTTGACAAGGGAAATTGTCAAGCATAACATCTGTTCTTCTTTTGGTAAGATTGCACATGTCCCATAACTAGACCTACATCCTAGGCAGATTCTACCTAAATAAGTGTAATAGACACAGTGGATTAGAGAAGATTGGACTACGCTTAAACTCTCAAATGGTGACCTTATTCCATTTAAATATAACTGAATACTAATCAACCTTTGATACCATACAGCGTGTTTCATAATGAATATCAGGGGTTTAATGCTTAATCATATTTATGACATTAAACTAATAATGAAACCAATGTAACAAACATATAACCGTCATCCATATCTTTGAAGAATGCCCCAGTATGAAAATCGTTTGAAAAAACACAATCTCCAATGATTATTAAAGGAAATATTCTGTGATTCAACCAATATAATCCCCCTCCTAACCTAATGTCATTTCTTAAAGATGCAAACTGCTCCAGAAAATATATAAAAGAAAAAAATTATTAAAATCTCATCCTAAGTTTAAGACAAGATTGTAATTAGTCGTACTTTAAATTATAATTGTCTTAGTTTAAGAAAATAATTATATTAATTTGTAAGTTTTGAGATAAATTAATTAAATAAGAAAACATTTGTAAGACAGAACCCAAACACTTTTTAACCGATATATTAGAAGGCGCAAATAACCTAGTAGTTGAGCAACAAAACTCCATATTCCTATACTGTTTGTTTTCCATAAATATGATGTTCTAAAAGTTATTTAGAAAAAAACATGGTTTTTGTAGAAAAGCCCCAATTTTCTCTCTTTCAAACCACCAGTGAAACACTATAGCAAAACTCTTACTATGAATTTTAATTGGAATCAAGTGAACCACTTTCTTTATCATAAATGGCTAAGTTCTCTTTTTTTTTTTATATTTCAGAGTCTATTTTGTTTTGATCACACTGGAATTCGTGTTATAGGAATTGCTCCAGGTTTGACAAGCACTCCCATTTTTCATCAATTCGATGAAAATATTTTTCCTGATTCCAAGGAATTATCAGAAGTGAAGGTAAAGAATTATACCCATAAATGGGACATATTCCCAGAGGTCATTTTTATCTAACGTTTTCCTCACCTTGGAAAAATTGGAACTGTGTCATCCTGGTACATTTCTATAAAAAGCTTACCATCTGGCAGAATTGGGGAAATATTAATTTCAGAGATGATTGGCAATTACCAATTTAAAATTCTTTTGGACTAACCTTCAATTACGATTAAGAATTCAATTGTAATTGCAAACTCCCTGTCTTAAGATTGATTAATTGTAATCGCAAAATCTCACTATTAACAATTAATTAATTGTAATTGCGTATACATGATTAATCAATTGTTCCTACAATTAACTTCCTGGTATAAAAAAACAAAACAAACATCAGCCCTTGATAATTGTTTCCATTTCACTTCCGGATCGGTTCCTGCTCATAGTAAGGAAATTGAAGCGAACTGGTAGTGGTCCTGGAGGTAGACAGGAGTGACTGGAAGAAACCGGAAGTGGCCCAGGGGCGAATATAGTGACCCAGAAGTAATTATGAGGGACTGAAAGAAACCGGAAGTGGCCCAGGGGCAAATATAGCGACCAAGAAGTAATTATGAGCGACCAGAAGTGTCCAAGAGAGCCAGATCAGCTCAATGAAAAATAAAATAAGATTTGAGAGATTCCTAAGCTGGTATTAGTATATAGAAAAAATGTATAGTTTTGTATTACTAGGTACCCAAAACTAAAATTCTAGTTTTAATTTCACTTTTCCAAAAAATGATTATAGATATCACCATTCAAGCTTCTGTATTCCTTTCTTTCTTCTGGATCAGGCTGGTTATGGCTCTATTTCTCATCTGCGTCTGAAGTGTATAAACTTTTATTTTCAAAATATTACAGTACTCTCCCATTATTACCCAAGTAAAAATGAAGAAAAATTAATGTAAAGAAAGAGATACATAAAATTAAAAGAGAATAGATAACAAAAAGTAAAATCTAATTAATTAAAATTTGAGCCTTATCAAAATACATGTAAAAAGTATTCCTGAATGGTTCTAGATAAAATATTTTCCTGATAAATGTCTTCAAAATCATATTATTTTTGTAGATTGTCCGCAAATAGAAATATATTTTATGTACATACAGACACACACAATCAATTTAAAATACAATTTTTTCATGACCTATGGGATATGAAGCACCGACATTTCTTGTCAGCGCTTATTGATTTAGTCAAAGGTATAAGGGTCGGTGTCAAAAGCTAGTTTTCCTTCTTTTGGATAGGGAGAAAACAAACTAAAATCATTGAAGTAAACATACATTACATATTACCAATGACTGAAAATATCTAATATTATTTAAACAATTAGTTCATTCATACACATTTTTTTTTTTTTTTTTCAGAGCCCAACATGTTTTGAAGAGACTGGAATCCGCGTTGTAGGAATTGCGCCGGGTTTGACAGACACTCCTATTCTTAAGCAATTAGATAAAAATACAACCCTGCTTCCAGAAATGAGAGGATTATTAAAAGATAGGATAAGGAATATGTATCGCCAGAAGTGAGTTTTGAGTTTTGTTTTTTTTTTAATGTAAAAAAATATATAAAATTTCTCTCTTGAAAATTTATTGTCATTAAAAAAAAATAGTAAAATGTCTGTCAATTATTTCATATATCTTACATTCAAAAATTGTTTTAGAATTAAATTGCTTTCTTAAATATTTGTAAACTGATTAGTTCGTTAAAAATTAAAAAACTCAATTAAAATTAAGAAAATGAATCCTGAACATTTTGCTTCAATTAAAAATTTTTAATTTGGACAAGCAACTACTTACCTATTTTTAAGCCAAAAGTTTATGGTATAAATTTAGGACAGAGGGCTGATAAATTGATTTAAAGGAAAAGATGGGAGCTTTATTATATGTTCTTCTAGTGAAAAGGCTAATTGATCAAAATGTCATATAAAAGAGAAATAAATTCGTTTTTTGGTTTGAAGTGAAGATCAAAATGAAAAGGTGTTTTTAATAAGTTTGACCTCTCATTTTTCTTTATGAAATAATTTTCATAAGACAAGTATATTTAACCTGGCGGAGGTTGTATCCCTCTGACATATTGGAGTGGTCGCCTCGGGTCTCACAGACCCAACTACTTTATCATGCACATTCCTGTTATTTTAATGGATTCATATTTTTCTTATCATTTACTATTTTTAAATTTAGGGTTAAGTAAGATTAGGGTTGAGAAAAAAATATAATTTATGCATTTTTGTCATCGGTATTCATTTTATCTTTCCAATGAACTTGAATAGTCCTAACATCTCTTCTTTTCTTAGCTTCTCTTGACAATGTTTGGTTCTGTCTCTTGTTTGGGGAGTAAACCTTGATATAATTCTTTTACTGAAACCATCAAATGTCTGGGAAGATGTTGAATGCATTTTCTTATTTTTATGTGGTCTGCTACAAATCCGGATGCTCGCTTTTTCATAAAAATACATCTTTTTCAGGACAGTATCTCTTTGAGAGCTGTATATAACCATCTCATATATCCCCGCCACATTCATAAGGGAATAGAAAACAGTTGTGGGCCATCGCTGGGTATTCCTGTAAACGTTTACTGAAGCACAGATTCTATTGATTGTCTCCACTTCCGATTTTGTTACAATATTGATTGATGGATTGAAATCATTCTCCCTTCATATCTAAAAAGACAAAGTTAAAATATATTGACTTATTTACCAGAAAAAAGAAAATCGAAAAAGTTACAACTAGTCGTGTGGGTCTGACAGACCCCTGAGTATCAAAGCCCTGTTATTGGGATCTCCAATTCAATATGTACAATATAATTTCCTCCAATAATAGTTATAATTCATAATAAAAAATAGAAAATATTAAATACAAACAAATAAAGAAAAAAAACTGTGTCACAAAAGGTCGCATGGGTCTGACAGACCCGCAGACGAAAACTCAACAAAGACGGCCACATACAGACAGTCGAGTAACACCTGAGCATATGCAGAAAGTTTCTGCTTGCAAAGGAAGGTTGGGGGGGGGGGGGGAGAGGTCCACAGTACGTCAGCTCGGTAACTGCTCACCAACGATTCTCAGGAGGACAAGCCTGTGTCTGTCGGGTATGTCAGACCCTTGCGACCACTGCCGGGTTAATTTTAATCAGTCCTATAGATTATTAAATATTTTTAGTCGAACTATAAGTAATATATTTCTATTTTTCTTCTTCGTTTATATTGCGTCTATTCTAGTGAGTCATTGCAATGGTCATTTTGTGTCATATTTTAGTACTTTTTGTAAAGCTGTTTCTTTGTCATTTCAGCCATGCTACCTGAAAGTCATATACTTTATTCACACACAAATATCTATGTTTTTAATTTTTAGGCCTGACATTGTTGCAGCGTGCCTTATGCACATATTGAAAGGAGATGCACCGACTGGTTCAATTTGGCTTGTAGACAATGACAAGTGGCACTTAATAGATTTCAGTAAGTTAATGAACAATGATTAACATCATACAAACACCATCCTTCGCGCCATGAAACATTTTTATTTCCAACTTAACATTTATTACTGTGACATTAAATTAAAATATTTTATTATTAAAAAGGATTGTTGTTTTTGCTCCCAATTTTTTTTCTTCCCACTATAGTAACTTTTCTATTTAGCTCATTTTGAAGGAAGTAGGTATTGAGATATCTTTGGGGTCGAGGTTAGGTCAGTCGGAGAGCATTCGATTAATGAACTGGACGACCCGAGTTCAAAACCCGAGTCGGTTGGCTTTGAGGTCCCATTTTCTAACTGAGAGGGTGGTGATGCTGTTCCACGTTTCTGAGAGAAAAGCCACTACTCTAGTATAAATCTGCCCTTTACCTGAAATTCAAATTCGTCAGATACATTCAATTTCACAATTGCCTCAGTTTTAACACATTGATTTGATAATAAATAATCACAGTCATCATGCTTCCTCATTTATCAAAATGAAATTACAATACAACTATGTAATTATTAATGGGTATTTGGTAAAATATTAATAATGACACAAAACAAGAGCAAACATATTTTTTATTTAATACATCTTTTATAAACGAGGCATCTTGAGGTCTCCTGCAAAAATATGCATATATTATTGGAATAATAGTTAATAAAACAACTTTTATTTATACAAATCATCAATTTAAATTGCAATAACAATGTGCACTTGCCATAGGCTATGCCTACTCATTTATGGCAAATCAGCATTTTATGTTTTAAAAATGGATCATCTGTACGTACCTAAAATGCTCCCATTATTTATACGCTTGAAATTGCAGTTAAATGGGAACAATTTCCTATTTTTTTTATTTATTTAAATTTTAACATCCATTTTTATTAACTAAGAATTTTAGGACGGGTTATCTATATTTTTTTTTTTTTTTTAATTCTTGGATTAATGACAACAATGATATGACTATGCAATATATGTATAATAAATTGGGTAATTTTATCAAGATAAAATATTTATTTCATTTAATCTCCTCTAACTACTCGGTGTATGCCAGCAGTGGTGCAGTTTTTTAAATGACAAATCTTCCCAGATTTTAATCACTGGATCCAAGTTCTAACAATATTTTGAGTCCACCCTGCAGCAGAGATTTTTCTCATTTCATGGCTCGTTGAGAAAATTCGGCGCTAATGGCCTAGTTGTCGGTGCGCCGTAAAAAAAAAGAAGATATTTTGCTTTCAGCATATGATCAAGCATCATGTACCTCCATGTAAGAAGAGATAATTTGTGGCTTAAAACAATGCTGGTGCATATGCTAAGAAGTAAGAGGAGATTAGATTAGATCTAAAAGAAAATATTTCCTTTTTTACAATATTGTTTAAAATATTATAGAAATCTTAATAATTTGAATAAAATCCCAAATTCATTAAACCAAAAATGTAGGCCAAATTTTAATTATTTTTCATTAAGTCTATTTAGTATTTCTGTGTAATTTTTTAGTAACTCTGTCGAATCTATTCTATAACTGATAGCATACTGATTGAGTAAGCTTCCTTTTTTTATCGAACAGAAATCATAATGTTTATTCTCTTTCAAAGAAAAATTAATTGAAGAAATAATATAAATATTTTAAAGATATTTTTTCTTTATTTCTCTTTTTTACTAAGCTGGCGTTTCTTCAGTTACAATGCTGGGCCTTTCTCCCTCATCCATCAGCAGTTCTGTTTCGCTCCCCGACCCTCTCCCTTCTTCGTCTTCTGTTTCCGAACCCCTAATCGAAGGGAGCTTCACCTGAGCACCATATTCCAAGATCATATCCACCGGGGTCCCGTCCGCTAAACGAATCACTCTTTTCATGAGTTTTCCTTCTCCTTGTTCATCTTCGATGAATTCTTCCCTGTAGCGATGACCGTCCTCATCGACTAGGTATTCTCCGTCTTCGCTCTCGACTTCGGGCGGTGGCGCGAATGGGTCCGGTTCTAATTCTTCTTCTATTGTCGGAGGGAAGAACATCTCAACCTGAAATATTGTAATTCTTTTAATTAGTTAATTTTTAGATTTGTAATAGTGAACTTTTTAAAATTGAAAACAAGAGAAAAACGAAGCACATGAAGCCGTGCACAAAGAGCTTGCTTTTTTCCAATTTTTTTTTCCTTATAAACAGAAACAAACAACATATGTAAAACTACAAGATGCAGTATAAACATGCTGCATTCTTAAAACATTTTCCAGCACTGATCCATCAAGCCGGACATAGAGTTGCATATAAAAAGTTATATTGCATGACATAAAGTTTTTCCCGTTCAACACCAGGCGTTTGAAGGACTTGCAAAAAAGGACAGTCAATTTATGCAAAACATTTCATTAGAAAAAGATGAAAGTTTAATATCACCTTTAGATTAGATTCTTTTTTATTCATCTAATTATAATAACAGATAAGGACCTTTTAAGGTCTGATTTGATATCATTCTCACAGGTTAATTCAAACGAAATTCCAATTCATGCTTCAAGCCCAGGTCTTATACTTACCATGCAAAAACAAACCTTCAGATTCCTTACAGGAGCTTGTGCGGTTGTAATGGAAAAAAATAGAATCATTGAAAAATAAACAAAATCCATCATTAAAACCTCATTAGAAATGAACAGATTGTGTTTTCCTGAAATATGTGTTTCACTCGATCAAAAATTATTTTTTTAACATTAGAAATAGAAAATACAAGTCATAAAAAGTGATTTTAAAATGTATTATTAACAGCTATAGCCTGTTCAGTTAGATGGAATAGTTCTAATCCTGCAGTGCAAAATTCTGAGGGAAATATTCTCAACTGTTCTGCCATTTGCATTTCTATTACAATGAACAACACGCTACTAAAAACCGAGCTTTAAACTCAATAAAAACTGATTATGTATCGTTTAGGACCAGGGACGGCTTTGAAAGATCAGGGAATGCAGTTAGTGTTTAATATTTATCAATGCTTAGGCTAAAAACAATTTAAGCTATAGATTGTTCAAATAGATGGTTTAGTTGGAGAGAAAAAGGCGTGGCCTATATTCCCAGTGCAGGAAATTGGCGGTAAAAATTCTCTCTGTTATAACATTAACATTAGGAGGTTTAAAACGTTTTTAGTCCTAGCTTTGGCTAAGTATTGAAAAATATTAAACACTATTTCCTTTGTCTGGCCTTCCCTAGTCTTAAATGAGACATAATAAACTTTTGTAATATTTCAAGTATCGTGTCGTTCCTTGAAATGGGAGTTTGCAAATGGTTGACTTGTCGGGAGTATTTCCCTATAAAATTTTGCGCATGCAGAATTTAACTTTTCCGTCTATCCAAACAGGCTATAAGCAACTACGTAACAACTACTTACTCTGTTTTAACCCTTTGCACTTGTAATTTGTTTTCATTTATATTGCCAGGAAATTTTAAATGGATCCCCTCCAGAGCAATCAAATTTGATGACAAATTTTAAATGGCTCCTCTCCAGTGCCCTCGAGCGCATAGGGCTAAGTGATAAAATATTAAGATATTTCTTTATTAAATAACGAAGAGAAGAACAAAATAATTTCTCTTACTTCCTTAGTTCCTTGCCGCACATCCCCTGAAATGTACAATGGTCCTAATTGAGCTAAAACGAGCATAGGGTCACTTCGCTTTTTCTGTAGGGCAATAACCATTTTCATTTCTCTGAAATAAAAAAAAAAACAATAATTTTCGAAAAAAAAAAAAAAAAGAAACTCCAGCGCTAATGGGTTAGTAAAGGAATTGTTGTAGGCGGAAGGCCATAAGATCTTCACCATGCAATTTCACTACCTTTATTTCTTCCCTACACGTTTTTAACAACCGAAAATTTGTTCTCATTTGAATTATCTTATTTTACTAGAAAATTCATTTTACTCCTAAAATCAATTATAAAAAAAAATAACTTAAAAGAAAAAAAAAAAAAACGTTTAAGCAAAGAAAACAAAATTTCTGAGGTTTTAAGCACTTATTTCTGTGCCTGAGATCATCCCATTGAAAGTGTCATTAGAACTGTTTTTGTAAAAAAAAATTATTAATCTTTCAAATGTTTACTGTCCACTTACTACGATTTCCCAACCATTTTAAAGGAATTTCAGAAAATATGTGAAAAACCCAAAAGTATCTTGCAGTGGATTGCGTCATGTGGTCAACCTCATGTGCGGGAGGTAAAAAATGTGCTCAAATGTGGGGAGAGAGAGAGAGAGGGAAAAAAGAGTGGTGAATTCTGATTTTTATTGACCTGTCTCTTTAATACTTAATTTCATAAGCTGTTCTTGATCTCATACTATACAACACCTCTTTTAATTTCATTCTATTAAAAAATCCTCCAAGAAACAAAAATATATAATCTAAACCTTTCCAATGATGGTCAACATAATATAATATTATTTCAACTAATTTAACTTATTTAGAATACTTACGTGACAGTTAAAGGTGAGAACTTTTCCAATTCATAAATTGTTTGACAGATCTTTGTTGCATCGGCTGGGTCTATCGAGTTGAAAAAGCCAACATGTAAAACATCTTCGGCAAACGGTTCAGCAGCATCCAAAATCTCTCTTGCTCGTGTCGCTTCAAATATCATTACATACTATAAAACAGTGCATATTATCAGAAAAAGAGAGAGACAAAAATACCCTTCAATCTGTACCAGGTGAAAATTTGTAAGAAAACGACATGACAAAAATATGTGTGCAAACATTCTGTTCATGACATGAAAAGTTGTGTATCACTGCATGCACATACCAAAAAATAAAAGATTGGACAAATAAACCACTGGATAAAGCAGTGCTTTTGTTGATTTCTTTCTTCCATCAGAATTCCAGCACACATCTATTGAAGTCGCAAGCAGCACAATGCAATAACAAACCAATCGAGCTTAATTCTGTGTTACGAGCAGGCTCTTTTTTCATATATTGAATTTCTGTTTCTAATGAATGAAAATTTTGATTTTTTTATTATAAGAAAATATTTTGTATGTTATATTAAAAAAAAAAAATATAATGGCTGAAGGGAATAAAGAGAAATAATTGATGATACTAAGAGTATTCTCGAGCTATTATTCAATTTTAGGTGGATAAAGCCACAAATGATTAGCCTGTATAGAAATTTCTCGATTTTTCCTTACAAAATCAATTAATATATTTCTACAATGTGGCATATTTGTTACTCTTAACCCCTGGTGTGTATAAAGTGTCTGAGAGACAAGAGGGCTATTTCCGTGAAGTAAGTTGGCTACAGTGATCATCTAGATTCTAGATGCTCACTGCTGCCAACATATTTCACTGAAATTTCCCTTGTGTCTGCCAGACACTAAACACACCAGGGGTTAAGGGACAAATGTCCAAAAGCTTAAAAATTAAAAACAATCCAATTTATACGATGCCTTGCAGACAAAAACATAATAAAAATTAATAACTTATCACAAACTAGACTGAAAAAAAAAAGGATTGATAAAGATATTAATTCACAGAACATTACACATGATCAAATTTTTTTTTGTACTCACTGATGGAGGCGGTAAAGGCTCCATTTCAATTCCTAATTCTTCAACGATAGTCGGAAACAAAATTTCTAATGCTGCTGCTTTAGAAATATGCTCTTTTGGTGTCCATAGTGGTGGAACCTTAACTCCCATTGGTGTAACTACCATGAACTCGCTACAAACCCTGAAGAAAGAAACTCGTTAGGGAGAAAAACTATTCGTAATCAGTACATAATGCCATAATGGGCATGATTTAAGTGAGACGTTTAGTATCGCTAGTCCAAGAAAGGAGTATAAACTTCAAAAATTAAAGCGAGCACTTATACCTCGGCTTGTAAAAGGATGTTAACCTGAAGGCAAACCGTCAGGAAATTATTATTTTAATAGAGAATAATTTAAAAATGTAAAATAATTCACTTTCCTTAAAAGTGGCCTGAAGTCAGTAATTCATGAAATATAAGTATATCTGCTCCTATAATGTTTATTACAACTACATGTTTTTTGTCTTATTGCGGCTTATTAGGAAAATATTTAAACTTATAAGCAGTCCATGGGGTTAACCTTCCAAGCGAAGATAAGGGTAAGGCGAGCAACCCCTTGGCCTGTTTATAATTATTTGTAACCAATGGTGTAATATTAGTTGTAATCTCCTAACATTGTGGAACAGATATAGTCATCAAATTTTTTTTTTTGTTAAACATGTTGGAAACAACAATCCCTCCTAAGATGTTTATTTATGCATGAGTGAGAACAAGAAAAACAAAGGCATTGTTCATTTCATTTTCATTTATTTTTTACTTTTGAACATTTTTTTTTTTTGAAATTGCTGGTTTTACTTCTTAATAAATTAGTACAATGTGCAATTCCTTCTTTGGAATCTGCAATAAAGCTTGTCACCAAGGCTGTTGAATTCTAATAAAAATTAATAGATACATAATTTACTTCTGTACTTAAAGCACCAGATTTATTTTAAATTAATATTAATTTTTTGGGGGGCGAGGTTAGCTCAGTGGTAGAGCACTCGAATAATGAACTGGAGGACCAGGTTCAAGACCCGAGCGCGCACTAAAGATTTTTTCTTCTAGTGCTGTCGTTTGAGGGTTGGATTTGGGGTCCCAGATCGTCCCTAGGCCAACCCAGCCTTTAATTAATTTATCAATGGGTACCTTGGTGCTAATGACTCTAGCAGTCGAAGCAGCAAGGGAAAAATCAGGTGGCCGGAGCATAGTATTGACCACACTATCTCCCTAGTGTGCCGTATGGTCAAGAATCAGATACCTCTACAGTATCTGCCCCTCTGGGCCCTCGTGGCCTGTTAAGGGACTGATTTTTTTTTTTTTATTAATTTTTTTCTAGTTTTCTTTATATTGTGTGAGTATTTTAGTATTAACTGTCAGTTAGTAATTAAAATAAGGAATTTCATGGTATATGAACGGTTGTTATAAGAGCTGTTACATTTTACTTGCTTCTTTTTTTATTAGATGGATATGTTGAAGCTCTAAACAATTGTTATAAATAAATGTTCAGTATTTTGTAAATTTGAGTGTTATCGTCTCTTCTCCCTCTACACAACAAAGAAATAAACGAGAAAAACGCAACGAAGATTACGTGACCAGAAGAACTTACGTTCCCGGTTCAGGGTTGAAGAGGTCCAATTCAGGTCCGTAAATAAGCGATGCAAGTTTTTGCTCGACTACGTCTAAATGTTGAAGAGCTCTTAACCCCTCCATCGACGGCGTTTCCACAACATCCTCGGGCTTCTCCAGTTCATATTCTTGAATAAGACTTGCTATACAAGGCATTTCGAGGATGACTTTTAATAAAGTTTTCGGTAGAACCACTCCTGAATTGTAAAAAACCTGGAACATTTTGTATTCTTAGCCCCTGGTTTGTGCAAAATTGTACATATATTGTGGTTAATGAATTATAAAAGACTAATTATTATTAATGAAAATTGCATAAGAACCTTTGGAATAGTTTCTTCCGTGAGCTGGATTTCCAATTGGTCTTTAATGCTCATGTCTACTTGATCGTACATTGCCATTAACTTGTAAGCAGCAGGACAGATTTTCTTCTTGTCTGTTTCCTCAAACGTATGCGGAAAGTAGAGGACAACTGTTTGCTTAGTAACCCTCCGAGCAACTCTTTCGTAATATCGGCGTAAAACTTTATCCAGTTGTTCCTCTGAAAGAAATTTATAAAAATTGTTATGTTTTTTTATGAGGCAGAATGTCAAAACTCTTTTACTATACAACATTCTTCAATAATAATTTATTTTCCTTTACGTGTTTCACTTATTTTTGACGCCTCTTCAGGAGCACAGCCTTAACTTTTGAAAACTTTCATAAGACAGGGCCACATCGAAGATCAAGGCTGTAATTTATTATTTCAAGCGCTCCTGAAGAGCCGCCACCAATACGTGAAACGTGAAGAGCAAAATAAAGTATTTTTGTAAAATAATGTGCAGTAAATGAGTTTTAACCTTCTGCCACATAAGAATACATAGCGATAAATAGGATTACCATCTTATAATGTGAAATTTTATTTATAGAAGAATTTATTGTTTAAAAGGTGTTGTGCTAGAAAAGGGTGGTAATTTATAGATAACCTGTCATAAGTAATTAAAAGTCATTATTGTCAATAAGGTTTAGTAAAGAATGAGTATTTAGTTTTAACACTTGTTTAATGGTGTACTTAAGAAATTGTCTTTAATTATTATGGAAAACATTTTTTCTTTTGGCAGTAATGAAGTAATCTTTTATTTATGTTTAAACTTTTTTATGTCTGAATACAAATCCTTACAATGATGTAAATTAGAAATGATCTCATTTATGTGCTTGTGTTATAATTTGTTTTGTTCAGGTAGTTGAATGTGTGTGGTATACATTTACTCCCATCAAGTACTTCAGTCGTTTTGTGAACAACTGGTAGTTTTGTTGCTGCAAACATTCCTTCAGTATGTGCTTTATTAACACTTACACTCTCCCTTCTTAGTATTAAGAGCGAGAAAAGGAAAGAGGAAAAAAAAAAAAAAAAAAAGAATAGGAAATAATAAGTAAAAAAAAAAAAAAAAAAATATCAGAAAAGAAATATGTATAACAAACAAAAGAAAAATAAATTATTATTCAAATTTTAACGCCCATTTATTATTAACAAAGAATTTATGATGGGTTATCTATTGGCAACCACTCTATTCTAGCCAGGATATGGCTGATGCCTTTTCTTTTTTTGAAACAAAAGCCACCACCCCATAGAGAGAATTGAACCCATGACTCTTGGCACAGAATGTTAAGTGCTCACGCCTTAACACTCATGTCCACCGGGCTTCCGAAAAATAAATTAAAAAAGGAAAAGAAATACATGAATGCTGATTAAGAAAAGCACACCCTTCTAATGAACAAACAGTATGTGCTTTATCATCAGTGGAGTGACATACTGTATACATGTTGGTATCTCCTGTTTGGTCACGATATGTAAGAATATCAGCCAATTAAGCGGCATAATGCTACTTCCCATCTATTATTCCTTTTGTTTGAAATCCATTCATAACTTAAGCATTTAGTAAACATTAAACATATATATATAATAATTCCATAGTGCCCTAAATGAAAATGAAAAAAAAATCAAAACCGACGTAAAAAGAGAAAAACAAAGTTTTGAAATCAAGACTTTTGAAATTTTAAGCATGTTTTCTAGCATTGCACATGATCCTTTTTTTGCAGGAAATTTTTATGCTCTAGAATAGTCCCCTTCGACTTACAGCAATATCTCAACTGTTTTTGTGATAATTAAAAAAATATATGAAAAATTCAAAATGGCTCATGGCTGCTATTACAATTTTTTTCCTAATACTTGCTCTACTCCTAACACAAACGAAATTTATGTATCATGGTTTGGACGAATGAGGAAGATCTCAAAGAGAATGTAATGTTTCTTCCGAATTTAATAATGACAGATCAAACTTCTAACCTTTTTCTTTTTTCAATTCCTCCTCTTCTGCCAACTTCTTTTCTTCAATTTGTTTTAATTTTTCAATTTCTTCTGGTGTCTTATCACTGAATGATCTCTGTGCATAAAGTGTCAATTAATGAATAAAAAAGGAAAAATAAATATATCAGATGGAGAAAAGGTTTTAACGAACTCACAACTATTCTCGTACGACTTCCTTCAATACACTCCATTTCCACGTGCAATTCTTCTTCTATGGTCCGCATCAATAGAGGCGCGTTACAACCGTACATTACTTTTAAAAGCTGACCTGTCTAATGAAGAAAATATATTATGGATCAGATAGAACAAAATATATAATACTTCTTGTGCAGGTAGAAGATTAATAAATAAAAATTAACACTTTTGAATCCGTAGGTGCTTAACAATAAAATAGCCTAATAGAACATAGGTGAACCCTTCGCTAAAAGGGCCACATCATAATTACGTATAATGAGAAATAAATCGTTAGTCATCAAGATGAAGCAAAGTCAAAAGAAAAATTGGGTTTCGGCTAAGAAAACAACCAAATTTTTGGAAAAATCTATATTTAGATGTTTCGACACACTTAAATGTAGATTTTTCTGAAAATCTGTGTTTTTTTTGTATTTAGTCAAAACCCAACTATTCTTTGATTCCGCAAAATTATTGATGTGTTTATTTACTGACTTTCTGCCTAAACAACAAAAATTGTTGAGATTTTGGGTCACTATTTTTATTGGCATTCAAATATAGAAGCAATTATTTTACATCTAGGCAAATCCCACTCTTAGAGGTAGCCAAACACAATACTATTGGTGATTGGCTATAAATATGTGCTGCTTCTATGTGAAGTTGAAATAAATCAGCTACGGTTGCCTGGTTTTCTCTGGGTAGGTTTTTAGGCAATAAAATGAGAAAAATCCTTGCTGCAGACGGGAGTTGAACCCCCATCTCCCGCATAAGTATTGAAGGTGTTAGCCGCTAGACAACAGGGAGATCCTTATCTGGGTAGGGAGCCCAAATTTGACCTGCGAATAACGACACTATCTTTAGCGTCCCTACTAGTTTCAAACTTAGATCCTCCAGAATCAGATAAGTTCTGTATAACTTGAGCCTTACTCGCCCTGCAATAAACATAATACTCTCCCCAAAAGTCTTGTTTATCTAAAACACCAGCATCAATGTCCTGGATTGCACAAAATTAAACTTCAATATTATATAAGAAAGAAAACGTTATATATAAATAAAGCACCTTACCACAATAAATACCCACGTTGGTTCACTCCTTCCTCTAAATCTTTCTAGAGCTCTGATTTTATCAGCATTTGCCTAAAAATTACAAAAAAAAAAAAAAAAAAAAAAAAAAAAGAGAAGTTCTTTAGTTTTCATTACTTGTCTTTTTCAGATTTATTTCAATACTACCTTAGAAACACTGAGACAAAAAGCCATATATAAGTCAGAAGTTTCCATACAATAACTAAAACACTTTTCAATATAAGAGCAATAAATCCAGTTCTAAAGTCTCAACAAATCATTCATGGGTGCGACCTCAATAGCTACATTCCTTTTTTCTTTTTAAAGACAATTTAACAACTTATTTGGTGGAAAGTAATATTTAACAAAAAATAAATAATTAACATTTATTGTAAAGAGAGAATTAAATTAAGATATTTTAAAATAAATAAAAAATGAGATAAAATAATATATAACTTCTCTAACAGACCTCCTGGTGTAACATAATAAACCAAATATTGTTTTGAGAAGGTAGATGGTCGGGGTTCGATCATATATTAAATAAAACAACATTTTATAAGAGCAATGAGTTATTTCAGCTTGACATTCAAAGGTTCTTCAGGGCTCTAATCAGTTATGAATATAGTGAACAGTAATGACAATTTTAAATATATACTAGCTGTTACCCAGTGTTACCTACTTTCTGTCTATGACTCTCCCAGTATCAAGATCTACTTGATGGGGTTGTATGGTTCAGTGTAGCCAATTTTTCTTGAACAAAACTTTTGACCAAATTTTGAAATTTGACTATTTTGACCTAGCCTTGGATATTTCTCGTATCAAGACATACCTGTGTGCTAAGTTTGGTCAATATCGGTCAGTTGTCATGTGTAGATCGGTATAAGGAACAAACAAACAAATAAATAAACAGACAGACACGTGATTTTATATATATATATATATATATATATATATATATATATATATATATATTATAATGATATATTACATTCACGAAAATATTTTTAAATTCAAAAAACCATCGATAGTTTGAAAAGCCCGCGCAAAACACAAACCATAAAATACAAATAACATCGTATTATATACACTTTAAATTAATAATATTTTTGGACAATACTGATGTACAATATACATATATTAAATGTACATTCAGATGATAATAAATTAATTATTTGGTATTACAAAAATATAATTATTATTTCTATATATAAACCGGCAAGAATGCGGAAGTTGAAAAAAAAGGACGCCAACTTTCCGGCTAACAAGAAGTCAGTCTGTCGATAGCCACCGAATAGTGCGGAGCTAGAGTCTATTCCTAGCAGTCGTAGAGTGCAGTGTTCAGTCCATTGCTGTCTATAATAGAGGACGGTTTGAGAAAACGGCGGAATCCGGAACATCAGATATCCATTCTATGCACGAGACCTGGCAAGAAAGCGAAAGCGTATCACCTTGAAGAAGGAATTACTGAAGAGCAGTATATTGGGGTTTTATTGGAAGTGAGTTGGTTCAGAGGTAAAATTATTTTTTTGTAATTGTTAATTCTTTTATTATTATTTGTATGTATTTTAATATTGTTTTGTATTTCGGAATTGTCTAAAAATAAATATTATATTATTCATTCACTCGGAACTTCTATCCCAGAGATTAAATCAATTTAATAAAATAAAACTTATTAAAGTAATTAAAATCGTTTTTATTTTAAATAATAAATAATCACAACATTATTGGCCACCCAACGTGGCGCAATTTATTTTATAAAAAATAATATTTACATTTAATGACGCCCAACGTGGCGAATCATTTTATAAAAAATATAATCTTAACAATATATATATATATATATATATATATATATATATATATATATATATATATATATATATATATATTCTTTATAGAAGTAAATATAAGCCTTCCTGATTACTCTGTGAATAATTGTTATAGATTAGGAAAGGGACCTATATTAGTGTCATTAAATAGCTACATTCTTAAACAGGAAATATTTAAACAGAAAGCAGAACTAAAGAGTAAAAACATTTCCATTAATCATGATAAAACTCTAGAGGAAAGGGAAGAAGGGAAGAAAATACACTCATATCTTCTAAACCTTCGGAATATAGATCAAAATGTGTCTTACAGGAAAGGATTCTTTAAAATAAGAGGCTCATTCTACCGACTCAATGAAGTTGAGTCTATTCTTAAAGAACAGGATTCGGACATTTCCCATCTTATCACCCAATCACAGGACAGGGGCGAACAAATAAATATATCTCTTGAAGAACAGACTAATAAAAAAAAAAGAAAAACTAATGAAAAATTAGATAAATTCAGATTTCGTCCTCGATGTTCATCCGAGACATCAAAGGATAAAATTCCTTCCTGACAACTTAGCTGCCACTCACTCCAATCGTCGCCTCAGGAATTAGAACTTAAACTGTTCTTTTGCAATATTAATGGGTTTAAAAATCTATTTAACTTTACTAGTTATGAATGTGAAGCTATTAGAAGAAATTTAGTATTATGACCTTCATTCATCCACCTCTCACCTTCAGGCTATTCAAAATTTGTTAAATATAACCACCATAGAGGAATTGAATCGGCTTTATAAATTCATTGACACTATCTGTAACAAGTTTCACTCTCTTAGTATCATTGAGTAAATTCACAATATCAACAATTTTTCCAATCAACAATGTTTTACTTTCAGTTTTAGTTTTTGTAATTTTTTGTATCTTGAAGCGGAATTTAATAAACATTTTTATAATACTGATACATTTAAGGTAATATTGATATGTATTTTACTGTTAAAAAAAAAACATTATAAAGATAATATTAGAAATTTTTAGTACAAATGTGTGATTAATATAAATAACGTATGAATATAACAAATATTTTAATGATGTAAATTATATATTAAGTTAACTTTGGAACTATATAACATTTGTATTGTCATTTGATGTGAAATTGTTGAAACATTGTAGTATTTGCCAGACTCAAATGGAAAGAAACGACGTGTCTGATGTTGAAATTATTTGTACAAGATGTATCTTACACAAATAAATATCTATCTATCTATCTATCTATATATATTTCTTTCCATGGCAGGGGGTCCATAAAGTAGTGCACCATTTGTTCTGTTCAACTACTTTATTTGAAATCTTTGCCCGACATGTTTTGTGCTTTATTCGCACCTCGTCAGGGGCTTTCCTTGTAAGGAAGTCCTCTCATCGTGATCTCAATTGCGCATCAGGAATAATACATATCTAATTTTTTTTTTTTTTTTAAATGTTGTTTTATATGTATTTTATTTATGTAGTTAAATTTCGGTCACATGACCGATTCACTAGCGTATATAGAAAATCATTTCGGGGGGGGGGGGGCTGGTAGCACCTAGGCACTTGGGGTATAGGGAAAGTTTTAAATATTTTAGTGTAGAATGGCGAGTATTCAGTTCCTCTGGACCCCTAGTAGTCGAGGTTAAATGTAGACGAGATTTATTATTTATTGATGATTTATTTATTTCGTTCTTATAGGATTTTTTTTACATGAAATGTTCTTACCAAAACAAAATTTCAGGGGGGGGGTTGCTGTAGCCCCGTATTTACGCCCATGGACCGATTCCATTGCTCTTCTGCGCTAGCCGTGACACAAAATATGGAGACCCCCAGCCAAATAATATTTTCACGTTAAGAATATGTCGGATACGAAAGCAGTGAAATTTATTACATTGCCTTGCATTACAATAATTTTTAATCGGAAGGAAATTCCCAGTTTCTAGGAAGCCCGAACTGAGGTCGCGTGCTGCTAATTTCTCCTATAGTTTTACGCTGCCTGAGGAAACTGACTGAACTACGCCTACTATCGTAGAATGAAGTTTCATACAAACCATAGCTAGATGGAGATATTCGTTCCCTATTTCTAGTTTCACCTTCTTCAGATTGCTCATCATACCCACGCAGGGTCCGCACCAGTCCGAGTAGACGTCTATAACTGGAACAGATATATTAATGAAGGTAAATATTACCACTTATCAGGCAAAAGGTCAACCAAATAAAAAAGTGAATTAATAAAAGTCATTTATTAAACCCAGCTCTACTAGTTTTGCACCTTACAAAATTAACAAATTATTAACTTTAGCTAAAATTAAAATTACACCCGCAGTAGGAAAGAGAACCTTCCACTATCAAAGACAGCCAAGGCGCACAGTGTTGCCGGGAGAGAAAAAACACACAAGAGCGAAGGTGTTCAATCGCGTTTGAACTAAAAATTTTTTAAACCTAACTATTTGTAATACAGCTCTAATATTGAGTTGTTTTTTTTTTTCTTTTTCATTTGTTTTTAAGTTATTTTATTTTTATTCATTGGTATGGGGGGGGAGCTTGTCCTCAGTTTCCTGGGATAAATTGTTTCGGGGCCTATTGCCTATCGAAAGAATTGTTCTTTTTATTTTATTTTTAATTGGTTTATTTTAATTTTATTGCGGGCGTTCGTTCAAGAAGTCTCGCAATGTCGAGCATTACTGCTTGTTGAGCGTCTTTAATTAAGTCTGCCGAAACTTTTAAGTAACTTGTCGGTGTAATTGTGGTCTTTGGGATGAGTCTATTAGTCGATATAATAATAGCTGTTATCCTTGCGGAATCTAGCTTATACAAATCTTCAGCTCTATGGCCTAGTCACCCAGTGTTGCCATATAGAATAATATTTTAAATTTAATCATTAATTTTGATATCTTATACATTAATATATTTGATAATTTGTACAAACTGTACATTTAAATAATTATTATTGTCTAATATAACTTATTGATGAATTTAACAGTTATACATTTGTGACAATATTTTTATGTTTTGTTTAACGACCCTTTTATAATGCCAACTGTACGTGGTCGGTCACTCATTCACTTACTGGCCACGCCCGACGTTGCTGTTACAATATTATTATTATAGATAAGATTATTTTACTATGTCGGCAAGCCACATGATGGACAGTTGTGTTGTTTGGTTGTGACTTCTAAAATGATTGCAAACCTTATGTTTTTTAGAAGTTTTATATTTCTGAACCTCGCCTCTTCACTACTATTAAATAGACGTTAAATATTTAAATAAATAAATAATGGCAGTTAGTGACGTAATATATAAATATATAATTGGTACTAATTGGTAAAATAAGATGTATTTATGTCACGAAACAATCTTCAATCTCTGATTTATTAGGTTCTAAGATAAAAAGTTCTATATACATTGGCTGTAAGCATGAAAGGACTTCCTTATCTGCAGAAAAAAGAAAGAAAAAAAAATACCATCTTCTCTTGGTATATTTATATATATTGATAAGGCAATGACCTATTTTGTTCGTATCTTTCAGTATTTCCCACCTCCAGTTAGGGCATTACGAAATAATAAAGTGTTAGAGTTTACAGTCAAGAAAGAATTATTGAAACTTTCTTGCCACAATGCATAGAAGTTTTTAAATACCCTATTGTTAATTTAGACAATTCACAACATCTCAGGAGGTAGGATCGATGAAGATTTTTTTTTTTTTTTAAATCACTCATGAGTGCAATTTCAACTGCTAAATACCTTCGCAAAGTGCTAAAATTAAGTGGTGCTCACAAGACTAAGGACGCACTTACTTGCTACACTTTCCAGTACATGACTGTCAAACATCTTCTACTCCACTGTCCTGTTTTCAAAAAAAAAAAAGTGCTTCTTTAAGGCAGTAAAGGACAAACTCGAAATTACACAGAAGATAATCGACTAAGACTACCTTCAAGGTATCAAATTGCAAAAATCACCGACCTGCCAATGACTCTTCTCGAGTAGAAGTAGAAAATAGAAATAAAGTTATATAAAATAAAGTAAATTATAGAGATCCTCTTGGCTTATTGACAACCGGTGCTAAAAATCTGACACTGTAGCGGCGCCCCCCTCACAGATTGGTTTTCACACTCTGGAGCCAGTGTTGCCATACACAATTATATTAGAAATTTAATCATTAAATTTCATATATTATACATTAATATATTTGATAAACTAATATAAAAACTGTACATTCATTTAAATAATTATTATTGTCTAATTTATTTACTTGTTGATGAATTTAACTGTTATAAATTTGACTCTTCTCGAGTAGAAGTAGAAAATTGAAATAAAGTTATATAAAATAAAGTAAATTATAGAGATCCTCTTGGCCTTCTCTTCCAATGTTATACCTGATAATCCTCCTCGCCGCCTCCACCGCCATTGGCCACGAGACAACTTACCACAGTAAATAGTTTACATATTGTAAATAGTGTACATAGTTCAACCAAGTAATGCCTGCCTTCACTCCTCATCTCATCCAGTGCGTAGCAATTTTTCGAACAAATTTACTTATTGTACATATTTGTGCAGATTGTAAATTATCAATAAGAGAAAAAAAAATATAGAAATATATTTAATTATACTAATAATTACCTACAAGCCCCACTTTCTGCATGACGAACCTCCATTCCTCGTCAGAGTTAACTTCAGATTGGAAAGATCCTCCCCCACCTTTCTTAGCCATTTTCCTCGATGTTAAACTTGCCTGAAATGAATTATGGACAGAGTATATTTTTATAGTAAATGGATTATTTTTACTTAATTATCTTTTAGGAAAAGATGGGAGACAGATAATTGTCACAAGTTGTATATGTTTTGTATACATAAATGGTATAAGGTTATACCGCGCTTCCTTCTTCCAAACAGGAAAGAAACACGCTTTTGACGTCGAACCCATGATGGATAGTTTATATAAGAAATGTCAATGTCACTGGAAATTGTGCGACTCGCAGGAACAGCGTCATCTTAACGCGATTCCGTAATCTCTGATGTCATTTGGAAAGCTTGGAACAAGTCTATATAATATTTAGTAAAGACGTTAAAACCCTACTGGCATGAAATCTCGAAGAAAAGGAAGATTTAGGCTCCATTGTGTACTGAAAACATATGGTAGCCATAGACGTTCAGGACAAATTTCAAGGCTGGGACTGCACAGTTTGGCCTCAAGGTTTGGCCTGTACGGGTCTAGCACACACACGATAAGTTAAGAAACCTCAAGGCAGGGACTGCACCGTCCAGTTATAGTATTCTCTTATCCACACAGGTCAGACCCGGTCTGCACAGTTAATCTATTGGTTTTATCATTCTACTTCGATAGACTGTACAGTTCAATTATGGCCTCAAGGCTGTCTCATATACAATGAGAATTATCTCAAGATTTGGACTGCACAGCCCAAATCTTGAGATACAGTAGTGGTCTCTTCGACTTCTTCATAGAAAATTCTACTGCAATCACCGAAAAATTCATAATTAGGAATATTGTTTTACAAGAAAATTCATTCTACTTTTAAAATAAATTATTAAAACAACAAGCAATAAAGGGGTCTAAAAAAATAAATAAATAAAAACAGGCAATAAAAAACTGAGGAAAACAAACCTCAAGAACCGTTCAAAACCGTTTGACATCGCCCCATCGAAAATTGCTTCAGAGACTTTTTTGCAGAGAATTTAGTAAGCTTTCCACGATTCATCAACCGTTTTCAAGGTATTTAAGAAAATATCCGAAGATCCCAAAACGTTTCATGTCTGTTGATAAAATTATTTTTTTACTAACACTTCCTAAAAGTTTACCTAGAAACCCATGAATGCAAAAACGTAAGAGTTACGACTTTTTTCGAGCGAATTTTGTCCCAAATTCCGTGTTTCGGTGGACGGATTCTGCTGGTTAACGAACTTGACCTTTCAAATTCGACGAAGGATTTTGTATAAAATTTCATCGAAATCGGACCATTTTGGGACAGCTACAGAGAGAACAGACAAACAGAGAGAATTTACAAACATACAAAGGCCGTAGCCGGGTAAGCATGGGTTGTCGGCCCCAGAAAGGTTTTCGCTTGAAATTTGGAGGATCAAACTAGTCCCTTAAAAGTGGCCTATAGCCAAAATTTCAGCTCTGAATTCACACCCCCCGTCGAATAAAAAAAAGAAAATCGAAATTGCTTCGATTATTTTTATCTCAGGATTGAGTTGTCGGATCAGAATGAATAAAAAAAGAAAATACGCATCTTTCTTAAGGCTTTTAGACAAAAATTAATTCGCCTTTCGGCGGCATCGCGTTCAATTGTTTTTTCGTGTTTTTATTTTTTAATTATTTTTTTTACGGAGTATCCGTTTCGGTACAATCACCAAACTTTTTGTGAAAATTCTCTTACCATCGGTGTACTACCTCAATTTTTTTCAAGAAGCTCCAAGCGGTACGCCATAGTAAAAAAAATCGATTATATTTTGGCCTATACTATGGAAAAGCAAGAGGGTTATATTTAATTGTAATTTAATAATTAATTATATATATTTTTTCGACTATGTAGAAAATGTTTTTTGATAAACATTATTATCCGTATTATCAATGGATTTTTTTTTTTTTTTTTTTTTTTTTTTTTTTTTTTTTTTTTTTTTTTTTTTTGCGGCGGTTCGACAGCTAGGCCATTATTTCCGTTTTATCAATGGTTATTGTTTAGATTAATCCTATTATTTATTTATTTTATACATCGGCTCCAAAACTAAGACGATTAGCAGGTAACGAAGTGTGTGACGTCTTAGTTTCACTGAATCAAGTTAATAAATAGTGTAAATAAAACAAGTAATCCTACTAAGAATCAGTTCATATCTGTAATCCGCTCCTTTTCTATTTAAATAAGCCAAGATTTCTGCGTACGAATAAAGGCTGATTCACGCTAGACCGTGTCAGGTCCGGGCAGGGCCACGGTGAAACAATCACACCAGCATTTTCAAAGGACTCGTTCACGCTACACCGGGCCGGGTCCGTGTTTTATGCGTGTGTGATTGCTTCCCCGTGTCCCGGCCGTGGCTCGGCCCGGACCCGACACGGTTAAGCGTGAATCGGCCTTAAGTCTCATCCGAGCAATATTTTAGTGCAGTTATATAAAGTGACATCGTGTGTTTAGTAACCATATTCATACTAAAAATATTGCGTATTTATGAACAAATAATCCAAGGTGTCCTATTTGTGGAAAGCTTGTAAAAAAAAGTTCCAGGTACATCCAAAAAGACAGTATTACCTGCTGAAGTAGAGGAATACTTCGAAGTTTCAGGCAAAAGAGTATCTGTCTGTGATATTATATGCGGAAGTTGCCGTGTAATAAGTTTAAAAAGAAGAATACCTGATTCAGAAGAGAATGATGATAATAAATCAAGGTCGGCGGAATCGAGTTCGTCAGATGATAGCACAAGTTCAGATGATTCGACTTTAGAAATAGTACGCCCCCCCCCACACAGGATAGCTTAGATTCTGAATTCAGAGAAGTCCAGAAAGAATTTCTGGAAAATCATGTAAGTCATCCAAAGTGACGCTTTCAAATGGAAGTTTCTTGCGTTGGCTTCAACCTCTCCAGCTAATGTATTTTCAACGTACATCTACCTCTTTATCCTACTCAATATTTCATCTGAGTAACCAAGATCAGATGAATATCTTTTTCCAAACTGATTGTGGTGAAAAGCTGCTATTTTGAAATAAATGCCAATCTTCGGAAGCATTTTATTGTCTAGTTTTTTATCAAGAAGCTTAATTTTTTGCTTTAACGTACCATGTACTGATTCAACAAGCCAACGGATTTTGTTACAAATCTAGATTCGTTTGATTCATCAGTTGTTCATTGCTTTCGTTTACCTTTCAAGGCGGGCATTAGTACTTGAATGCCCTTATTTTCTAAATCACCCTTTACGTGACGAAAACCTCGGTCCACTATATCTCCCTGTAACATCAATTTGCATTAGCCTCCTGGATCACTTACTGCCTCTTTCGCGATACTTCCATCATTCACACAGAAATTCTTCCTGGATTTCTATGGATTCACAATCTGTGCTATCCTGTGTGGGGGGGGGGGGGCTTTTCACAAATAGGACACCTTGGATTATTTGTTCATAAATACGCAATATTTTAAGTATGAATATGCTTACTAAACACACGATGTCACTTTATATAACTGCACTAAAATATTGCTCGGATGAGACTTAAGGCCGATTCACGCTAGACCGTGTCGGGTCCGGGCCGAGCCACGGCCGGGACACGGGGAAGCAATCACACACGCATAAAACATGGACCCGGCCCGGTGTAGCGTGAACGAGTCCATTGAAAATGCTGGTGTGATTGTTTCACCGTGGCCCTGCCCGGACCTGACACGGTCTAGCGTGAATCAGCCTTTATTCTTACACAGAAATCTTGGCTTATTTAAATAGAAAAGGAGCGGATTACAGATATGAACTGATTCTTAGTAGGATTACTTGTTTTATTTACACTATTTATTAACTTGATTCAGTGGAACTAAGACCACACACTTCGTTACCTGCTAATCGTCTTAGTTTTGGAGCCGATGTATAAAATAAATAAATAATAGGATTAATCTAAACAATAACCATTGATGAAACGGAAATAATGGCCTAGCTGTCGAACCGCCGCAAAAAAAAAAAAAAAAAAAAAAAAAAAAAAAAAAAAAAAAAAAAAAAAAAAATCCATTGATAATACGGATAATAATGTTTATCAAAAAACATTTTCTACATAGTCGAAAAAATATATATAATTAATTATTAAATTACAATTAAATATAACCCTCTTGCTTTTCCATAGTATAGGCCAAAATATAATCGATTTTTTTTTACTATGGCGTACCGCTTGGAGCTTCTTGAAAAAAATTGAGGTAGTACACCGATGGTAAGAGAATTTTCACAAAAAGTTTGGTGATTGTACCGAAACGGATACTCCGTAAAAAAAATAATTAAAAAATAAAAACACGAAAAAACAATTGAACGCGATGCCGCCGAAAGGCGAATTAATTTTTGTCTAAAAGCCTTAAGAAAGATGCGTATTTTCTTTTTTTATTCATTCTGATCCGACAACTCAATCCTGAGATAAAAATAATCAAAGCAATTTCGATTTTCTTTTTTTTATTCGACGGGGGGTGTGAATTCAGAGCTGAAATTTTGGCTATAGGCCACTTTTAAGGGACTAGTTTGATCCTCCAAATTTCAAGCGAAAACCTTTCTGGGGCCGACAACCCATGCTTACCCGGCTACGGCCTTTGAACCACGGTTATACTCGTCATCTTAGACAAGAGGTCCCTATGGAGGAAGGGAGGGAAAGCGTTAACACATTGGTGAAGTTGTATTTATCTGTCTGTCGTCTACTAACATTGTCCAATTTTGCTGAAATTTAGCACAAAGGTACGTTGTCTAAAAATAAAAGTCCAGTTAATTAATCAGCAGAATCCTTATGACTGTTATTTTGTGGGACAAAACGCAGCGGTGATAGTTTTGCGTTTAATAGGCGTCCGGTTCGGCATTTGGCCCATCATAGGTTTAGTCCAGGGCGCATCTGTAAGCATGCAAATTGTTTGAGGAATATTGTCGAAACAACGCAAACAACATTAATTGATTTATGCGTAAATCCAAAATTCCAGGAACATTTTTTATTTCTTTTAGGTTTCCCCTATAATAAGTGTATTGGTATACTATGTGGATGCAGGCCTATAGTTTGACCGAGCGTTGGCATCTTTGTTGGAATCAGGGCGAGCCATTGAATCCATTTTGGACACATCCGCGTCCATCCATTTTGGAATTGGATGCACCCGATTCCACTTCCCTAACCACAACCTATGGACGCCAAACCGTTTCTTTTCTAAAGTGCTCTTACTGGATTGGTGCCCTATTTGGAGAAGGAACTGAACTTTGCACCTTATAAGGCGTCCATTGTTAAAGTGATTCCTGTAATGACTATTTCTGAAATGATCAAGCGTAATAATAAAGACGAACCTTCAGGTTTCTGGGAGGCATGGCGATGCGTCTCGACCGATCTCTTGGAGCAGACTATCGCCCTCTTCTCTCTAAGCTGCGCCCCTTACCACCCCCAACTTCCTATTGTAACGCTATCTATACCTACGGGCTAAAGCACATTTCAAGTCCCGTCATTTCGATGCTTCAAGTGCTGGCTGGCCTGTTTTCCGGAGATGCAGAGCAAAACCGTACGTATGTGCTACAGTTTTTAATAATCTGTAGCTATTTAGGATTCTCTCCTCCATTCAAAACAGGTGTTTTGAAAAATGTATTCTAATATTCATCGATCCAACTTACTATGTACTGAAAATTACCCCTGTTAAAATTTATGTAAATCTCTCTCTATCTCTATATATATATAAATGTATGTATGTATTGATGTGTCTGTTAACACGATAGTAGGCACAATTTTCGTTTTTCCAACTGGAAACTCGGTATATAGCGTTCCTATAAGAAATAGTTGAACAAGTTCACTAAGCAGCAAAAAAAATGAAAGGAAAAATCACTCTCGTAAAGAGCCACAAGGGCCCAGAGGGGCATATACTGTAGAGGTATTTGATTCTCGACCATACGGCACACTAGGGAGATAGTGTAGTCAGTGCTAGAACGTATCGTATTAAAAAAACCTTATATTTTGATATTCACCTTAAATCAAAATCTTTTTTTTTTTATTAATTTTACTTTTTCATGAAGTTCAGTCTAAATGGGGACTTATTAAAAAACATTATATTACCAAACTTAGAATGCACCAACGTCAATGAACTTCAAATTGGGCGATCATTTCGCAACTGTTATCGAAAAATACGATTACTGCCCTTCAGAGCTTATCACTAGTGAAAGTCATATCCAAATTTGTTATCAGAAGAATAGTTGAACGAACTATTGATTACGCCCAATTATCAGCTTAGTCGATATCAAAATTATGTGTGAATGGAAGGTCGTTTTCTTTTTTTGACCATTCAATATAATTTTAATTTCATTCTCAGTCAGCCTGTAAAAGTAGACAAACCGATTTTCTTCTCCATAAAAACAGAGACAAAAAATCGTTGATTATTTCTTTAAGACAAGTTTCACTTTTCAAAATTTGGTACTTACGTATTAGCTTCAACGCAGATTAAAGAGAGATCTGGATCATCACCGGGTCAGAGATCTGGATCAGGGCGTCAATTCAGTATTTACCAATATGGCTACGGGAGTATCAACGATTTGGGTTGAATAGAGTTTCAATATAACCTTGCGCGAGCGAAATCGCGTAACACTTATGGTAATGGCATCATTGCTATGCGTTTCCGCTCGCTCAAGGTTGTATCGAAACTCTAGTCAATCCAACCCGCTGATGATATAGATCAAGGATGGTTTTTCGGTGGATAATGGACCGTTATGCAATTTAACAGTGCTTCCTTTGTTTCGGTAAAATAAACAACTAACTAGGAAATCGCGTAACAATAAACAAAGAGACACCAATGTACAAATGGATTGCGTTCTAAATAGAAAGGGAACAAGACGGTTACTATAAACACAATGGCCAATGGAACTTCTCACAGGACTAGACCAATAGAAATGCGTTATCCATGATCCAGATCTCTGAACGAGACCCACATCTTTAACCTGCGTTGAAGCTAATACTTAAGTGCCCAAAATGTTCCTGGGAATTTTGAAACATGGGGATATTTACCAAATTAAAGTACCAAGAGACGCGAGGCAAGCTATGAAGCATATGCCTTTTAAATTTGAGTGAACTGCACAAGATGTCATCAGAATGAGATTTGATCCACCGTTATTTTCGTAATCTATGAGTTCTGAAATTCCGAATAGCGTCATCGCTTCGACTTCATTAGCGAGGAAGGCTCCACCTACATTGGATCCGTATTTCTCCCGATCCGATTTCGTTTGATCGACAGCGGCCAACGTGAGTGCCTACATTGGTCTCGACCCGATCCGATCCGATTTAGTCACAGCTCGTCAGTAATGACCTCGTATTGAAGTGAAAATGTGTGATTAATTTAAGAAGTACCATCTAATAAGCATAGAAACCTTTGATTAGGTTGAATGTTGGAGGTAAGAGAAGTATTGGTAATCATATTTTAAAATTATTTATAAGAAAGGTAACTTAGAAGGTTATAAACATCTTTCCACGAAATTTAATAAACAAGGGAAAGTAAGAACAAAAATGTGAATTGACAAAGTTGTTTTAAATTTTATTTCCTTTGATTTAAAAAAAAAAAGTGCATTGAAATCGGCTAAGATTTAGAACCTGTAGACCTTTTTGAAACAGAATATGTATGTGGGTTGGCGATATTTTGCTTCGTCGGTCCGAAATCAGCCTAGAAACAAACAAGTTTGAATGGCCAAGAATCGGTGGCCGATGGATTTGACCGGATTGGATCGGGTCAGGACCAATATAGGCACTTCCATTGAGATGCATGTGTTTGTTTTTCTTCTGACAGTCGGTTGCTATTGGATCGGATCGGAACGGGTACAGTGTAGGTGCACCCGAAGATGGATAAAACAACCTTTGTTCCATCTTTTACAATGTACTATCACTAATTCATCTTCATAGGCGGAATTTTTCTAAGTTTATTAGCTTAAATTGGCTTCACATCCTAACAAGGAACCCTACAAACACGCACCTTGGAATGGATCTTTAATAAACTTGCCTACATCTTAGGTCTAAACGCTTTGTCGATTCCCTTATCACCAGGAAAAGACACATCCCCCCTTGTACGGCCTAGGGCTGGCCTCCCCGCAGTCACGACAAGTAATTTGACAAGCCATTGTCATTGTCACGTAATCCATTCTGAAACCATTTCCTCTAGGGGAAGGTAGTACACCACTATTTTTGTCAGTGTGTTCTACTTGTCAGGTTACATGCAATTGGAAGAATTAAAAAACAAAAATGACTAAAAATTACAATCGGTTCTATTCAGATGATGAGGAAATTATCTTCGCAAACCCGTATGAAAAAATATATTTATGGCTGTTATTTATAAAACAAGGTAGTTTACGTAAAAAAATAGCCCAATATTTACATGTTTAAAGTTAAGATTATGGGTAAAAAAATGTAGTTTTTTCTTTCTTCTTTCAAATCTTTAACTTGCTTTCGCCTATCATAGAATTAACCTTATATTATTCTTATAAGAAAACGTGATAAAAAACGGTGATTCTAACTAGAAAATGATCATTCATATATAAAAAATGTGAAAAATATAATAATATAAAACCTTAATTGAAGAAATTACTTTTTATTTTTGCTAGGATTTTATGTGATAAGATTAGTAAAAAATAATGGTACCCATTAGTTGTTAAATTGTTGCTTTATCTATACTAATCAGAGAGGCTTTTAATAGTTCTAGAAAGCAATTATTCATGTAATTGTTTTCTAAGAGATAAGAATTGTTTTTAAATTGTTATCTAGAAGGAAACATATTGCAGTATCATGGCTGGTTGGACACAAGGCACCTCGGTTGATTGATGTATTCCACAATGTTGTACAAGACATACCTACTAGACAAATGGTGATTTGATTGGTATGCAATGGCTGACAATTAATTATGATATGTTAAGCCGAATATTAACGTCTGACAGGTCGTCATTATCGCCTAGAAGAAATAGTCCTGTCGAGGTTAAGAATCTGCCATAAAAGCCTTGTTTGTTGCTGAAGACTGAAAAAAACAAATGTAGAATTTTCAACATAGATTTTAATTCTTAGCTGATAATCGGTGATGGCTTAACACGGGCATTCCATCCTTTCATGACATGACTGGCACTTATTCAAACAGTCTTTGATTCTCCACGTGAAATTGCCTATACAAATTCTACCAGGAAGCCTATATGCGCAAAACCAAAATTGCTACGATTTTTCTCGCGCGAATTTTGTCGGAAAACAGTTTTCCGGTTGGTGGATTCTGCTGATTAACGTCTTTGTATGAGAAGTATTTTCGCACCAAATTTTGACAAAATCGGATCATTCTTGAGGCTGGTAGAGCGCGAAAAGACATGTATGAGCCCTTCTATTGGGAACAAAACGTGGTCATTTGTTATCGGCACCTCTGGATAATGCCAATAGGTTGACGTTTGCAGGGTTCCTCCCTATGGAGGAAGGAGGGAAACGGATTAAAATATTTGTACGCACAAAATAATTATAAAAGATTGGTCATTATCGGCCATGTTAATTCCTGAAAAAATCACTTACCAGCGCCAACGCGACCGCCATGCCTCCAGCGAATCCAGTAAGGTATCGGACACTACTGATAACCAGCTAGGCCTACTAGAGTTGATGATATATAGAATCGATAATATTTCAAAAGAGTAGGGCTATTAGTCATTGTCGTTTTATTTCTTTGTAGCTATGGCTCCCCAGACAACACTTTTAATACGAGGTATCAGTCCAACTAGTAAAATTCTAAAGAAACAGTTTTAATTGTAATATCAAAACTTGTTCAACAAAGTAATTTTGAAGAGAAATAAGGCCCAAAATGGATTCAAACGCGCGCCCTGTTTCCAACAAGGATAATTTATTCCAACACAACAACAACAAAAATATAGGTCTTTATCCTAATACACTGCGTCATAATGGAACCGCGTCATCATAGCGCGTTTTCGTTCTTATTCCTAGTGTCAATTGGAAAGATTAGAATAGAAACATTTAATGTTTTGTCTTAATCTTTCGTGAAAAATGTTATCACATGAAAAAATGTAAAAAAAGTCCGTCACGCAGGAGCTGCATAACTAAGCACTTTCCTCAGAATTGGGTAGTGTCGATTGCATTCCTGAATAATTTGCTTAAAATAACCTATATAGATAAATAAAACAAAACATAAATAACACCTGTTTCAATTCAATTCAAACATAGTACAATGTAAATCCCCTCCTTCCGTTAGACCGATTTAGTTCATTTTTACTACACTTCTTCCATATTAGATACCCAGGACGTGTACCGCGTTTCCGGTAATTTGGGTCCAGAGTAACCCCCCCCCCCCCCTCCTAATGAACCGATTTAGTTTATTTTTATAACAAATTATTCTCTTTAGTTGAACAGAACGAATACCGAGTTTCGTTGAAATATAACAAAAATTACGACTGGTATTGGCAAATAACTACTTTGGCTCCGGAGTAAACCCCCTCTCCGGATGGACGGATTTTGTTGGTTAACGAACTCGTTCAATCGTTTGATTGGGAAATACTACATACCAAGTTTCGTGGGGAAGAAACAAAAACTCTGGCCGGTATCGTGTTAACGGACACATATATAACTATATATATATATTTATATATATATATATATATATATATATATATATATATATATATATATATATAGAGAGAGAGAGAGAGAGAGAGAGAGAAATTTTAACTGGGGTCATTTTCGGAGTCTACTAGGTAGGATCGATAAAGATTCGAAGAAATTTTTCAAAAATTCCGTCATGAGTGCAACTTCAATAGCTACTTTCCTTCGGAGGAAAGTGCTAACAAAGCGAATCGTGATCTTAGGCGCCACAACAAGAAACACCGTGATTTTTGACTTCCACTGTCCATGTTACTTAATGTTTTAATGCCTTCTGGATATGACCGTGTCGTTGTGATAATAACCGACGTTTCGCCAGGCATTCTGCAGGCTTCCTTAGGGTTCCTTTTGAGAATGAAGATTTTTCTCCAACCCTCCCAAAACATTTATTACGCACATAGAGAGCTCCAGGCCCGACGTATTGGTGCCTGGAATTGGATTTGAATCTACGCCTTATCTTACGCTTGCGTACTAGAAGAAAGAAGCCCGGGACGTATGATATTTACAATGGGGGACTTAAGCCTACATAGTCCAAGGTATTAAATCTAGGGGGAGACAGAGTTGTAGGGGGTTGACACAGTTCTGGAGGCCGTCAGGACTTGACATACCTGCCCCGTATATAGTCATTTACCGAGGGCAGCATCACCTCGTCGTGGAGGAGAGATGGCTTCCTCCTTCAGAAGGTAGTGTGCTGCACGGCCCGAAGCAGGACCCCATTCTGGAAACACTGAAGCCGCCTGAGCATATGAGGGTAGATGTACCTCAGGGCGGGTTCCAGTGCAGAAGAGTAGGCCTGATGATCGCCTTGTAGCTTTGCAGCTTCAGCCGAAGCGACAGCTGGGCTGATCGCAAGAGATGATTCAGGCGGAACGTCTTCTGTCGGGCTTCTTTCAGGCGGCTGTTGATATTCTGCGTTCCAGACAGTCTGTTCCCGATTGCAATCCGGCAAGACGACATAATCGAGTTTTGCTCTTTACAAGCTAAAATAAATAATTCTAGGTTTTTTTCCTTTGGAATGTGTATATATTACTTGTTTAAATTTTATGTTTATGGTTCGTGACTATTGCTCGTTAAGAAGACTACTTTGGTATAATTTAACCTCGTTTATGATCAATCAAGTAATCTAAATGTCCATAAATAATATTCATTCCGATTCCGGAATGCAGAAATTCAGTTATGGTAATTGTAAAATATAAAATTACAGCTGTAATGAATGGTATAATAGAGGATAAGACTCGGTTTTAAGTTGATTATGCCCTCATGTTTATGAAATATCGACGGGAGCAAGCTTTGAACAAGAGCTCCTGTCTTAGTTTGGTCACGAAGGTGGAGAACGAACAAGGAGGAAGTTCGCTATTTTCTATCAGTTAGCGGGAGTTTTGCTGAATAATAGTAAGCAGGAACTGTATCATCTTAGCCTGTTTCCTGAAAATGGTTTTATATTCTCTAATTTGGAAGACACTTTTTCATCGATGGCCCAAAAACTCTAAGGGTGCCCTAACATGGTAAGGAATATCTCAAGATTTGGACTGCGAAATTCAAGTCTTAAGATATTTCTCGGAGTATATGGGACATAATTGAGGCCAGATTTGAACTGTACAGTCCATCGATGTAGAATGATAAAATGTGTATGTACAAGACAATATTTGCTTCACATACAGTTGGTCTAATATAACTGGACTGTGCAGTCCCTGCTTTGAGGTTTATTACCTTATCGTGTGTGCGCTAGACCCCCCACGAGTCCAAACGGTGCAGTCTCTGCCATGAGATTTGAACTGAACGTGTATGGCCACCTTTAGAGTCCCCTTAATCAGCTTTCCCCTGTTGACTCTGTCTAGTGAAGCCGTTATCCACAACAATTCACTATGGATTTTTATGTGGAAAAAGGTCCTAACCTATTTACTACACACTATTCATCAATGATCTTCTATTTTACTCTACATGTTTCACGTCATCTTCACGCCTCTTCAGTTGATTAGAAGAATTCGAGCACTTCATCCTATCGCCTTAGTTTCGGTCCTTCTCTTCTTCTAGTGCCACATAGCTTTTCAAAGGGTTCCTTCTTGGGGATCGTGCGATCTTGCATTGTACTTCGATAGATGACCAGCACATTGCAATCTCCCATAAACCTGGAGATATCGGGTTCTAGGTACAGGGAATAGAAGTCATTCGTTCATCGCCTCACCGCATGAACCCGATTGAACCCCCGCACAATTATCTTAACGTGGCCTTCTTATTATACATTTCCATCATATTTACTAACTCAGCCACAGATTTTACATTCCATCACCATTTTACGTTTTACATCTGCAACAGTGTCTCCCCGTGGTCTAGTGGCTAAACGCCTTAGATTCTCATGCGGGAGATTGTGGGTTCGAGTCCCATTGGTACAGCGAGGAATTTTCTCACCTTAAGGCTCGTTTAGAAAATTCCTCGCTGTACCAGGATATCGGCGCTAATGGCCGAGTTCTCAAAAAAAAAACAAAAAAAAAAAAAAAAAAAAAAAAAAAAAAAAAAAAAAAAAACTTCTGCAACAAAAATCAATTAATGTGTGATGAGTGCATTTTAACCGTCCTGAGTTAAATAATTAGACCCTAATAGTAGTATGTTTTTCGATGTCATATATTAATATTTTATAAGTTTACTGCTTGAATGCATGTTACAAATTAAGATGCTAAAAAATAACCGCCAAGCTGAGTTACATTTAGAGTGGCTTACATAAAATATAACTAAGGGATATGATAGTATCATTCAGACACTCGTTAATTGTGGCTAACGTAGTAATTTAGAAGGCAATGTAGATTTTTAGAGGATAATAAATTCTAAAAAGAGGTTTGTTTAATTGGCACCCGTATTTATCAATACAAAGTCAAATAAACAAAATAATTCCCCTACAATCTCATGTGTTTATATATAGACACTGACAAGTGGTTGTACTGTTTATATATAATCAATGACAAGTACTAATACAGTAGGAAGCGATAAACACAATGAACCTTCTCTAGTCTAAGAGCGTGATTCACTCGTGAACAGTGAGTCATTGAGAGTCAGTCGTAATGACCTTTACAAACGGCAGTTACACTTGTGCTCTCACGTCGGCAGCAGCGGATCACGTCTACTCAGGAGAATCACGCATTTCACGAGATGCCTAGGTATTTACACTCTATATATCCTTATATGTATACATTTTTACAGTGATTCACTAATTCGTTTACATAATTGAAAGATTTCCTGTGTGTAAACTCACTAAATACAATTCACCGATACAATATTGACAAGTTGTAAACTCTTTCAGTAAACAACATTTTAATACCTCTCCCCCTTCTTAAGTTTAGCCCTTAAATCTCGGAAGGAGGCCTGGTGGCCGTGCCTTGGGCCGAGGGTTCGATAATTTTGGGATTGGTGACTTTTCTTTCGAAAAAAAAAATCCATCAATCTTATCCTCGCTAGAAAAGAATGTTAAAATGTAGAAATTTAACGTTTAAATAAATAATGGCAACTAGACACCTAACATATAATATAATTTTAAAATACCCTTATCACTAATTGATAATAAAAGATAGATTAGTATATTGGCTGTAAGCATAAAAAGACTTCCTTATCTGCAATATCAAACAGATACCATCACCTCCTGGACCTTTAGACAAGCCGTCCCAAAAAATGTGTATTATTTATGACGTTAAAATTTAAATAATAATAAATCACTGAAATTTGTCTAATGAGTTGTTGACTTCCAAAAAAGGATATGTCGTAATCGTAAAACTATTCAAGGGACACAAAAAAGGATATGTCCTAATCGTAAAACTATTCAAGGGACACAAAAAAGGATATGTCCTAATCGTAAAACTATTCAAGGGACACAAAAAAGGATATGTCCTAATCGTAAAACTATTCAAGGGACACAAAAAAGGATATGTCCTAATCGTAAAACTATTCAAGGGACACAAAAAAGGATATGTCCTAATCGTAAAACTATTCAAGGGACACAAAAAAGGATATGTCCTAATCGTAAAACTATTCAAGGGACACAAAAAAGGATATGTCCTAATCGTAAAACTATTCAAGGGACACAAAAAAGGATATGTCCTAATCGTAAAACTATTCAAGGGACACAAAAAAGGATATGTCCTAATCGTAAAACTATTCAAGGGACACAAAAAAGGATATGTCCTAATCGTAAAACTATTCAAGGGACACAAAAAAGGATATGTCCTAATCGTAAAACTATTCAAGGGACACAAAAAAGGATATGTCCTAATCGTAAAACTATTCAAGGGACACAAAAAAGGATATGTCCTAATCGTAAAACTATTCAAGGGACACAAAAAAGGATATGTCCTAATCGTAAAACTATTCAAGGGACACAAAAAACGTCCAAGCTATTATAATTCCTTTACGAGGCTACACAATCATTAATTTCCTTAATTTAGATGATATTTAATTTATTTACCAAAATAAAGTTTTTGCTGAATAGTTTTTTTAGGTTTAGAAAATAAATTAATTTGATGACAAAATGGACTGGTCTCATTTTGAAAGTCGCCGCACCTAATTATGTTATTCACGTGAACAGAATATATTCTTGATTTTGATCACTTTTAACTAAAAAATTATACAGTGCGTTATTTTTTTGTTTTTCTCTTGTTCGGCGATTACACTCACTATGTATATTCAGGAAATCATTTCTCATCATAAAATAAATAAATATTCAGGAAATCAGCATGCTAAATGTTGTTATTTGTGGAAATTTAAGTGTTCAAGTTTTGGGGGGAAAGAAAATAATTGAATAATTCTTAATATGAGTTCGAAAATAAGTTCCTAAAGCAACAGTGCTAAAGGTCATCAAAACAGTTCTAAAGATCAGACAGGCTTCTTTATCCTAGTCCGTATAGTGTTTCTAAAGCAACAGTGCTAAAGGTCATCAAAACAGTTCTAAAGATCAGACAGGCTTCTTTATCCTAGTCCGTATAGTGTTTCTAAAGCAACAGTGCTAAAGGTCATCAAAACAGTTCTAAAGATCAGACAGGCTTCTTTATCCTAGTCCGTATAGTGTTTCTAAAGCAACAGTGCTAAAGGTCATCAAAACAGTTCTAAAGATCAGACAGGCTTCTTTATCCTAGTCCGTATAGTGTTTCTTACATAAATCCCTAAAGCTGAAAAATAAACTAAAATAAATGTAAACAAAAAAAATGTAAATGTCTTACTATTTTCAACAAAAATTATGAATTTTATTTTCTGTTATTGTTGTATATTGTTAAATTTTAGGTCCACATTCTTTTGTATATCAAATTGTTGCAATTGTTATGAAGTATGCATTTTATTTTTGTGGCAATTTCCGAAGGAAGGAAGCTGTTGAGGTTGCACTCATAAAAGACTTTTTTTAACAAACTTTTGAAGTCTTCTTCGATCCTACCTACTAGATACCGAATACGATTCCCGATACAATTTCCACATATATATATATATATATATATATATATATATATATATATATATATATGTGTGTGTGTGTGTGTGTTAACACTATGTATGACTCATATTTGCCTGATAGAGACCATCATTATTGTTTTTTTTTTACCGCTAAACTTGATCTATATCGTTCCCTTAGAAAACAATTCCCATGAACGAGTTCGTTACTGAAATTACTAATTTGCCAATACCGGGCGCTAATTTTTGGCATATTGCAATGCAACTCGGTATATGTCAATAATATCTAAGGAGCAGTGTTGGGCAAAAATCATTCAGAATAATGAATAAATCAGTTATATCATTCTGAATAATGAATAATATTTCATTCATTGTTCAGCCATTCAATGACTAACGGAACTTTATTTTTTATATTCCTTATTGAATAAAAATTGTAATAGAATAAAAACAGAGTTGTGCATAAATAAATAACATTGTCAGGAAGTGACCCAAATCGATCCGGAAGTGGCCCAGGGATGGGTGTAGTGACCCATAAGTAATTATGAGGGGAAAAAATCAGCCCCGTTACAGGCCACAAGGGCCCAGAGGGGCACATACTGTAGAGGTATCTGATTCCTGCCAATACGGCACACTAGGGAGATAGTGTGGTCAGTATTATGCTCCGGCCGCCTGATTTTTCCCGTCACAGGTACCCAGCAATTAATTAATTAAAGGCTGGGTGAGCCTAGGGACGATCTGGGGCCCTAAATCCAACCCTCAAACGACGTCACTAGTAGATAAAATCATTAGTGCGCGCTTGGGCTTTGTACCTGGGTCCTCCAGTTCATTAGTGTTCTTCCACTGAGGTCCAGAAGTATTTATGAGAGACCGAAAATGCACATAAAATGAACCGGAAGTGATCTAATTTCACCCGGAAATGACTCAGGGATGAATATAGTGGCCCTGAAGTAATTACTATTGACGGGAAGTAAGCCGAAAGTGAACCGGAAGTAACCAGAAACGGCACAGATCCACCCGGAAGTGACCCGAAGTAAGCCGGAAGTCAGGTTTGAGATGGCATGTTCCATAAAAAATAATGGGTTATTCATGATGCATGAATAACTAAATCAATGAATAAATTCATATTCAATAAAAAGTTATTTACCTAATTAAAAAGCCAACCCTGTTACCCATAGAATAAAAAAAAATCAGTGGATGATTAACATAATCAATGAATAAATTCATATTCAATAAAAAGTTATTTAATTAAAAAGCTAACCCTATTACCCATAGAATAAAAAAAAATCAGTGGATGATTAACATAATCAATGAATAAATTCTTATTCAATAAAAAGTTATTTAATTAAAAAGCTAACCCTGTTACCCATAGAATAAAAAAAAATCATTGGTTGATTAACATAATCAATGAATAAATTCTTATTCAATAAAAAGTTATTTAATTAAAAAGCTAACCCTGTTACCCATAGAATAAAAAAAAATCAGTGGATGATTAACATAATCAATGAATAAATTCTTATTCAATAAAAAGTTATTTAATTAAAAAGCTAACCCTGTTACCCATAGAATAAAAAAAAATCAGTGGATGATTAACATAATCAATGAATAAATTCTTATTCCATAAAAAGTTATTTAATTAAAAAGCCAACCTTGTTACCCATAGAATACAAAAAATCATTGGATGATTAACATAATGAATGAATAAATTCTTATTCAATAAAAAGTTATTTAATTAAAAGGTCAACCCTGTTACCCATAGAATAAAAAAATCAGTGGATGATTATCATAATCAATGAATAAATTCAAATTCAATAAAAAGTTATTTAATTAAAAAGCTAACCCTGTTGTCCATAGAATAAAAAAAAATCATTGGTTGATTAACATAATCAATGAATAAATTCTTATTCAATAAAAATGTATTTGAATGATTATTGATTAAGGAATTTGTTGAATAATTCCCAACTCTGCTAAACAGAAAGATTTATTGTATAAATAAACTAAATCGGTCTATTTGCTGGGGGCTACTCCAGAACAAATTTAATAATTTGCCTGTACAGGCCAAATTTTATGCTTATCCGTTCTCAGTCGAGCCAAAACTATTCCTTCCCGTTCGTTTTATTCTTAGAAACTATATGTTCATTCCCTGACTGTATTGTGAAGTGAACGAGATTTTTTTTAAATTATTTGCGTACATTAGTTTGGATGTTATATCGTCCATTTTGTAGACTTTGTAATATGTTTTGCCCTTATATGTTGTACGGGGCTTATATTCTTTAACAATTTTTTCCCTGACTATGGAATATTTCTGCAGAAGAGGGTTTCACAAGATTTCAGTGGCCTTGTTAGTGTCTATGGAAGCACCTATTCAACAACTTGGGTCTTTTTGCGAAGACCACATCCAGTTACTTTTGAAGTAGCAGTAGTGATTTATAACAGTTACTCGTACTCGCTGATAAGCTTACTGATTAGCTAATAGGTTCTTTGCTGGTTATCTACTACTTCTTGACTCGTTATCTACGGTTATAATTCATATTAGATAATGGCAAGCAATATTTATTAATAAAAAGGTTAATATGATCAAAATCAATTCTCTCAACTATGAAATAAGTTATTAAGCTTTAAAGTTGACTGTTTTGCAGGTTATGAAGGATAACAAACAACGTTATTTGTAAACAAACATATTTTATTCCTTTTCTCTCTCTCTTTTTTGGATATTTTACATTTATTAGGCATTACATGCTATGCGTTTCCGCTCGCTACGCTACGCTCCGCTCGCTCAAGAAAATATCAAAACCCTAGTCAATCCAACTCCCAATTAATAGAATTATATTAATTGTAGCGACTCTAGTCTATCCAACTCGCTAAAATTAATAGGATTCCATTAATTTTTCCCAGTAAGAAACCAATCCCTTTTACTTTGTCAGGAACATCGCGAACTAATTGTAAAAGACTCATTTTTCTCACAAACATAAGCAGAGCTTTTTCATAAACAAAAGCTAATTCACTGTTGAAGGTTACTTTACTCCCAGCAAGAACGAATGCAATTGGTCATCCAATCCTCCAATAGGAAGGCAAAGGAGTTATGCGCATGCGCTAAATCACTGATACAATCACTACTGCTACTTCAAAAGTAACTGGATGTGGTCTTCGCAAAAAGACCCAACAACTTTGTTATAAATTGTTATCTAATCAGTTTCCTAACAACATGTATAGTGAACCAATCGCTATTAGTCACAGCTATTCCAATAATAACTATAATGACTAAGCATTTGCATGGCTACATACTCCATTAATTAAAATACTTCTTTCTAAGGTGTACTGTTTAGATATGCTTTTATGCATAGTTTAGATGCATTATTTCTGGGACTTTTCAATAGAGGGCGATGTTAAGACGAGGGTTCTAGGCACCGATACTTTGAAATTTTGCAGTATAACGTATTTTGATGCACTAAACACGAATCCGTTATAAAAAAAAATCGCTCCCAACTAGGAAAGAAGTTATGAAGCACTTAAGTTCACTGTCATTGCGGTTAAAGTTGGCGTGAACAGCGTATTTGTAAACATGCGCATTCGCAGACAAGTAACTTTGGGAAACAAAGAACTCTCATTTGAAATGTTGATAAACTATTTATAACCTCCATGAAATCGGAATTCTATCCATAACAGCGAGTTGGATTGACTAGAGTTTTGACATATTCTTGAGCGAGCGTGGCGACCGGAAACGCCTCCATAACAGTGAACTTTAGTGCTTCATAACTTCTTTCCTAGTTGAGAGCGATTTTTTTTTATAACGGATTCGTGTTTAGTGCATCAAAATACGTTATACTGCAAAATTTCAAAGTAATCGGTGCCTAGAACCCTCGTCTTCACATTTACCAACTGGTTTAATCCATTATTTTCGGATCGGGATCAATTCGATCCCCGGCCGATCAAACTTGTTTGTTTCTTCACCGATATCGCCGACCGACGCACAGTGGGGCAAACGACATATTGTGTTTCAAAAAAGTCTACAGCTTCTAAATCTTAACAGATTTCAATGCATATTTTTTTTAAATGTAAGCTAACACAATTCAGAACAACTTAGTGTCGTCAGAGTTTTGTTTTTTGTTTCCCTTGTTTATTAAATTACGCGTAGAGAAGTTTTACTTCATAAAAATCATAACATCTTGCCCAAAGATGAAAACTTCTCTACTGAAAGAATGTTATCATTAAAGAGACGCCAAGAAACTTGTGCTCAGCATAAAAAATAGACTACCTGAAATCCTAAATGAGGTCCCACGAATTATTTTTTAAAAAACATACATTTTTATATAGAAAAGGTATTTTGTGGACACTTGACTCCTAATTTCTAAAAAGGTTTTTGACAATTCTAAAATCAATTTAGTATTGGTATTATTATTGAAAAGTATTACTTTGTTATGTAATTAATATATCTTTAAATATAAACATTATAAAAAACACAGTTGACATTATCTTTAACTGATTATATGCAATTCTTTACTTGAGTGTTTGGGATCGTTATTGTGGCTTTGTATATTTACTCTAGATGTAAGCATTTTTTTTTTTTTTTTATAATTTATATAATCTACTATTCTGTACTAAAGAGAGGAATAAATTACCTTTGTTTAATGATGTAGTTTTTAAAATTATTTCATGTTTTTTTTTCAAATAACCTCCCTGCACATTGTTATTTGGTAACTAACGGCTACGGCCTCATTGATAAATAAAACTCAGTAAAGAAATAACTAATAGCAAGAAGAAAAAAAAACCTGCAGTTCTTCACTTTTTTATTAAAAAAATCATTGTTTCAATTTTTGCATTTTACTAGTTGAGGACTCCATCGTTTTTGTTTGACAACAATTTTTTTTTTTTTTTACCCAAATTTACACATTTGAAAACCCGCTATTTTTGTTAGTTGTCAACTTTTCATCCTCGGGGCTTGCTACAACATTCTTCATTCACCATATCGGGTCATTCCTGATATTGATAAGTTGTTATAACTAATTATAACTATATGATTTTATTAGTAACAAATTATTGAATAAGTCAATGTTTATGAAGCTAGCAAAAATATATATTCTACATTTTACACATTATAAATATAATAGTTTACTCAGAAGGGCGTAATAACCTTGCCTGTTTAATGCCCTCCAAAACAGGAATCTAATCTACATTTTACAGGTCTTGTCAAGTCACTGGTGAAGTGAGTTAATACCTTCTCTCCAAACGGAGCAAAACTTTATGAAAATTAGTTCGGATGAATGTCAAACGTTTAAGTAGAAATAAAGTTAATATTAGAATAAATTCGAGATATAATGGGTTAACTGGGGAGTATGCAATTAAAAAGATGTAGTATATTTTTGTTTACATTTTAAACTTAGTTTTAGGGTGGTTAGTATTACAGATTGTTTTAACTGGTCAATATTGTTGAAGTTGTGATTAAAAAGCAATTCGAAATCCGCTTAAAATAAAACTTTCTCACTCCCTAAGAGCGCATATGGAGTTTATTTGATCTCTTTTGGCTAATTATGTGCTTGGTTTATAGATATTAAAAATAAACAACATATTATCTGCATAATTCTAATAATTTCAACAGAAAATAATATAAAACTTAAGCTTCGTGTATGCTATAATGAATGAATAGGTTACATTATTGATTCAAACATTTGGCGGGCTTCAGTCGCTGGATGACAGTTATTCAATTGTAAATTTAGTTCATATAAAGTATAAAACGTGGCATAGTATTACCTAATAGCATAAAAATTTAAGGAAAATTATTAATTAATGTGTATGAATGTTGCACATTTAAAAATATTTTTTGCTGAGGACTGATAAGGAATTATTTTTTTGTTTTTGTGGTGGCAAACCTTTTTCTTAATGTTTGTAAATAACGTGTAGCTGATCACGAACTACTGTCTTGAAGAATGATTTGATTGGTGTTCAACTTCTTTTGTCCCTAAATATATTTTTTTAATTTTGTTATCTGCTGAACTGTAGAAATCAAGGAGTGATTATCTTGACAAGAAGGTATGTCATATTTAGTATAAAGTTTCTTTGGTCGTTCAAATACATTGATAACTTACTGACATCTCGTTATGTATATTGGGAGTTAAATTGGAACTTTTAATAATGGATTCTCAGTTTTTATTTTAAGAAAAGACACATAGATCCTCTTTTTATTTAAGGGTTAAGACTTTAATAAATAATAATTGAGTCATGAGTTAAGTTTTAACTTGATTTGGTTGTATTGGTCTATTTTCAGAATGAGCACCAGCAATGGAAAAAGAATGCAGACAAATGTCAGAGTGAAGGATAACCCCGCATTACCACCTGTTCCTCAGCATGAGGAGCTTATAAAATTCATATGTGACTGTAAGTTGAATATTTTGTTAATTTATTAATATTTAGATTTCAAAACGCCATTGATTCACTCCTTTATTTAATTGCAGCTTGGAATAAAGTGTGCCAAGAGTATCAGAAGAGCAATGCTCAAGGTAATTTATTTATTGTTTTTATATATTCTTAATTATTGATTAGCTTCATTCAGATAACTGTTCAGATTCTGCAAAAGGTTTTGCATCTTAAGTTTATTTTATTTTTTTTGTCTATTGAGGCATCAAATGTCAAATAGTCTTTTTGTTACTGAGACATATTTTATTAGGTTGAACTGTTTTTCTGACGTTTCGGTTGCAATTTCATAAATTATGAAGGTGTCATGTGTGAATAGTGATACAAGAACACTGTTTAATTTCACCTTATGGTGTTGATTTAATAATTTGGTTTGTTGTTATATATTTTGTTTTAATTTAGTTTAAAGTAATTTTCTCTAGTGACTGGTTTGTGAGAAGTTCGAACATTAACCATAATATAATAACAGACATTGTCAGAAGTAGTCACGTTGGAAAATTAGATTGTCGAAAAGACTATTTTTGACAATTGATGCCTCATTTACCAAAAAGTTAAATGTACTTAAAATGTGAAGGGATCCCTACTATTTAAGCAAATTTTGAAATTAACAAATCTAATAGTGTCTTTTGAATGACCGATGTTTGTAACATGTTAAACTTTGGTTATAAATAAGATCAGTGGATTCATAAGTAAACATTATTTGGAGAAATCTGGTGTTTTACTCTTAATTTATCTTCTTCTGAAATTTATTGGATTAGGCACTTAATGAAAGTTAAAATAATCTCAAATAATAAATTAATTATTTTAAATCGTCAGCATTTTTGATTACTTTATCAATTTTCTTAAGCTTCAAATGGGATAAAAATAAATACGTAACTTCTCAATAGCATTTTAACAAATTAATTGTTTTTCATTGAATTTGCACTTAATATGTTGTATTTAGTTTTGTGACTAGGCTGTATTACTTCTAAATTGAAACTTGAAAAATTCCCTTGAATAATGTTGAGATAGTGAAAACTTTTATCATAAAGATATTAATTTTTATGCATTGGCTATTATTTCTTCTTCGTTGCATGAACTTGGTACATATAAAGAGCTCAATTATGGAGAAAGATGTGTAAAGGAAATATGCAAAATTAGTTTGGATGGAAACTCCCATTCAATAGACCAAACTCCATTTTGAATGAACTCTAGTGGATACAAGAGTGACTAGGGCTTAGAAAACTTACAGATAGATATCGCAAAAAGCTGTCACAGTGATGCCTTTCAGTCCTGAATCGAAGAAATGGCCTTGTCATGTGGATATCAGTCTCGGATTGGTTAAGCGCATTCATAAGCAATGTGGCGTAAACTTACCTCCTTCCTAAAGTATATGCTTATTTATGGAACCATCTCCTGTGTGACAGACTTATGTTCACTATAATTCCACACTTTTCCGTATAAATACATTTATAAATGTTCTTATATTTCATGTTTTTTCTACCTTAGGAACTCCAACTGTTGCATACCATACTGAGACTGATCCTAATCCAATGCTCAAAGGTGAGTTGTGATGATTATGTTATATCTATAATTATGCTTTACGTTTTAGCACTCCGAAGGAAAGTAGCTATTGAGGTTGGACTCATGACGGAATTTTTGAAAAATTTCTTCAAATCTTTATTGATCCTACCTAGTAGACACCGAAAATGACCCCCGTTAAAATTTATATATATCTATATATATATATATATATATACATATATATATATATATATATATATATACATATATATATATATATATATATTTATATATATATATATGTGTCTGTTAACACGATAGCGGCCAGAGTTTTTGTTTTTTCGTCACAAAACTTGGTATATAGCATTCAAGTAGCAAACGATTGAACGAGTTCGTTAACCACCAAAATTGGTCCACCGGAAGGGGGGGGGGGGTTTACCCCGAACCCAAAACACTAATTTGACTATGTCAGCCGTAATATTTGTTATATTTCAACGAAACTTGGTATTCGTAGTGGTAATATAGAGAGAAAAGTGAGATATAAAAATGAACTAAATCGGTTCATTAGAAGGGGGTTGTTTACCCCGGACCCACAATACCAATTCGTCACTACCAGCCGTGATTTTTGGTATATTTGGACGAAACTCGGTATTCGTAGTGGTAATCCACATGTAAATATGTGTTGTAAAAATAAACTAAATCGGTTCATTAGGAGGGGGGGGGTTCACTCCGGACCCTCAATACCAATTCGCCACTACCAGCCGTGATTTTTGGTATATTTCGACGAAACTCGGTATTCGTAGTGGTAATCTACCGGTAAATATGTGTTGTGAAAATAAACTAAATCGGTTCATTAGAAGGGGGGGGGGTTTACTCCGGACCCAAATTCCTAATATACTCATACCGGTCGTAATTTCTGCTGTATTGTAACGAAACGTGGTATACGTCGTCGTGGGTAACTTATGAGAAAGAAGTGTTGTAAAAATGAGCTGAATCGGAAAGCGGGGGTTTAATTTGTAATATATTTCAATAGAAAAGCCCGCCAGACGTAGGTTCACAAAGCCGCCGCAAGGAGCGCTTTCTACCACTAGAGTGACTGTAAACTGTTCCTGCCTTAGATCAAAATACGACAATATGAGGTTTTTTGTATTTATTACGTAGAGAAATAGGTACCATGTGTAAACATAACTCTGGAAGCAAGTTAATAATTGATCAGTTACTCATTACAAATTTAAAAGAGAACTATTCATGTTTTTATTTTATTTATGTAGGATATTTTAAGCAAATTGTTCTGGAAAGCAGTCTACACTACCCAAATTCTGAGGAATGTGCTTAGTTATGCAGCTCCTGCGTGACAGACTTTTATAATTTACTTAAGTTGCCTATGCTTCTTGGCCATTAGTGATAGGATATCTATAGCTTGGCTCCCTTTATAAACACTCATGGTGTAACAGGGAGTTTTTTCAGCAAGCCCATCGCTGAAATAGCATCCTCCTACATGGGACTCGAACCCATGTCTCCCACAAGAGAATGCAGCATGGTTGCACCTAGCCCACGGGGAGACCCTTTTATCTAAAAAAATAACCACACGTCCGAATCTCAACAATATCTCCTTCACAATCTTAATGGTCAACGATCTCCTCTCAATGCTTTCCTTTTTATTGTTGCTATTTTCTTTACACTGTGTACACATAGCCCTGTTAAATGCACCGTTTCCCATTGATCACCAAACCTAAGCAATGTCGGGTATGGCCAGTACCTGAATAGATGACCGACCACAGGCTGATGGCATTATGAAAGAGTGGTAACCTGTAGATACCTGTCGATACACCGTTAAATAAAAAACTGCAAAAAACAAAACAAGAAGGTGTAGATGATTGGGGTTCAGTCATTAGTTTAAATAAAACTACATTTTATAAATAAAATGTTGTATTTATTGCCAACGTTTCGGGTCGTGTTACGGGCCATCTTCAGGGCTATGGAGATGAGAAGGAACAGCTCCTTACTTTTGGAGACTACATTTCAAAGTCACTTCAAATCACTTATATATATATATATATATATATATATATATATATATATATATATATATATATATATATATATATGTGTGTGTGTGTGTGTGGTAAAACTGAAGGAGAGCGTCCTCAGCACCGATTTTTTCAAATTTTGCACTAAACACGAATCCATTTAAAAAAAAAAGTTGCTCTCAACTAGAAAAGAAGTTATTAGGCACTACAGTTCACTGTTATTGAGGTTAAAGTTGGCGTAAACAGCATATTTGTAAACACGCGCATGCGCAGACATCTAACATTGGAAATCAAAGAACTGTTGTTTGAAATGTTGATAAACTATTTATAACCTCCATAACATCAAATTTCTATCCATAACAGCGAGTTGGATTGACTAGAGTTTTGATACCTTCTTGAGCGAGCGGAAACGCATAGCATGTCTGCCCAAAAGTCTTCCAAGACATTCTTATTAATATGCACGTTTATTAATACGCTGTTTACGCCAACTTTTATAACCTTCATAACAGTGAACTTTAATGCTTAATAACTTCTTTCCTTGTTGAGAGCAACTTTTTTTTATAACGGATTCATGTTTAGTGCATCAAAATACGTTATAGTGCAAAAGTTGAAAAAAATCGGTGTTGAGGAGGCTCTCCTTCAGTTTGACCATATATATATATATATATATATATATATATATATATATATATATATATATATATGAAATTTGCATTTCAAGTCATGAAATTGGCTTTCACGAAAGTAGTAGACACCCTGTTATTACATGTTTTTATTCCAATTATACCCTTTGTTTACCAGTGTTTTGTTTGTTTTTTTTTCCAGATTTTGTACCCTTCGACCTTGAAGCCTGGTGGGGAAAGAGGCTCGTACAAAATATTACCCAAAACACTTAAATGTTTATATATTTTTAAACTTTCATATATCTACTTTTGTACTTCTTAACCTTGATATTATTTATATTATACGATATAAGCTTTTAATTTATATTTTAAGGATAATATTCTTTATAATATACCTTATCAGTATTTACTCTCAATTACCCTTAATTGTTTTATTCTTATGATAATGTTTTTATACATTCCTCCCAAGTATTTGTATTATTTAATCTACCTTGTATAGCTTTTTGCCCTGCAAAGTTTAAATAAATTTGTTTATATATATATATATATATTTGATTCATTTTCATAATCCTTTAACATGACAAATTTTGGTTTATGCAGGGTGTCCCCATAATAAACGGCAGAACATCGGGAATTGATGCAGGATGAAAATAGAAAGAAAAAAAGTCCTTTGGCATATATCTCGTTTCTGCTTCGTTTTCTAGAAAAGCGTAAAAACTAAAATAAATTATGAAAAGGCAGTCATTCATAATGTACGAGTATATATAAAATTAGTTAAAAGTATATGTTTTAACACTCAATCTCTCCCCCTCCCCAACCTCCTTTTATTCCCCCCACCCCCAAAATATAAGAGTGAGTATGCCTCTGATTTTTTGTGGAATAATGAAATAATAGGTTTCCATTTTTTGACCCCTCAACTCAACACAGAATCTTTCCACTCATTCCTCGATAATAAACTGTCGTTGTTCTTGGAGGAAGTCCTTTTGGCACAGACATTGGGAAACTGGTTCGACGGTTGTCCAGCCCACTGCGGGAGAGCCGCCCGAAATTGGTTAGATACTAAATATCCATAGCATTGGGTAGGACGCAGTGGGCCGATATCTTGGCCGGCTCGATCTTCAGACCTCACACCATTGGATTTCTTTACATGGGGAATTATTAAAGATTCGGTCTACAGGGTGCCTATTGCCTTAAGAGTACACCTCATTCATCACATCAGATGGGCCTGGGAGCAGATTACAGCTGAGAAATAGAAAAATGCCATCCAGTCTGTCAATGTGCGATGTGATGCCTGTATTGCTGTATGAAAGAATGCCTTTTCACAATTGTTTTTAGTTTTTCTCGTAAACAAAGCAAAATCGAGATATTTATATTTATACATATAATAGATTGTTAAAATATAACTAATTATTAGAATGAGACTGAACACTGTTTTTTCTAGCAAAATTATTTGATGTTCAATGAGAAAAGTATAAACAATTTTGGTTTCAAATACTTCAAAATCTACTATATATTTGTCAAATACCACTCACTCACTCACTCACTCATCTATCAACGCCCAGCCCAAACCGCTCGACAGAAAATATTGAAATTTTGCATGGACACTCCCTATATAACGTAGGCGCTCGCTAAGAAAGGATTTTTTGATATTCGTATTTTTAAGCATTTTTAGGGGGGTTTAAAGTTTGAGTTGGTTAGAGAAGGGAAGCCTAGGCAGCCTGCGTTGCTAGGACGATAAAGAACAGCTGTTACCTTACATTATCTATCTCATAGTTTTATTTCAAATTGAGGTTAATTTCAACTATGATGGCAGACCTTGAATTACTAGATATAAACTGTCCCTCATAGAGTTTTAATGGCGTTTCTTTTCTGCCTGTCCCCGTCAGATAGGCTTGCCATATTTTTGGAGAGTTAAACCGGGACACATTAATATGGGATGGGCACACCAGGGGGGGGGGATAAAAAGAGTACAAATTATAAGCAAAATGGTTGGTGAGTTTTAAGCCTAGCAAGTAACGGGAAGGGGGAATCCTAAACTGTTAGTCTACCCAAACCCTAAAAATAAGAACGGAACGTTTTTTGCTACTTGATTTTCTTAAAACAATCTCTCAGCCAAATAGTAGTGTCTGGCAGCTGGCAGCACTGTGCAGGTAGTTCCAGCGTTTTACAGTTAGATTACTTCTCATTTCTTTGACACTGTTAGCAGTAGTAACAATGTTGATTGTAGAAAAGTAACCGATTTATAAAAGATTCTTATAAACATGAATTCATTACTTTTTGCATCTTACAGCCTTTTCCGGGACATTGATAAAACTGGGTGGGACACCGAAACAATTGCAAAATACCGGGACAGTCCCGGTCAAACCGTGATGTATGGCATATCCTTAGGTTTTCCAGGCGATGTAATAATATCCGGAACCCTTGCACAGCCTCCTCGCCTATAACCTTGGTAATACTCGTAAATATATTGGGTGTTACCATATGACTTCTTGGAAACATAAACTTTTAAATTTTAACGCCCATTGAATAATATATAGTATGACGGGAACCGTGCTGTAATAAACTGCACAGAATTGTATAGTAACGTAATTTTAATGAAACATTATTTAAGGCAATAAAATAATTACTTATCTGCCGTGACGAAGCACGGGTATTCAGCTAGTGTCTAATGAATTGAAGTGTTTCACGTGTTTGACATTCATTCATTCAATCATATTATTCTTACAGGTTAAAAAAGTCTTCTTTTTTTTTTCAACCACTATTTCATCATTAGACTATATTAAGGTTGTCATTGTTTTCAATGCCACCACTCATCAAAGTGTTAATGTTAAAAATATGAACGTTCTGGTGACATAAGGAGTAGACAAGTATTTAAAAAAAAAAAAATGAGTTGTTTCCAACTTTTTGTATTTTTTTTTAATACCTGGAAAACGGTTGCTAAATGGGAGTGCTTGAGGAGCTGATGACTCGAAAGCCTTAAATTTCTTATAAAATTGAAGCAGGCAAAAATTCTGAAGGAACTACCTCAGTCAGAGGAAGTGTCGGTTACATTCAAGGCAAAATATTACTTTTTTATTTTAAACAGAAGTTGATTAAGTAAAAATCAATAATTATATTTTTATTTAAATAATAGCTAGTTAACACACAACAAATTATTAACACAAAACTGAATAGAATGATCAGTTGTAAATGAAATAAAAAATGTTGAATTATCAGTATTTTCTAGAAGTAATAAGCTTAGTTGGTGGTAGAGAATTCAGATCGAAATTGGTTCTTAGGGTATCTTGTTTTTGAGGGCGCTTCACTTGTACTTTCAACATATCTATATCCTTTCTCATTTTATCGAGCATGTCAGTAAATATTCTCTCATCGGGCTCGGCTTCTTCCGAGTCCTGCAACATCTCTTTCAACGATCTCACTGCATCTTCAAGTTTTTCCACTCTGTTCTCTTCTTCTTGGATTAGCTCATTTCTTTCCTTTTCTCTTTTCAAGTCACGGACTAAACCTCTAAGCATTTCGTTCTGTAGTTTCATTTCTACGAGATCGTTCTTATTAGTAACCAAATCTTCTCGCAGTTTCATGACTAAGTTTGTCACTTCCCTGTCCATATTTTCATAACTGAACATTTGGTCTAGCCCTATGGACGTCTGTGTTGCTACGGTTATTACTTCTGCGTCGCTTTTTGTTAAGAATTTATAAACCTCGCCAATTTTGTTGTTTAACAAGAAATTTTCTTTTAAAATTGTCGATAGACTTATTCTTATCTCACGCAGATCATCATCAAAATTTTCTTTGTTGTTTTCCGTTATCAGAATAGATAATTCTTTAAGCTGTCTGGATATACTGCTCCTGTGGCTGTCTTTTAGTTTTTTCAGCTGACTTATTTCATCTTTATATTCGTCTATTTCTTTTCTCGAACGTTTGAGCTCATCTAACAAACGGTTATTTATATTACTTTCTTTTAATATCTGCATTTTTCCCATATGCAATTCAGATTCTAAAATTTCATGATTCTTTAAAGCTTTATTCAAATCATTCTTTGCTTCTGTTAATTCATCCTTTAATTTTTTCATTTCAATATGAAAATTTTCTTCTGAAAGCAGTGCCTGAAAAAAAAAAAAAATGTTATTAATAGTTTTATTTATTTTAAATAACATTAAAACTGTTTGCTATTTAGATAAAAATTCTCAAATCACTTGAAGAAGGAAAAAGAAGGCCGGAAATTAAATACCAAAATTAAATCTGCTAAACAAAACACTGAATCTAAAAAAAAAAAAAAAAAAAATTCAAAACTTTATCTCAAAAAAGATATGTCACATTATTTATTTATTTTTATTGCTTGACCGCAGCGATGGGGATTTTCAACAGTGAAGGTGTGTATGGAAACATCAGCTTTTAAATGTTTAGAGTTTAAAAAATAGTAACTAAATGATGAATAAATTATAATAATCAGATATATAGTTTTGGAAAAAGTATAAAACAAAATAAATTTATGTAAAAAGAAAATGGTGCTAATGGCCTAGGTAGTCGAAGCACCCTAAAAGAAAAGAAAAAGAAAAAAATGTAAAAAGAAAATTTAAAAAAATAAATTGTGTAAAAATATATTGTTTGCAAAATAAAATATAACTGCTAGAAATACCAGTTGATTTGACAATTAGAGATAACAATGCTTCTGTAAAATAACAATTATTTTTTAGTATCGGAAAATATTCAGCTAGTACATCTGTTCATCTATGATTCCTGAGACAGGAAGGATTATTGGAAGGTTGTTTTTAATTTTTTTTTTTTTTTTTTTTTTTTTTTTTTTTTTTTTTTATTTGATCAAAATCGTTATAAGCACCTGGCGAGGCATTAGATAGACCATGAAATATGTTGAGCTACAATAAATTTTTTGGAGCCGGTTTGAATCTATATTTTGATTACTGTGCTTTTGGCGGGTTTTAAGTAGTTTGATTGACATAAGAGGTCACAATGTAAGTCATAAAATAAAAATGTTTGCAATTCAATTGATTTCTAATGGTGTTTTTCTAGGATGTGCTGTCATATCACAGAAGGTAAAGAAACTCTTGACATAGAATTGTGAGATCAATTTTATACATTATCACTTTTGATTTTGCCTTCATCATGTTTAACATGATCAATATGGCCAGCACCATATGGTGCTCATAAAGTCCTTACGACTGGACTGAGAGCTCCGTTGGTGCTCTCCCCCACTCCTTCCCCGATAGGGCAAGCACCATATGGAGCTCCGACCCATTCAGTTTCTCACCGAAAAAAAAAATCAGTCAGATGAAAAGTTAATTAAAATCAAGCCAGCTGTAAAGTGAGCCAAGATAGCGGCAGCATTGAACGTGTTAAACAAATGAAATTTTTGTAAGGGGTATTTCTGGTATGATGGGGCACAATACAAGTAGTCTCATCACTCAGAAGCCAATGACAGGGAGACAAAACAATGCTAAATAAAGAAGAAATGATCTGGCGATGAATAAAAAAATAATCATACTTCAATTGTTCTGTAATTACTCAATTATTCCACTTGATCAAGGTTCTTTGTGTAATTTGTGAAAGTAAGTTTTACATTTCAAGTAACTACTTTATTACTATATTCAATACCAAGTAGAAATAACTAAAATAAAATTTGATTCGTACATTATTTAGTTTGGTCTTTGTCAATAACAGCTCATCCGAAGCAGCAACTTTAGCATTTTCATTTTCCTGCAATTTCTGTTGTAGGATTCTAAGCTTTTCTTTTAAGGCCTCGATTTTATTACTGCACTCTTCCTGGTTTCTACGAAGCTGCCTGAAAGTATTGATATTGTCATCAGAGATACATATTTTGCTAAATGCTCATATTTTGGATTGCTGTTCTGGCAGAAAGTGTTAAAACAAGTTATAAAAATGACACAGTCCAGTTCTCTCATGTGTAACGCCTGCTATTCTGACTGATCTGTTGTTATTAAATGAGTATCTCCGAAATTCATTATTAATTAAAAGGAATATTATTTAAAATACTTTAAAGATAAATAAGAATGAACAAATATATTAATGTAAGTGTGTGTAAGTTGAAAGCGAGGATGGGGAAGGATAGATGGATTCCTGAAATAACTTGCAGGAGTTGCTCACCAAAATTGTTTAAAACATTAAGTTATAATTGCGATGTTATGAACATGTTCAGGTTCATCTTCAGGAATAAACAAAGTAAAAACAAAAAAAAAAACAAGAATAAGGAGAAAAGTTCTCCTATGTCATTATTCAATACAAGTACAATATATGAGGCATCGACTTTCAAAAAAAGGTCAAGGTTGGGATACATCCAAATCATTGGACTTTTCAGGAGACACAAAAAACGTCTAAGATAGTAGGTATCATTTCTTCATGAAATTAATATTTACGAGGTCACAACAACATTTGTTTCCTTGTATTTGATGGGATTTATGAAAAAGTGGATTTAACCCATTTTGAAAGTCATTACCTCGTATAAGGTATATTATAATAATACAATGGTATATAAGGTACCTTATATTAAGTCATTTTAAGGTCTAGCCCCAGTGGAAGTGAGTGTTAAGGCCATGCCAAGGGTCGTGGGTTCGATTCCCACTAGGTGTGGTAGCTTTTCTTTGAAAAAAAGAAAATGCAACAGCACTATCCTGGCTAGATAAGGGTGGTTACTAATAGATAACGCGTCCTATAAATTCTAAGTTAATTATAATGGACATTAAAATTTAATGAATAAGAGAAAATTATCTTAAGTGAAAAAATTATCTTCTCCTTTCTTTCTCTTATTAATCAGCCTTTAATGTTACCACCATATTTACTTGTCACCACTGTATTTCTAAAACTCTTTCTTACCCGGATTTAATGTTACACTCACATGTTTCAAAATTGTGGACCTTAACATGACTTAATTTAAGGTACCTTATATACCATTGTATTATTATTATAAACCTTATATATTGTATTTGCATTGGTATAACAACATAGGAGAGGTTTTCTCCTTATTCCTTTTTTTTTTACATTGTGATGCCTGAAGATGGACCTAAACAGGTCCGAAACGTCGCAATTGTAATTTAATGTATTAAACAATTTTGGGGAACAACTCTTGCTAGTTACTTCGAGAATAAGTGTGTATTTATACTTGACCATAACCATTTTGTGGTGTTTCATTAATTATTTTTTTGTTGTGTTTTGATTACATTTCTGTCACACAGGTACGTTTTAAAGAGTTAAATGTATAAGCTATTTTCCATCCTGTTTTAGGGGACACATATTTGAGTTTTGATATGAAAATAATCTTTGTTTTATCCTAAGAGAGGAAATTGTTATATTTTTAGTAGGAATGTTGTTCTTCATTCCATGAGAGACAGGAAAGCAGAGAGGTCCAATAAAAATATTATATATTTATGATTTATATTATTTTTCCTAAATCAACCTGATGATTGTTTTCTGCTCACCTTTCATAGTTTTCCTTCTCTAGTTTTAGTCGATTTTCCAAGTCTTGGCTTGCTAAGGTAACATCTGAAAATGACACCACAAAATATACTTAAAAAAATATTACAACATACTTGTTTGTATTTATTTAATGAAATTGCTTTCCCTCATTTTTATTTCACTATACTTGAATGTTATTGAATCACCAGTTAAATATGTACAAACTATCATAATACATGTATGTATGTATACAGGGTGCCCCCCCCCCCCCCCAAAAAAAAGGCCAAACTTCAGGAATCGATGCAGGATGAAAAAAAAAAAAAACAAGGAAAAAAGTCCTTTGGCATATATCTAGTTTTTGCTTCGTTTCCAAGAAAACCCCCAAAACTAAATGGAATTATGAAAAGGTAGTCTTTCATAAGGAATATATAAAAATCGTTAAAAGTATATGTTTTATCCTCCTTACAACCTCTCATCCCCACCCAAACTCCTTTAATCTCCCACCCCATCCCAGTTTTTAGGTAGGCCAGTATAGTGTTTGGGTATCATAACCTAAGAGTTCCTGTCCGTCAGTAAATATTTGTCGGCAATTTTTCGAGGCCCTCGCCGCAACACATACGAATGAGAGGATCTACGTCCCGAAACCTACACTCACACTGGTCGAGCACACGATACCACGGTACATCCCGACACCGAAGGGACTGCTACCCCCTCCTACCTCAAACAGGAAAGCTTCCACTGTAGGTAAAACGAAGCCACGTGTCTCGAGGAAGCACTCCAACAACACGTTAAGAATGGATAGGAAACCACGTTGGCCCGGCAAAAGAAGAGGACCCCCACACACTACCAACAGACCAACGTTTGCCTGGTTCAGACCCAAATCAACTTAAGACTTAAAGTGTATTTTATACATATATCAAATATATATACCCAAAAAAAAAAAAATAAATAAAAAAAATAATAAACATTTATAAAAAAAAACAAAAACATTAAAACATTTATTAAAAGATAAACAAGTAACTTTTTGGTCTTCCAAATTAGGGACGCAATGTAAATAATTTGCTAGAAGACCACTTCTCTATCTTGTGGCCCTTGCAGGGGGATACCAAGAGGACATCCTCTCCGACCTGCCTCCAATTGGGACCTTCGGAGCTGCTGACGACCTCGACGAAGCCGTCAAAAGCTTCACCGAGGTCATTCAGTCCGCCGCCGACAGAAGGATTCCTAGGTTTGTTCCGAAGCCCATCAACCAGCTCACATCACCAGGCTGATCGGGATGCCAAAGAACCTTAAGAATATATGGGCGCGGACGAATAATAGAACCCTGAGGGCCCCTATCAATGCCATGAACCGGCAAATTGCGCAGCTGTCTGCGCAATGGAAGACGGCCCTCTGGCAAGAGCAGCTCCGACGGACCCACGAGGACACTAGGCAGTTTTGGCGGCTCCTTCGCTGCACGGTCACCAAGCGACGCGAGGTCATCCTCTCCGACGGCGATCACCTCCTGTCACCGGCAGAGCAAGCTGAAGCCCTCGCCGATTACTACGAGGAGAACGACCGTCGGAGAACCGAGACGTCACCGAGGCTTGACGGTGATCCCCAAGACCTCCCCAGGACCCCGTTGCACTTCACCTACAGGCCACTGGAATCGGCGCTGAGGCGGACAAAGGGAAACAAATCCTCCGGGCTGGACGGTGTACCGTATGTGATGCTGAAGATGCTCCCTAGGAAAGCGAAGGCCTACCTACTGAACATCTTCAATGCAGCCTATCGCACTGGACACTTCCCCGAGGCATGGAAGCACGCCGTGGTGGTCCCTCTTCGAAAACCAAAGAAGCCAGGAGACAAGCCCGAGCACTACCGGCCGATAAGCCTGCTGAGTCACATGAGCAAGATCTTCGAAAAATTGATCCTTGCTCATGTGTTGAAGCACTGCGCGGAAGCGGATGTAATCCCCCCGGAACAGACTGGCTTTCGGCCCGGGCTCTCCTGTGATCACCACGTCGCCAAGCTCCAGAACACCGTGGCCGCAGAGCTCAACAAGAACAGAGCAACGGCCTTCACATCCTTGGACTGCACGCAGGCGTTCGACTGCGTATCCCACCAGGTGCTTCTGCATCAGTTGCGGTGCTACGGATTCCCGGCACAGCTTGTCAAGATTCTTGAGAGCTACTTGTCGGGAAGAACGTTCGCCGTCAGGATTGGTGGTGATGTATCCAGCAGTCGACCGTCTACGTGTGGAGTCCCACAGGAATCGGTGTTGGGTCCAGTGCTGTTCACCATCTACACCGCCCACATCGTGAGGATGCAGTTCCCTCGAGTCGCCTTAGCTGCCTACGCTGACGACATTGGCGTCTACTCCTCCAGCTTCAACGCCGAAGTCGCTCTTATGAGGGCCCAGTCCGCCTGCGAAAAAATCGTAGACGCACTTGGAGCTGTAGGAATAGACGTCAACCCGTCGAAGACAGATGCCGTGGTATGTTCCTTCCAGGGAAATAAAGGAGGCCGACCCCGAGGAGCCCTGCCCTCACACTTTGAGGTCAGGAGTCAGCGGATCAAGCTGTCCACTAAAATAAATTACCTGGGAGTGCACATACACCGGCACCTGTCCGTGACGCCGCTTGAAGGAAGCCCGGCAGAAGACGTTTCGCCTGAATCACCTTCTACGATCTGCCCAGCTGTCGCTTCGGCTAAAGCTGCAGATTTATAAGGCGATCATCAGTGATCCCAGTGTGCTGAAGCGGCTGCAGCGTTTCCAGAACGGGGTCCTGCTACGGGCCGTGCAGCATACAAGCCTCCGGAGAACGAAGCCGGTCATCCTCCACGACGAACTGATGCTGCCCTCAGTACAAGAGTTCATACGGAGGCGTCATATCAAGTTCTATGACGGCCTCTAGTACTGTGTCAACCCCCTATTTAGGGACTTTACACCACCACCTCTCCCCCAGAGGTGGCAGGGCAGAACCAGGAGAATTTTGGATCTTCGAGAGGAGGCTGCGTAATAGCAGCTGTATATTGTATATATTGTAAATAAATGTACATATTAGATTAAGTTAGTTGTAAGTTAGTATTAAGTTAGGTTAAGATACATCCTTGACTAGTCCCTCCCTAGACAACCCCGAACCCCCATAGATTTAGTTCCTTAGACTAAGTAGGCTTAAGTCTCCCTTTTGTAAATTGTTACAGTCCCTTCTAGTAAGTAAGCGTAGCATAAGGTGTAGTTTTTAAGTCCAGCCACAGGTCCCAACCCGTTGGGCCTGGGGTTCTTTATGTACATAGAAATAAATTTGGAGGGCGGAAAAAAAAAAAAAGCCAGAGACATTCGGATCCGGCGCTCTCTCCAGGATACTCCAGCTCTCTCAGGACACTCAAGCTCTCACAGGACCAGTCTCCAGGCATGCACTCAGGACCAAGGACCTAGCTACCTGCTCGACCTCTCTCTCGATCTCTCTGGACAAAGTACGAAGCCGCCGTCTCGATGTACCCAGTGGTCAAGCCAGCCTCCAGTCATTACACTCCCGACTCCTACTTCCCCCAACTCTAGTCAATGCCTGGTTTATTCATTTACTTCCTTACCCCTCTCACTCCTACTTCGAGGAACGGCTACGGCTCAGTACCGAACACCTTCTCCCCAACTCAGTGGAACAGCTAACGCCTAGTACCTAGTCGGTATCCCCCAGGTTCAAGGAAGCGTCCTTAACCGGGACACAGTACTTACCTGGCTACCTTCTCCCGACACATCCTTCCAACCCTTCCTAGCCTACCTTTAGTAGCGACACCCATCCGCTACACCTGCATAACTGTAAACTTTAGTGCTTAATAAATGCTGTTCTAGTCGTTACCGCCGGTTTTTTTTCCTGATTAGGTTAAAATGAATAAGTATACGAAGTTTCAGGAAATCGGAGTCGGGGCACTTCTGTCTCAGTATTACCAAATCGGTTTTAATTCAACGACTAATGTTCCTCCCGTTGATAGTTTGACTCACTATAAATATTGACATAAATTCTTTTGGTAAAGATATTCCCTCTCAAAATCATTATAACAAATTGCATATAGAGGTCTCTCTAACAAAAAATTGTACAATAACTAATGAATGCTATTTCCAGAGCTCAAAGGACAGAGCCTGCTGATGACAGCTTTGACGTACGGAGGGGTTGTCTTCAGATCCCAGCTTCCTAACCCCCCCTCTCCAGTATTGATCCAAATTACAATACTCTACATTAATGTATCCTTAATGCTAAAATTTCTAATTCCTTTTAAAAATCGTCTTCTCTTAATGTAATGTCTTTACATTTAAGATGGTTCTGTAAAAAATTGCATAAGAACCTTTTTTGTTGGAAATTTTGGAAGCTTTCGAATGATTACTGTCTGCTTACTACGATCTCACAATCGTTTTTCAGACATATATGAAAATATAGAAAAATCCGGAAACTACTTAATAAAATGTTTTGTTAAATAAGGCGTATATGTTTCGTTTTAGAGGCAGGAACCTGTGTTTCTACTAAGAAAATAAATGTTTCTACTAACGCACCTGCGGCTAAAACGCCTGTTTTACACCAACAAGGATTCACATATTTTGAATTTATTTTATAATTCGCTACATAAATTTTAATTAAATATGCAATGTTACAAATGGTAAATATTATTATATCCTCAAATAATAAGTTTTTTTTTTCAAATACATAGGTAACCAATTCTAATTGAATTCTCTTATCCGGCGTTTTCTCTAAGCCGATTGTATCCCGGTAGATTAGGGAGAATCTACTGTATATATATATATATATATATATATATATATATATATATGCCTGTTCGCTCTCAAGCAGGCTAAAAAATGAACCAAATTTAATGAAAGTTGGTGCAAAAGTGCTTTGTGTGATTTCAAAGGTGAAATTCGTTAACCTGCAGAAACCACCCACCGAAACATTGTTTTTTTGGGGCAAAATGCGCCCGAAAAATTGTTGTACATGTGGGTATATATATACTAATTATGTCCTACTTGTTTTTACAGCCCTGATGAAGGCTTGAATCTCAAGCCGAAACGTCGGCATCAATAAAACCATTTTCATTTGTAAAATGTAGTTTTATTAAAAAGCAGTGACCGAACCCCGACAATCCGTACCTTGCATCATCAACGGTCAACGATCTCCTCTCAATACATGAGGCTTACGTGTTTGCGTTCATAGGCATATTTTTGTTATTTTTTGATATTCCTACGAACTAAGGTGTTTAGTTTTTGGTTACTTTTATAGGTAAGCGAGATTTAGAAAAAAAAATAACCTATGAAAAAACATGAGTCTTTTAGGGATTTTCAAATATTTTCTTAAATATCTTGAAAACGGTAGGGAAATCGTGGTAAGTGGACAGTAATCATTCGAAAGCTCACTAAATTTTCTACAAAAAAGACTCTCAATTCATTTTCGATGTGAAGATCTCAGGCGGTGAAATAAGTGTATAAAATCTTGAAAGTGTTGGTTTATTTACTTTGGACGGTTCTTTACGTTTGTTTTCATCAGTGCTTAATGATTTTGTTGGTAAAACAGTTTACTTAAAATGAGAACGGCGCTAAAGCTCACTTTTCTTCAAGATTTCATGTGGGTAGGTTTTCGATGTTCTTACAAAATGTTATTTTAGATAGAACCTTGTAGCCCTTTACCTTCCTCCAACAAGCTTCCGCGCCAAGTAATATTTTATACTTTGGATGACAAACATCAAGTGTTTGGCTTCCATTGTATTCCCGCGTGTTCTTGTGTGCTTGTCTGTTAGGTTTTGTTTAGCATTTATTATTATTATTATTTACGAGGATTTCCACGTATACAAATTTTGTATTAATCATTTCTTCACTTTTAGTATATTTCGTGTTTATTCCCACCCTATAGGTTGGAAATCTAGCCTATGATGTTGAGCGGATTTCGAATCTGGAAGAGCTGATAAACAAAGGGTCCAACTCGTAGGAACGTTGTCATCTTAGCGCGTTTCCAAAACGTTCTTATCGCTAGTGACGTTTCGAAATTGCTCACTCCGCCTCCATGAGTTCTGCTCATTCTAAAGATAACCTCTTTTGGTAACAACAAGAAATTAAAACGTGCTTCAAATTTACTCATATTGTATTAGTGAAAAAGTCACTTCACTGCTAATTGCAACTAAAACAAAACAACCAATTAAAATAGAGATACTCAGAGACCAAAAGTTTTAAGATATATAGTAATGCAAGTATATTTATAAACTATGTGCAAGGAAAATCTTAAAGCAGTTATCCGGAAGTTTTAAACAATTTTAATTGCCTTACAACACTACCAAGTTGAAATTAATGAAATTAGAAGCTTCCAACTTTCTTCTTGCCAACCTGGGTAAGGTTCTAGGCAAATTACGAAGTCTGAAAATTAAGTTAGAGCACTATTGTCAAGTAGTTTGGTCTACTTCTAGTACTTCGCGCAAGTAGGTGGCGAAGTCACTCAGGTTAAGCCGTTTGGAGAGGGACTTTATGTCGTCCATTTTAAAGGAGGAGGTTTTTATACAAAATGTACATGGTGCTTATTTTGGCAATTATAACATTTTATGTCCCGCGGGAGCCGGGTTAATAAATAATAATAAACATAAATAAATGAAAAAAAAAAATAATAAAAGATCAATGTTGGGGGGAAAAAATCAAGAACATGTGATGAATATTTCGTGCGGCTGTTCTGTAGAGTAGTGCACTGACCACCATGAGGTTTTCTGCCCAAAAACACTGCAAACAAATAAATAACATTACTAAGCAAGGTATTGTCTACAATAAACGTATTTTTTTTCGTTTATTATGACCCTTAATATCACTAAATTCACTGGAATTTGTCGGAAGTCTATAATAAAAGACACAACTACTTTAGCTCCAAATATTTCCACTTGTTTAACGTTCTTCAGGCGCCTTTGATTGAGCTTTTGACGAAAACTATTTCTGTTGACATCATTTGAAATTATCAAACAGCACAGTGGGTCTAACCTTTCACCATCTCCGGCTATGCCAATACTAAAAGATCCATTGTCCAGATTAATAAACTGTAATTTACTTTTACTTCTAGTGTCTTCGTTCGTGAATTGAATTCGGATTCCCTGACCGTTCCTAAGCTTCAATTAATATATTAATGGGTACCTGCAAAGGCGGAAATCAGGAGGCCGGAGCACAATACTGACCGCACTATCTCCCTAGTGTTCCGTATGGTCAAGAATCAGATCTACACTATCTGCCCGTCAGGGGACCTCAGCGCGTGTGTGTGTGAATAATGTGATCAAATTCCAGGGGTGTTGGTTTCTTATTGTATAGGATAGTCATCATTAACGTGAATTCATACGAAGATTTGATGAATTGACGAAAAATAAATCTCAGAATTCAATTGCTTATCGACTGCTTCAGCAGTTGTATGCAAATCTAATTCGAAAAATTCAGCCCTTGGCTCCGAGTAATATCCCTCCATTTTTTACGACAGTACGCCGTTTACTACCTTAGACTCTTTGTCTCCACCCCTAAGAGCTTTTATACGGGGCTATAACGCATTTACTGGTAGAAGGAGATAGACGATAACTGAGGAGTAGGTATAAATTCGAACGGGATTAAAAAAATTGGAAAACAAAGGTGTGTTACAAGGAGCAATAAAAGGCCTTTCCTATTCCGACTCTCCGGAACATAGGGCGTTTTCATAAAATCCGCAAGTATGATGGGATTGAAACCTTAGAAATTCTTAATTCTTTACTGCGTCCTTTTGGAAACAGATATCGAAGATGTGGAACAACATCATCGTTGCATAAATAAATTAACTAAATCCAATTAAGATAAACATCTATTGCAACAATTTGCTTCTTGAGACATTCGTTCAATTTAAGCAACTTCTGTGTAAGGGGAACCATCAGCTACTGTCTACTCGAAGATAATAGAAAAACTCGCTAAAACGGACTATGTTAATCGTTTTGAAGCTGCTGAGAGCACACCAAGTCCTTCCCGGAGACTGCTTCAAGACTTCCATTATACTGAAGTCGAATTAAAGTCAGCTGAATAGACAGTTTCAATTGAACCCCTCAAGTAGCAGCTTGTTTATTTTAGCTCCGAGTTGATTGGAAAGCGTCGATTTGGAGAGAATCTAAATAAAAAAAATGGAGAGAGAAAAAAAGGCTGTAAATAGTGATTCTTGAATTCTTTTGTCCCTTCCAATATCGATCCTCAAGTCCTTAGGGAACGCCATGACTTCTTCCTCCGTTTTAGTGGGGGATGAGTTGGGTAGATTGTCACGAATGTTCTAAAACAGCCCGTGGTAGGCGAGTTGCTGGTTATCAATAGAAGCGTACGCAAAAAATATTAAAATAATAAAAATATCATAGAAACGATATTTTCTCCAGAAAGTTAACAAAACTAACTGAAATATATGACCTGCATAATAGTTTTCATAATTACTGTTCGTCTTGTTTATTTAGAGCGCACTGTCTGGTAGGTGCAGTTTGTTGAGTTTGCCTTTTTGTAATAAAAAAAATCCATCTAAAATACCACCGAGGGGTTCGGTTTGAGCGTTAGCTGCGCGAACCAGATGGGCGAACTCGTGCATTTTAGCGCGGTCCCTCCCTCCCCTTTAGGGAGGAACCCCGCTTATAGGGTTGATACAATGAAACAATCCGGAAGTGCCGACTAGAAAATTTCGCGTTTCAGAACCCCTAGAGACCGAAAATAACGGTGGTTCAAATTTGTATATATATATATATATATATATATATATATATATATATATATATATATATGTATATATATACAAATTTATATATATACATATATACATATAATATATATGTATATATATATATATATATATATATTTGTCTGTTCGCTCTCTAGATAGAAGACGAATGGTCCGATTTTGATGAAATTTGGTACAAAAATCCTTCGTCCAATTTGAAAGGTCAAGTTCGTTAACCAGTAAAATCCGCCTACTGGAAGATGGCGTTTGGGGCGAAATTCGCGCAAAAAAAATCGTAACGCTTACGATTTTGAGTTCATAAGCTTCTAAGTACTCGTTTTATATGATTCCTGGGCTAGGAAAACGAATGAAACCATTTTCAAGGCGATAGCTTTAACCGTTTTCGAGAAAATTGGAAAAATATTTTTTGAATACCGTTTTTGGTTTGGGTACTTAGAATCATGGGATTCAGTTGAAACATTTTCTGCATGTTCTACTTTCATCAAAACTAATATGTTGAAATTTTGGTTACGTTTGGAGTTAAGGAAGGGTTAGAATAAAATATTTTATTAACAGACATAAAAAGTTTTAGTAACTTTGTTTACTTTCCTTAATATCTCGAAAAAGGTTGAAAATCTTGGTAAACGGAAGAATATCATTAGAAAGCTTATTAAATGCTCTAAAAAAAAGGTTCTAATGAAAGTTTTGATTAGGCGATGTCAATCGGAGAAATAAGAGCTTAAAACTTTAAAGTAATTGATTTCGCTTATTCGAACTGTTCTTTTTGTCTGTTTTTTATTCCTTGTTATATTTTAATTGCTTATTGTTGGATAATGTATTTGAAAATAAAACAGGTTAAGAAAAATAAGAAAAACAATTTAATGTTAGAGATATGGATTTCCAAGATATATAGCTTTTCAACTGCCTAGCGTCCTTCCTAGGGAGGGTTCTTTGTCTTTGATTTTGTTACTTAGAATTATGGCATACAGTTGAAACATTTTCTGCATGTTCGAGTTTCATCAACACTAATATGTTGAAATTTTTGTTACGTTTAGAGTAAAGGAAGGGTTAGAATAAAATATTTTATTAACAGACAAAAAAAGTTTTGGTAACTTTGTATAATTTCGTTAGTATCTCGAAAACCGTTGACAATCTTGTGAAGCGGAAGATTACCATTCGGAAGCTTACTAAATGCTCTACAAAAAAGGTTCTGAAGAAAGTTTTAATTAGGCGATGTCAATCGGAGAAAAAAGTGCTTAAAGCTTTAAATTAATTGATTTCGTTTATTCCAATGGTTCTTTTTGTCTGTTTTATTTCTTGTTATTTTTTAATTGCTTATAGTTGGATAATGTATTTGACAATAAAACTTGTTAAGTAAAATAACAAAAACAATTTATTGTTAGAAATATAGATTTCCAAGATTCCAAGACCTTGTCACTAGCGGGTCTGTTTCTAGTGTAGCGGACCCTTCCAGGTAAGATTGTAAATCATGACCTTTCAAGACTTTACTACTCACAGGAATGGCGTTAGTGACCTTAAGGGTTGACACGCCATTATAATAATTAATTTAAAAAAAAAGAGTGGTGGAACCAAAATAATAACTGCTTCTATTTTAATCTTTCCAAATTAGACTAGGGATATGAACGGAACCGCGCTAAGATGATGCAGTCCTGCGAGACGGACTTTTTCTCTACAATTGCAGCTTCTGCTCGGGAAAGCCTGTGTTTTTCTCATGGTTCTATAGCCTGTTCAGATAGAGGGAAAAGTTAAATTCCGCAAGCGCGAAATTTCGAGGGAAATATTCCCGTCGGTTCCACCATTAGCAAACTTCCATTTCAAGGAACAACACGATACGTGAAACATTATAAAAACTGATTATGTCTCGTTAAAGACTTGGGAAGGCTTTGAGAGGTCAACAAAGGAAATAGAGCCTAATATTTATCAATACTTAGCCAAAACTAAGACTAAAAACGTTTCAACGTCCTACTGATAAGGTTATGACAGAGAGAATTTTTACTGGGACTATAGGCCACGCCATTTTCCCTCCAACTATACCATCTATTTGAACAGGATATAGCTTAAATAGTTTTTAGCCTTCGCTATGGCTAAGTATTGGTAAATATTAAACACCATCTCCCTTGCCTGACCTGTCAAAGCCTTCCCTGGTACTAAACGAGACATAATCAGTTTTCATTGAGTTTAAAGTAGCGTGCTGTTCATTATAATGGAAATGCAAATGGCAGAACCGTCGGCAATATTTCCCTCGGAATTTCGCGCATGCGGGATTTGAACTATTCCATGTTTAGATAATTCATTTATCCGTATTGGCATATAATTGACTTTTTGTAATTCGCAGGCATGTTTGATCTAGGGATCCGCTATGATTCTAGTATGGAAATGAGAACTCAGTTTAGACCCAACCTCGTCCTCTCTTGTTGACATTGCGGTCCTGTACAGATAAAGAACCAGATCAAACATAGCTATAGATCAAACGCTAGCAATTTTTCCTGCACACGTCCTTTTAGCGATCGGTCACCAATCCGAATGAAAAAAACCGTATTCCTTGTCGAAGGGGAAAAAATGATTAAGTATTTTTACCAAATTTTATTAACATCAGTCCATTTTTGAGTCCGTAATGTGGGGTTAAATTAGTACAGTGGGGTGAAATTGGTACAAACCTATACTGCTAGGATATTTTGATTTAACTGATACCAAAGGGTCAGTTAACTGATACCAAAGGGCCAGTTAACTGATACCAAAGGGCCAGTTAACTGATACCAGGGGATCCACTATTGAGGTAATAATTGGATTTGGCTAGGTGACATTTAAGAATTTGTCAAATCTGTACTAAAGTACCCCATTTTACGGTAGTGATGGGCGATTATCGAATGTGAATCAATCTTTGAATCGAAATAAAAAGAGCTATCCACAAAAAAGATCGGCGAGTTTAGATTGATTCAAAAGATCGATCTTCTAAGCTCAGAAGAACAATCTAACGATATGGATAGATTGCTTGCAATTACCTACGAAATTCGTATTTAATTTCTTTTCACTTTCGAGAATCGCCCAACACTACTATGAATCGACCTAAATAGGTACATTAATACTTAATAATATGAAATATATATCTGTAACCTAAAAGTACAAATATTTAAGACTATTTTTCTTCGAAAATAATATATAATGGAACTACTACTTTTATATCATATTAATATATATGGCTATTATTACATATATATGTTTATCATGGAAAAATGCATCATAATTAGTTCCTATCTTTGTACCTGTGGTATGTTACTCTTAGGTCTTCTCCGGTTATGCAGGTGGTGCAAGGACAAGGAGGAGACACCCAAGCACGTTACATTTGAATGTGTAGCATTGGAAAGGAGGCGATTCATGCATTTTGGCAGCCTTGGAGAGGATGAAATCAGGAGGTCGGCTGAAGTCTGGCATTATCTGAGATTCATCAGGAGTTTGAGAGAAGCCTAAGGGTGGGTTTACACTTGATAGTTATTGCAGGATATTTATATGAGAGAGAAATTGCGACTAATGCAAAACCTTGTAAAATGTATGTCTGCAATAAATTCTACATGGTAGAATTTATTGCAGACATACATTTTACATGGTTTTGCATCAGTCGCAATTTCTCTCTGATATAAATATCCTGGAATAACTACCAAGTGTAAACCCACCCTTAGTAGGCACACAGGACTCGCACAATAGGACAACGGCCGAGGTGCACCCCGCGCTTGCGGGGGTTTTTGAGTCATGCTTAATCTATCTATCTATCTATCTATGTTACTCTAACTTTCTTCGATTGTGCTCTTGTACAATTGGAACTTGCCGAACAGGTAGGCATTGAGCTAATCAATAGTTATTCCCAATTAAAATTAGTAAACCATTAAAAACCAAGGACACCTCTTGAGAGATGTGGCCAACCAATATGTCCGCCGTGGGGTTTGTTTACGTGGCAGGTTTTTTCCTATAGACTCCTTCCCTGCTTTCATAAATCCATGATGATAGCAGTCAATGACTTGGAAAAGTGTAACCATAAAGCCTGATTAAAATTTGAAACGATTCTTGATAGATCGATCGATTCATTAAAAAGATGGGCACTTGGAGAGCGATTCATTAAAAATATGGGCCCTTGGAGAGCGATTCATTAAAAAGATTGGACCTTGGAGAGCAATTCATTAAAAAGATTGGACCTTGGAGATCGATTCATTAAAAAGATTGGACCTTGGAGATCGATAAATTAAAAAGATAGGACCTTGGAGATCGATTCAAAAAATCGATAAATCGTGTTAAAAAGATCGATTCAGATCGGCCATCTCTAATCTGTAGTATGCCTCTCGGCCAAGAACAACATATCTCTAAATGCTAGGTAGATTAGGTAGCATTTTACCTTCTAGTTTTTTCTTGGTTAATTCTAAGTCCTGTTGGAGTTTGTTCGCTTTCTGTTCGGCTATTTCCGCTTTTCTTCTCTCCCCATCGGATATCTTCTTCAGCTCTTCCAGTGTGGCGTCTCTCTCTTTCTGAGCATGAGTGAGCGCAGACAGCAGTTCACTCATAGACATGTTTGGGCCGCTCAGTTTCTTTGCCATACAAATATTGCCTGAATTGAACAAAAATAATATTTTTATTTTGTTTGCTCATTAATAACACGCCTTTTTAACCCTGACCGCTCTGAAATAAGGACGAAGAAAAGAAAACGTTTTGTTTCATTTTTTATGTCCAGTTTTCTCGGGCACGCATTTCACTTCTAAGAGGATTAAAAAAAAAAAAGAAAAAAAAAAAGAAAAAAAAAAACGCAGGAAATTCGATAAACGTTTTCGATCAGACGAACCTAACGGATTTGAGACTTCAACCACAATTTTCTCCGGTTCATATCGACCGCCGGAAAATTCATTATAATTTCGAATAATCACTTCACGTCATTTTCGAAATCTCCTATTTTGAGATATAAATCATTTGTTAAAATTTAAAAACTGCTTATGACTGTTCATCAAATAATTTATAGTAATGTATGTATGAATAGGGTTTAAGGACGAAGAACGTCTAAGGTTACCACCATCCTGTGAAGTGTTCTTCAATGAAAATGATTTATGTACTATAAAGATATTATAGGAGTGAATTGCACTACGTATATTGTCGGGAATGCTCATAAATTGTAATTTTGTAGTATCACGTTCAAAAATTTTTTATATTCGTCCTGAAACTAATATAGCTAATATAATTTTTGTACTTAGATAATGCTATAATAATAATTATGGTGATATAAGTTTAGGGCATATTATTTGAATATATATGTAATCAATGCATCCCAGTCTAAGGTATAAAATATATGCAGACATTTTTTATTTTTCTTATTTTATTTTATAGTAATGCCTTACCTATTCCAAAAGTGAACAATACTGAATTTAATCTAGTAATTTTTGTTTGGATGATTTTTTGTTTTCTAAAACAACAAGCACTAAATTTTCTTACTTGTGAAACTACACTATTCTGATTGGTGGATTCTAGCGATATATATATATTCCAGAGGGTGAAACAAAATTCAGTCTTCCCACAAATTTTCTTTATTTTGCACTAGGCCTTTCAACACAAATGTGCCATCATCAGGTGCTAACAACAAATAAAAACATGCATTAATATTGTTTGACTCCTTAATAACAATTAATATTGTTTGACTGTTGTTGGACAGTAATTAGTCTAATTATTCTAATTAATAGTTAGACTATATAAAGCATAGATTAGAACATAATGTTATAATTAATAGTTAGAATATATGAAGCAAACAGTAATAGTAAAAATTGGAACATAATATTATAGATTACAGTTTTTTAGTAAATAATTACAAATTCATAAACTAAGGTGTCAGATGAAGTTTTTAAAATAATGTAACTTTACGAAGACAGGTATAGTTGGGATTCGGCTAGGAGAAAAACGTCAGACTTTCAAAAAGAAATCTGTATTTTGGACGTTTCGACTGCAACAATGGCAGCCTTCTTCAGCACTAGAGAATGCCTAGGGGGGAGGGAGGAAGACCTCGAGGACAACTTAGGTAACCATGGTAGAAGTATGATCATACTTCTAATGTAACTTTATATTGTATTATTAAATATATCTGCTAACTATATAATATATGTATAATTACAATTGTGAACTTATATCTACCTCCGTGCAGTGATAGTTGTTACCAGGGCTGTGTTCGGGCTAGGACTGGTGAGGGTGGGACTAGTCATAAACGACGGGAGAGGTTCACTTGACAAAAAGGGGCACACTACTTCCCGTTGGATGTTTAAATTATCCTTCTTGCTGGTAAATTATCCAACGGGAAGTAGTGTGCCCCTTTTTGTCAAGTGAACCTCTCCCGTCGTTTATGACTAGTCCCACCCTCACCAGTCCTAGCCCGAACACAGCCCTGGTAACAACTATCACAGCACGGAGGTAGATATAAGTTCACAATTGTAATTATACATATATTATATAGTTAGCAGATATATTTTATGTATATGAATGTGTGTATGTATATGTGAGTATGTGTGTGTCTGTGAGTGTGTAGTCGTATGTATATAAATGTATATGTATCCTTGTGTGTTTGTGAATGTATGTGTGTATATGCATATATATATATATATATATATATATATATATATATATATATATATGTATATATATATATATATATATATATATATGTGTGTGTGTGTGTATATGTGGATATATATGCACATATATGGTATTATAGCTATAGTAATAATACAATATAAAGTTACATTATTTTAAAAACTTCATCTGACACCTTAGTTTATGAATTTGTAATTATTTACTAAAAAACTGTAATCTATAATATTATGTTCCAATTTTTACTATTACCGTTTGCTTCATATATTCTAACTATTAATTATAACATTATGTTCTAATCTATGCTTTATATAGTCTAACTATTAATTAGAATAATTAGACTAATTACTGTCCAACAACAGTCAAACAATATTAATTGTTATTAAGGAGTCAAACAATATTAATGCATGTTTTTATTTGTTGTTAGCACCTGATGATGGCACATTTGTGTTGAAAGGCCTAGTGCAAAATAAAGAAAATTTGTGGGAAGACTGAATTTTGTTTCACCCTCTGGAATTAAGCAACCCCACTACCGGAAAACATCAAGAAATATATATATATATATATATATATATATATATATATATACATGCATCATAAGGAAAAACGCTAAAAATTGGACCTCATAATAGTCTAAATAACCGTAAGATTTATAAAAGATCGCATCCTCCAATATGCACAGCTGAAGGATCAAAGGATTTCTTAAAATCATTCACATTTTTTCCCTTCTTTTAACAGAAAGATTGGTTTATACAAGGTTAATAAAACGTTATATCAATTTTTTTTTTGTATCCGCTACAAAGGAAAATTATATCTTTTTGTATAAAGGGATTTTAATCTTTAGAAATATATCATATTCTTGAAAAATCAAAGGATTCTCGCCTTTTGACATTTTTTATACAAACTCTACAGACTCTTTTTAATTTATCCTCTTAAGCCTTAATTTTATTGAGATATATTTTTATTATTAGCCTAACGAAGATAACTTTATTAAAAAATCTAACGATTTTTGTGAAAAAAGTATTGATAGGTACTATCCAGATAACTTCGCTCAAGGAAAAGACGCCTAGAAATGTTTTCCTCATTTACTTATCTTGTTTTAATAAAATAACTCATTTACTGTTAAATGTAATGAAAAAAAAAATAGATCAAATGTCGGTCTTCTTCCGGATATCCACATTAATTTAATGTTTTATTCGATTCGTAGGGGGCGCTAAATAATAAATAAATAATGAAGTGTTTTGACTTTAACAGCTATCGCTAAATAACTGATGCTCCCGTGTAAGATGATCTTAAGTTTGGGCATGGCCCTTCTAACAAAACGTTCACCCGATTAGTTTTAATAAAAATTACTAGTATTTAACAGGGATTTAGCGCGTTTCCTCCTTCCTCCATAGGGAGGAAACCCGCTTATGAGGTTGACGTCAAGGCGCAATCCGGAAATGCCGACTAGAAAATTTCATGTTTCAGGGTCCAAAAAGCGGATCAATTTTAAATTTGTCTGTTTACGCTCTCACAAAAGGTTTTAGCGTATATAGAAAATAATTTAGGGGGGCTGGTAGCACCTTGGCATTTGGGGTGTAGGGAAAATTTTAAATATTTTAGTGTAAAATGGTGAGCCTTAAGGTCCTCTGGACACCTAGTAGATCAGGGTAAATGTAGAAGACATTTTCCGTTGTTTAGGTTTTTTGACATGAAATGTTCTTACCAAACTAAAATTTCGGGGTGGCTGCAGCCCCCTCATCCCCCACCCTTATATACGCCCATGGGCTCTGATTTTGATATCTGTAACTTTTCGATCCGAACTTGCTCCGATTTTGATCTGTTCTTTTGAGAAAAGTGAGTATTAGAAAAATAAAATAAAAATAAGAGACATGAAAAATGTTGAGATCTTCATATTTTTTCCTTAATATCCCGAAAACGGTTGAGCAATAAGTGGTAAGTGGAAGTGACCATTCAAAAGCTTACAAAATTTACTAAAAAAATGATTCCTATGCATTATTGATAAAGTAAGTGCTTAAAACCTCTGAAGTGTTAATTTTTTTAACCTTTTCCCTATTTTATAGAAATTATTGAAAATGTGGGGTCGTTATGATTAATGTAGATTTGAATGAATGTTTGAGACATAATTTCAGTATCCTTATCTTAATAGGTACATTCCTTCGGAATGTGCTAAAAGTGGTTCCTCTTTTAAAAATAGTGAGCAAATATCTACTTCCATTTATTATTAATCAGTACAATAAAAAAAAACCTAGAACAATATAATAGAATAAACAATCGGCTGAAAATTTTTTGTCTAAAACATTATTGAGCTTTTTTTTTTTTTTTTTTACGGCGTATCAACATCTAGGCTATTAGAACTGGGCTATCTAAAAGGTTTCTATCCTTTTATAAAGTGAACAGAACGTAGTTGGTCATCCATTCATGTACTGGCACGCCCGGCGTTGCTTAACTTCGGTGATCTACGGGAACCGGTGTATTGAACGTGGCTATGGTATTATTATAATTATTATACTGAACTCTATTAAGGTGTAACAAAATATAAATAATACATCTGTGCTAGGCCATCTATATTATGTCTGTCTTTGTTAACAAAGAGTTTTCCGCAGGATGTTAGCTTTCCTGAAACATACCCGCGGGGGTGTAAACTGCATTTGAGGAAATGTTGGATATATTAGTGTATTTGAGGTTATAAGGAAAGGTTCGTTGAATGTCTTTACCCACTTTACACAATATCTGAGCTTAGTTAGGTCGATCTGAGTAAAACCATGTTGTATCCGCTTGGATTCGAGCCCCAAGCCATCTGAAAGAGGAAATACACAAACACCGGGATCACGATCTATATATAGCATTTCCAAGTCTATTTGAACCCTTTCCAAGTCAACTGTAACCTTTTACAAATCAAATGTCATCCTTTCCAATTCATCAGCAACCCTTTCCAATTCAAATGTAACCCTTTCCAAAACAAATGTAACGCTTTACAACTCAATTGTCATCCTATTTATTTCAATTGTAACCGTTTCCATTTCAATTGTCACCCTTGACATTTTTGGCAAATTGACCGTAAGGGGGAATAGGCGAATTGAGGGCATCAAAACTCAACGGGGTAAATCATGAAAATATTTTTATTAAAAAAAAAACAAAAAAAAAAAAGAAAAGAAAAAAAACGATCTCGCTAGTGACCTAAATGTCTGCGTCGTTAAAAAAACAAAACAAAAAAAAACAACGATTTTTTCTAACGACGCACAGACATTTAGGTCACCAGCGAGATCGATTTTTTTTTTTCTTTTTTTTTTAAAATAAAAATATTTTCAAGATTTATCCCGTTGAGTTTTGAGGCCCTCAATTCGCCCATTCCCCATTACAGCCAATTTGCAAAAAATTTCAAGGGTGACAATTGAAATGGAAACGGTTACAATTGAAATAAAAAGGGTGACAATTGAGTTGTAAAGCGTTACATTTGTTTTGGAAAGGGTTTCAACTGATTTGGAAAAGGTTACATTTGAATTGGAAAGGGTTACATTTGAATTGGGAAGGGTTACATTTGAATTGGAAAGGGTGACATTTGATTTGTAAAAGGTTACAGTTGACTTGGAAAAGGTTCAAATAGACTTGGAAATGCTATAAAAGCCTACGATAAGCAACAAATCACGATGCTTTGGTTACCTGGGTTTGAAGGCATTTCACGGAATAATACATTATACTTAGCAAAATCTGCAACTCATTGGACCTCTACCTGACCTGAATAACATTGCATAAACTGAAATATGCAAATTAGCTGAAAGTAAGACCTCAAATGAATGGCTTGCAGAATGGACCAATTCTTTAAACAAGTTTCGACAGAATAAAAATAAAACAGGAGCCTTGTCACAAGCAAATCTGAGAAAACGAGAACAAGTTATTCTGACGAAATTACGCTTAGGACATAGTGTACCAAAAAAAAAAAGAAAAAAAGAAAAAGAAAAAAAAAAGACGTGTAATTCCAGGCCTTCCCTAAAAACAGTTTGCCTATGAAAGTTATGAAATCATAGTATTGGACCATGTTTTAGGCCATTTTCCTTTTAATGATGGCCGCTATAACGGTAGGATTTATTATAAAATGTCTAGGATTTAAAGATTCATGCCCTTAGGGTAAAGATGCAAGGTCATATGAAACAACCGGGGTTGTATCAACTCTATGTAAGTTAAAACGGTAATCATTTAACGAAAACTGGCCAAGTTGGAGAAAAATACGGGTTTCCTACAAAATAGACTGTTTTTTTTCGAATTCGATCTTTATAACAGCATATATCTGGAACGGAACAAGCTAGAAACATTCCGGAAAGGCGGTAAAAATTTTGGATGAATAATTTAAGCTGTAAGCAATTAAATTGTCGTAAATATATGCCTTTCGGATGGTTAAAATTACTTTAAAAGTCTGTTTTTGAAATATGTAACTTCGGGACAGCTTAAGCTGAATGAAATTAGAATGAAAGAATGTTAAAATAAAAAAGTAAAACTGGCATTGTTTTTAAAGCGACCTTTTTTGTGGAATGATATATCTATGAAAAGGCTTCAGAAAAAAAAGCTTATCTTTTTATCAAAGTAAAACGTTGGCAGATGAGAGCTTTTAATTTTTCTTTCTGCCACATTATCTGCTGTAGTGAGATAAGCAAGCTTTCCAAACATAGGTTTTTTTAGGTCCTTTCGGTTCATGAATAATTTATTTCCTATAAAGACAACTCCTTTGAGGAGTGTAATACATATTTATATAAACAGAATAAATGTATTAATCACATACATAAAGGTATCAAATCACTTGTTTCTTTTATGGATGGAATATATGAATATAATTTTGGATAGTTCATCCTTGTCCTGTGCTAAAAAAAAAATTAGGAACTGATTCTTGATTTGGGAACATTAGGACCACAAGGGGTCTACCGTGGTCTATTGGCTAGCGCCTTAGAGTCCTAAGCGGGAGATGGTGGGTTCGATCCCCACCGGCGGCAGAAATTTTCTAATCCCACGGGTCGTTGGGACCCTGGATGTCGTCGCTAATGACCCAGATTTGTCGACGCGCCGTTAAAAAAAAAAAAAAAAAAAAAAAAAATAGGACCACAACACACTGAGGAGCAAACTCACAAACGTAAGAAGTAGTAAGGAAATTGAAGAATGCACTTACATACAATTAGCTCATAAAAAAAACAAAAAAACAAACCTAGACTAGAATTCTACGGGGACGTCCGAAAAATGAATCCTTGGAGACTTACTGAGAAAATCTTGGATTTAAAAGAAAATCAATTTAAGGCAAAAATAGAAATACACCGCAATAATTTCTGATGAAGAATGAATTCTCATCCGTGAGGTCTTTTTTCTCGCCAACCTGACAAAGGCTTCAATTTTAAGCCAAAACAATGCCATAGATAAAACAAATTTTCTTATAAAATTTTTTTCAGATACCATACGACTAAACTCCTACAAAATCTACCTTCGCAAAATATTAAGAGTTTATATTCCAAGGTTTTCAAATTACACAAGGCTGTACATAATTCTACATTAATAAGAACTTATTGCATTATTGCAATCTCTATGGTTACATTCCTTCATAATTTACTAAAATATTCATCAACTATCCGCTCATTATGACACATTCAAAGCAGAAATACTTACTTGTCATAACTTGTTTCCAAAGCAGAAATGTTTAAACAGAATAGAAATACTTAATTCCCATCCAAGTCTCTTCAATCAATCTCAATTATCTGTGATGTAAATTATATTTGTTAATCTGAATTATTCCCCTAACTGGTGGAAAGAAATCGGATCTACAGCCAAATCTCCAAAGAGAGAGGAAGTGAAGATGAAGAATAAGAACTCAAAGCTAATCAGATTATCAGGCCTTTTGACATTTAGGCGCCACTTCATCTTACAAAGGATCCCGCTTTCCTTCTTACGATTCAAGTATCCGGAAATCCTAGGAAGGAATGGAGTCGTATTATTCACATATTCTTCCAATATATATACAGTGGAACATGGATAATTCGTACTTCCATAATTCGAAATCGTCTTTAATTCGAATATTTTTTTCGGTTCCTCGAATTTAGAGCATTAGCAATGTAAAAAAAGTCGTGGTTAATTCGAAAAAATGTTGGATAATTCGAATTTCTTAAGATTCTGAACCTCCAATGGGAAGTGGACAGAGAGGCGATCGATCTGTAATCATGACAAAATATTCCCCCCACTCAAGTAACAAAGCTGGATTTTTTAAATCAAACGAAAGTGGAATAAGTCGCATCGATTCTGTTGACGATTTACAGCCAGTGGACGGATGAGAAGACATTTCAGACAGTCGGATAACCTTTTGTTGTTGGATCTTTTGTGACCTCGAGAGGCTTCAATCAAAGAAGCAAACAAATATTTCAGACTTTTTTTCAAAAACAATAGACATTTTTGTTTACATTTTTTGGAAGTTATTTATTTCTTACGCGCTTGATCGTCAATTTTTGTGTTTCTTTAAATAAAATTTGAGTATTTTTTTTTTTTAAATTAAAAACTGCGTGAAAATATGAAGTTCGATTTTTTAGCCCTTTATTTTCAAAAACGTTTGTAATTCGAATTTTGGATAATTCGAACTTTTTCATCATTCCCTACTAGGGGTTCGAATTATCCAAGTTCTACTGTATATATAGGGGAAGGTGTTGTACCTTTGACCACTTGGCACTATTGATTTTTTTTTAGCTTGAATATTAAGGCTAAATTCTTTTTTTTTTTATTTCATTGTAATTAGTATTCTATTGTTTATCATATTTAATTTTTTCAAGGTTCTAACTTTACATTTAATATTTTTTATTAATTTTTAAAAAAATAATCGTACAGTGGTCAAAGGTACAACATGTAGTTGTAACTTTGACCATGGGGTGTTGTACCTCTGACCAGGTAAAAAGCAGTGCAGAAAAAAAATTGTATTGAGTAATATTATAATTAATTGTAAGTTTAATAAATACAGGACATGGATGTAAGCATAATAAAAAAGCTATTATTGATATTATGTTATGCTTAATATGCTGAAAAATCCAGTCCAATTGATAAACGTTTTAACTGTCAAGCAGATCCACTGGCAATAGTAGGGTATGGGAGTTAAGCCACAATGTCTTCAACATCAATATCATACAAATTTTCATCTTCTCTCGTAAACTTGTCACTTAAAGTTTGTTTTTTCAAATATTGGATCATATATTGAACATTAAATACCACAGATCTCTGCGACTAAATATGTAATAGTCTTTTTACTTTTATTTTTAACAAGTATAAAATTTCCTTTTTCCAAATCATATATTTCAAATTGTTGCTGGTTATCGACTTAACTCACGACATTTATCAGACAGATCAATGTCACTTTCTCCTGAAGAAATTCTGTGTCAGTATCAGAATCTGAACTGTCATTAGAATAATTTTCTTTTTATTTACCACTTTTTTAGGAAGGGGTTTATTTGTATGTGGTGTCTTACGTTTAGGGTGGTGCTTTCGTTTTGTTGTTTGTTTTTTTCACCTTCAACAATTAGCTTTTCAGGAATATCTGTCAGGATACGAGGTTTCCCTTCAGGCCGGCCCCTATTTGACATTTTCCTTGCCTCCGCTTTTCGATGAGGTCTTACAACATCAAGTGGAACGATAAGGGGCGATGGGTTCGAACTGCTACACTGAGGATTAATAAAGTCGGTTTGAACTTATTTAATTTATTACTTTTTAAATTCTTTGAACAATTGAAGAAACCAATATTAATTTTGTTAAAAAAAATTGTAGCAGAAGAACATAAAAGTTGAATTCTGTAAAAATTACTCAGGTGGTCAGAGGTACAACACCCTGGTAGTGTAAATTAAAATGCATTTATTCCATTATTCTTATTGTAATAGCTACTTTGTCAAATGATTTCCATCTAAAAAGACTTAATACAAAAAATATTATGAGGCAAAACGTTATCAATAAATAACTTACATTTTTATTATAGAAATGGATAAGTATTTTTTGCAAGAATCCTCTTTGACTTGAATAATCCAAAGTAGGTTACACAAGCCCTTTAGTGAAGGAGCTAAACACTAATTACACCAAAATTTATAAAATGTTGTTACGTGCCGCGACAGCCTCGGTGGTCAAATGTACAAGACGGTCAGAGGTACAACACCTTCCCCTATATATATATATATATATATATATATATATATATATATATATATATATATATATATATATTTTCTTGTTTTTTGTAGCCAATAGGTCATAAAACACTCCTTTCACTTCCTGTATTTTATTATTTTCACCCTAACCGGTTTCAAGCTATTCTGCTCCTCCTCAAAGGGTATTTCCTAAAATTATTTGTATATTATACATATATAATTTGATTGGAACAATTACATATTTACAACATTGTGTGTATACTTACATTCGATGGTCTTTTCCCATCACGTACAATTATAATAAAGTAATTTTAATATTGCATAGCAATATGCGTCTCAGGGTTATGAAACACTAGTATCCTAATCTTCCTCCCCGTAAACCTGTCTACAGTCCCCGTCATTTCTATTCTGCACTACAAGGTTCTGAAAGATTTTATTTAAGTATTTGATGTCCTTTTTTTTATTTACCACCTGTTCCTGTCTTTCTACAATGTAAAGGTTTTCTTTAATCTTTCTTTTGAGGCTGTTTGGTTCTTTATCTAAAATTTTTGCTTCCTGCAAATTGAATGAGTGGGAATTTTCTGTGGCGTGTTCAGAGAGAGCCGTTTGACATTGTGAATGATCGTCTACACTTTTTGCATGCTGCGTGATACGCTTTTTGAGAATTTGTTCCGATTCTCCTATATATTTTGCGCTACAATCCCCACATTCTAGCAAATAGACGTTATATTTAGTCAAGAGTTTGTCCCTTTTGATTTTGATATTACTAAAATTATTTTCTATTTTACTATTATATCTCCATGTTACATTCGCTGCTTTATTATATATATATATATATATATATATATATATATATATATATATATATATATATATATTGGAAAATATAAAATATAAATTGAATATTGGCTGTTGAGAGTATAAATATAGAAATTTTGGTAGTGTATTGGAAAGGGGTTTGGGGTGTATTGAGTGAGAGGATTCTGCCGGGAGTAACCTAAATCAGGTTAGTCTCCAATCCACCTCCCTGGATGCCTTACTTTAGATTGACTTGTCTCTTCTCCAATACACTACTTTTATGTCATCTTACTTGCTATCCAACACATATATAAGTCTTATCTTTTTGCTGGAGCCCGTCGTCATTGGATTTGGTTAATTTTAAGCGCGCCATTCAAGCCACGGGGCTGAGGTCGTACTTGGTCTGGTAAGTGGAGTCAGAGTATTTGCACTAATGTTAAGTAAGTTGTTTACCGTCTTGCTGGTAATTTGCTTTGCCTGTACTATTGTTCAGTTAAATTATTTATTGTTTCGTAGGTTGTTACGTTTCTTAAGGTGGCCATATATGTTCAGTTCAACTATCAAGGCCGGGACTGCACAGTTTGGCCTGAAGGTGTGGACTGAACGGAAGTAGCCCACTCATGATAAATTAATAAACCTCGAAGCCGGGACCTACACAGTCCAGTTATAGCAGACCTACAGTATGTGAAGCAAATATCCTTTTGCCCACACTTGTCAGGCCTGGCCTGCAGAGTCCCGGCCTTATTGGACTGTACAGATATTTTTTTTGTACAGTTAATTTTCTTTTTTTTCTTTTTTTTTTTTTTTTTTTTACGGCGCATCTACATCTTGGTCATTAACGCCGACATCCAGGGTGTAGCGAGGAATTTTACCAGCGAGCCGTGGGATGATAAAATTCCTGCCGGAGGTTGGGAATCGAACCCACCATCTCCCGCTTATGAATCCAACGCGCTAGCCATTAGACCACGGGAGAGCCCTTGTACAGTTAATCTATTGTTTTTTGTTACGCTTAGTTTTGGGAACTTCGTATATTTTCCTTAATATCTCGAAAACGGTTGGGAATCTTGGTAAGCGGAAGGCTACCATTCTAAAGCTTACAGAATGTTCTACAAAAAAGATTCTGAAGCAATTTTCGATTAGGCGATGTCAATCGGAGAAAGAAGTGCTTAAAACTTCAAATGTGTTAGTTTTGTTCTTTTGAACGGGTTTTTGTCTTTGTTTAAATCACTTTTTAATTCATTTTTATTGTTTTAAATTTCATTGATCTGTAAAATTATTACTATAGTAAAGAAAATAAGAAACAGTAAGTAGTGTGTTTCTTCAGGGAACCTTGACAAGGCCAGGGAGTCAGGTATGAGGTATGGACCCTTGCAACCGTGACCTATTTAGGATCATAAATTACGAGTATTTCATGAAAGGTCTAAACAAAATTATAACTGTTTCTATTTCAACCTTTCCAAATGACATTAAAGGAAAAGAACGGAACTGCGCTAAGATGATGCAGTATCTGTGAGTCGGACTTTTTATTCACAGCAGGTCGAAATAATTAGGATAAAATATTTATTTCAAAATCTCTTCAAACTTTCCGAAAAACCCTATAAATTTATTAGTTTATTTTTTTTTTATGCTCATACGGCTTATGGGACGTCGAATATTTCTCGTCAGGACTTCCGGATTGCATCGTCGGGAGAGTGTTCTTCATTGCTTGACATTTCAGGGGAGAAGCCACCGGCTGCCTATTTAGTAGATAATTGAACATACAGATATTGAGATACGAAAATTTTCGTATTTCAAGATATAATTCATTGTCTATCCGTTTCTCAAATATTGAGCAGGAGCTATTGGCAGCTCTGGCTACGACTATTGTACTTGGTGTTGGCAATTTATGCTTCCTTCTCGAAGACAGACCTCCATTGTAGTCCACATGAATTTTGCATCAGTGCATCCAATCAGCATAAATGTGTTGCTACACGATTCTCAAGGTTTAATTAAGCAATATTGTTGCATGAATTATCAATATATATATATATATCTGTGGCTTGGTGCTAAAAGGGCCAATGTCAATCTTTCCATATTTTGTTTTGTTGATCTACTTCCCCCTGTAATACTTGCATAAAACCAAATATATATCAATACTATGTATATTTTTATAGTATACATATAGGTGTAAAAATATATATACATATATACATGAATATTTGTGTTTTTGCAAGTATTTTAAGGGAAGTAAATAAAAAACACAAAATATGAAAAAATTGACATTGGCCCTTTTAGCACCAAGCCACAGATATATATATATATATATATATATATATATATATATATATATTTGTTAGGATTAGCGGTATTTAAGAAATAAGCTTTGTCTCATTAAAAATATATATATATATATATATATATATATATATATATATATATATATATATATATCATTTTTTGGGTGAAACAAAGCTATGATACAGACAATTATTCTATTTACTAAAATTTTCATTTTTATCTATAGTAATAGTTTATCGCAACTCAGGCGATTAAACTGTGACAATAACGGCACAGGAAAAGTATAAATCAATGTTTTTAGTGTTAAAACTAACAAAATCCAACAAATAGGCGTAAAAAATAGATTCGTTAGAAAAGTGCTGCGCAATAACTGGGAGATTGTGTAGATTCTTTGTATGTATTTCAGTGGCTCACTCAGTAATATTTATTTGTTTAAATAAAAGTGTGAGTTTTTTTAAGTGTTATTTTTCAACTTAAAAAATAAAAGTAGGTTCCTAACATTCATAGGAAAAGGTTTAAAGGAATAAATTAAAGCTACTAATGTTTATTTTTTGTTTTATATTAACAAAACTATTTGAGTAAATAAACCAAAATAAATTTTTAAACAAAGAACATATCCAAAGTATAGTACAGTTCTCGTTTCGTTAAAAAAATAAATAACAAAAAACCAAATTTAATAATAAAAAAAATCAATATCAATCAAGAAACAATCCATAAAATTGTTATTTAGATCTGAAAACAATAAATTCATTATAATCCATGCCTGATTAACAGTAATCCTTTGGAAATATGTTGAATAAACATCTGAGAGATTTATATAGGATTAGGGAGATATTGGCAAAATAATGTTCTTTAAGTAAATATTGTCTTTTATTATTCAAAATAAACATATATGAATTGAAGTAATTCTAATTATTTAAATGATAAGAACAATGCCTTTTCATTTGTCAACTTTGATACAAATAGTAAAAAAGTTGTTTTTGATTTTTTTTTGTACACAGATGTTTAAAATTTGACATTGTTCATAAAGTAAAGAATAGTTTTTTATTTGTTTTTTTTTTTATTAGCAATATTATATGTTTAGGAAACAAATATATCTTTGGTGGATGACTCTATTAATTATAATGTAATGGGGCGATCCACGTTTCTTTAATGGGACGTGAATTGTTCCAAAGAAAATATTAATTACGAAACAAGACAAAGAGTTATTCAATTATTTAAATTAGTTTTTAAAGGGGTTTCCCCCCTTTTTTTT